>CM076580.1:34205429-34723349 GCA_034641835.2 Pinus albicaulis | reverse complement strand
TTGGGAAAAATAATGAGAGGGGGGGGTGAATCAGTATTTACAGCATATTCAAACTTTTTACTTTTTCTCTCTCTAAAACCCATACGCTACTTTGATGAAGCCAACTAGTGTATATACGCGGAAATCCTTCATGAAACTCGCGTATACCCAGAGATCTAATTATACCATTAGTTCTTCACTTATATCATTCCATCATTCATTTATTAGATGTTCTATAAACAGTAAATATGTGCAGTAAGAACAAAATAAACCATCACACGAAACATCACACATGAACACCAGGATTTTTAGGTGGAAACCGAAGTCGGGAGAAAACCACCGCTGCAGTTGCTCAGCCTTCAATATTTTATTATAGAGAAAACATCTTACAACATATGTGCTGGCGCAGACTTGACCAGCACGCAGGCACCCACCTGCGCTCGTTTACCAGCCTCTCCTGGAAGGGAGCTCCAACCCCCTGACTCGTTTACCAGCCTCTCTTGGAAGGGAGCTACGACCCCCGATCTCGTTTACCAGCCTCACCTGGAAGGGAGCTACAACCCCCTGACTGAAGGCTACAACCTTCAGCACCACCTTGGACCACGTTTCATCAATTTTCACACTGGATCCAACAACTTCAATAGAACACAACTTGCAGGCCACGTTTCACCATATTTTCAGACTAGACCCTTTTCATCCTTTCAAGCTCAACCATACAACCAAACTGATACAGGAAACTCAGAACAGTAGAATACAGATAGCAGCAACATAGCAGATTAGATCAGACATTTCTTACCACAGAATTCAGCAAACACTAGTTTGCATACGTGCTTTCCTTTCACTGATGTCGCGTATATATGCGCTTACGTCCACATAAACTCGCGTATACCTCTGTACAAATTACAGAGCCAATTTCATTGCGCATACGCGCTTTTTCTTTAGCGAAGCCGCGTATATACACGCTTCCTCTGTAGCTAAGTAGCGTATAGATCTTCAATCATTATAAAGCAGCATACTTCTTCAGATCAGCAATTCTGTTCAGATTTACCCTTTTACTTCAGACAGATGTTCGCCTCAATTCAGATCTAAGCCTTCCATAAGAAGATCTAGTAGATACAAGTACATTTCAGATCTAGATCCCCTTCTTCATCATTGGTGCATCATACATTCAGATTTATCATTCAAGTGTAACCCTTTCCATTCAGATCTACTTCAGAGAGAAGTATTCATTCAAGCTCAGACATCTTGCACTCACACTCATGATTTGCACAATGAATTTCATCTCTTTATATAGGTTTATCCTTTTTCAATACCATGAGCCCCTTTCAATACCATGAGCCCAAAACTACATTACTTCCGATGGTATTCCCCAATACAATGGGTCAATTAGGCGGATCATTACCCAATACAATGGGTCAATACCATGGTGGTTACCCCTGGTTTTGCACTTTTTGAGCACTTTTACCCATACGCGACTTGGCACGTTCTTTCCCACGTGCATACGCGACTTCCCTTAGGCAAATCCGCGTATGCCTTGAGACATACTCTTTTCACCAAAGATTTAGCACATGCTGAATTCCTGTCTTCATTGCCTTCTGTACATACTGTAGATACATCAGATTTAGTTCATCAGGACATAATCTATCAAGCACAACTTCATCAAGTAATTTGTCATCATCTTCATAAAGTGGGTTGCCTTTCAAGGACAACACGCAGCATCATATTGTCAACAAACATCATATCACATCAGATTTACATCATTTACCAAGTCCATCAAGTCAAGAATAACTTCATCAGGTGGATTTCCATCAAGGACAACACATGTCAACAGTCACATGTCTTCATCTTTATTCAGTGGGTTGCCATCAAGGAAAACACTCTGCATCATATTTCCAACACACTTTGTTAATGAAACAATACAAGCTTTGACTGAGGAGTTCCAGATCCATCATGTGAAGAGCACCTCGTTTGTTCCACAGGAAAATGTAGCGGTCGAAGCTTTTAACAAATCTTGGAGCAAGCACTGAGTAAGGTTTGCAACACCGAGCACAACGATTGGGATGTGCGCATCCCATCTATTCTTTGTGCCTATTGAACGACCTGCAAGAAGGTAAGATGGAAAATGCCATTCAGGATGGTTTATGGCAAGGAGGCCATTATGCCAAAGGAGTATATTGTTCCTAGTCTGTGTATCATAGAATTTAACATCATGGAGGAGCTTTTAACGCAGCTTATGGCTTTGGAGGAAGATCGGTTTATTGTTAATCCCCATCAGCAAGTTCAGAAGGCCAGTGATAAGGCATGGCATGATCAACATATTCGCCGAAAGACATTTGCAGAGGGAGAATTGGTCCTCTCATATGATAGCCAGTTTGCGAAACACCCAGGGAAGTTCTGACAACACTGGCTTGGTCCCTACACAGTTAAGGAAATCACGAACGGCAGAGTTGTTAGGCTAGCTACCTTTCATGGTGATATGCTACCAGGATGTGTCAATGGTAGCCAGCTCAAACCGTATCAGATCAAATGAATATATGGCTAAAGTAGTTGTACTGGGCAGGATATGCCCACCAAAGAAGATGAGTATGACCAGGGTACGCGTAGGAAGCGGCCAAAAATTTGGAATCTTGGAGTGGTGCGTAGGAGGCACAGGTGTCTTTTCAAAGTTCAGCAGGTGTGCTAGAAGCACAGGGGTGCGCTAGGCACATAGGAGGTGCGAAAACTAGCCGTTGGAATAGTAAAATTGGGCAAAAGCCTTAAGTTATCGTTCAAAGGAGTGGGCGGCCAACATTTAATGAGACGATTTCTGGAGTTTTTTTATCGTCTATCTGATGGTAAGTTTCAATTAAGGTTCACCCGAGCACTAGTGGCTCTCTGCTGTTATAAAGGGGGAAGGATAGGTCAAAAGCGGGTTCCATATCTTTTGTCTTGTTTGTGCTTTGCAAGATTATGCCTTAAGATAGTTTGGGCCTACTATACTTCCTTCATGTCTAAATAGCCTACCCCCTATGGTAGTAGCTACGTTGGGTTGGGATTCATTTTTCGCGCTAGAATGATGGCCACAAACCCTGCTGAGCCCTCACAGACGACACCCTCAACAAAGCCAGAAACCAAGGAGGTAGTAGAGGTCAAATCGAAAGTTGAAACAGTCATCTCCATGCCACCTCTAGTAGTGAAGAAAGGTAAAGAGAAAGCACAAAGGTCATGGGAGCCTCCAAAATGGGCTGGGGTAAAGCCCCACACTTCTCCCCATAACATGAAGTCACTGCGAGGGGCGGCCCTGGCCGGCTCACCTAAACCAGTAGGGCGCCCTCTGTCTGATTAGGAATAGTCCCAGGTCGCTCAACCAATCAATTGGTTACCACCATTTTTTTGGCCTTGCAAGC
Source organism: Pinus albicaulis (assembly GCA_034641835.2). Taxonomy (NCBI): domain Eukaryota; kingdom Viridiplantae; phylum Streptophyta; class Pinopsida; order Pinales; family Pinaceae; genus Pinus; species Pinus albicaulis. The sequence continues at coordinate 34,719,984 of CM076580.1, read as the reverse complement.
CTACAACCCGCACACCAAAGAACATTAATGCCCTAATTACCTACCTACAGATGCCCTTGACCTCGAGTGAGGTGCCCATCATTGGCGAACCATTTTGCAAGCTTCATGAGGTGAAGCTCGACCATCATGACTTGGCCAACTATGAGGCATTTTCCCAGCTGGCACCTGAGTTTTACCTGGAATGAATACTCGAAGATGACGGGGTACAAGTTGTCCCTATGCATTAGGTGCGCGTGTTGGTTGGTTCTGGGCTATTGAACCTGTTAAGGATGCCACATTTTTGCTACTTCAATGTTACATATCGCTTCATGCGCCAACTCCTCACCTTGGTCTATAATGGTAGCTTGTGGATACAAGACCGCATCCCTATTTATGCAGTCCTAATTCACCAAATTACTAGCCTCCCCATGGAAGGGCCTGAACCGATGCTGCGGGTGGGCAAGAAGTATGAGCATAAGATCACTGACAGTGTGCGCGAGACCTACCATGTACTAAGAAATATTCGGGGGTTCATGAATAGTAACATCATCGACCTGGGAATGCAGATGGGTACATTGATCTAGGTGAATATCGGTGGCCACCCACCTACTCCATTTGGACTAGCACCATCAATCCTTGCAGCTCTTCACATACAACACAACTTACTATTTTTAGCAGGTTTTTGGGTCCTCCACTCCCGGAGCCGTTTCGAGGCCTTAATGATCCAGGTGGATATTGGTGGCCACCCACCTATTCCATTTGAACCCCCACCATCAGCTCTTTCAATTTTCAAGTTGCAACAAAACTTACTATTTTTAGCAGTTTTTTGGGTCCTGAACTTTCGGAGCCGTTTTGAGGCCCTAAACGAAGTTTTTTTTGGAAAACGGAGAGCAACATGGGTCCATGGACCCATGTTTCTCGTCCAAAAGTTTTACTCCTCGGATAGATCTTTCTAACAAGCTATTGAGTGCGTAAAACAAAGATCAGGTGCCAAAGTTACGCCCCCGAGAAGTTGAACCACAAATTTACCCAAACGGGCGCCCACAGTTTTCGCACCTAATCTCCTATGGTTAGGTTTATGGACGTTTCAGATTCTACATTGTTTCTCAATAATAAATAGGCCCTCGAGCCTCATTGTAACATAGTTCAGAGGTTTGTAGCCATCACATCTCTTCTCAGAGATTCTCTACCAGCACCCTAGCTGTTTTATTTCCATTATGCCTGTAAGCGTATTTCTGTTATTTGATATTAATGAAATGAAGCATTATTTCCACTGCATCTCCATTTTCATGGTTATTTCTGTATTCTATTGCTTTCCTGCATAAATCTAGATTAGTGGTATCAGAGCGGGTCTACTCTTTCTTTGTTTTTCTTTGCATGTCTCCAGCGCGGTGAGGGTATAAGGAGTTAGGGCTCGATCTGGTTGAACCCTTGCAAGATCAGCCTCGCAAACCCCGACGACCTCCCATGGCAGAAGAAAATAAAGACGAGGGAGCAGGAGATCCTATCAAAATTCTGCTCGAGGAGGCCCTTGAGAAACAAAGGAATGCGATGATGGATAAATTTGCTCAAATCCTTCAACGACTGCCCACACATGGCGCATCTGCATCCAAAAACCACTCTGGAGGCGCCACTCCCTTGAAGGTACAGGTAAACTTTGACATTCCTATATTTGAAGGAAAAATAGATGCAGACGCTGTAGACAGATGGTTAAATTTGTTGGAAGGGTATTTCTCAGTCCATGACTTCTCTGACCGAGAAAAGATTATTTTTGCACTCCTCAAAGCCGCCCCCCATGTCAAAGACTGGTGGGAAACCTACCGTGAGAAAGAGGGCGAAGGGGAACCCTCTCTGTTCTCGGCCACACCCACTTGGAATTCATTTTGAGATGAAATCAAGGAACAATATTACCCCGTGGGGAGCTATGAGGAGAAATACATCCAATGGACCACGCTGCGGCAAAAAAAAGATCAAGATGTGCACGAACTGACGAATCTATTCCATACCCTGCGCAAAAAGTTGGGTATTAAAGATTCAAAGAGACATTTGGTGCTCAAGTACCGCAGTTGTCTGCACGAACACATTCAAGAGGAAATGGAGTTCCCCGACATTACATCGCTTGGCATGGCATATCGCTATGCCGCCAAGATCGAGCATAAATTTAAGTAGAAGAAGCAAGACTTTGGATCTGCGAATCTGAAAGGTGCCCCCGAACCAAAGAACAAGGGGCAAGGCCAAAGAAATGTGACTCAGAACAACACCACAAATCCAAAGAAGGACATAGCGAAGTGGTGTGAATTTCATAATAGCCCCAGTCACAGCACAAACGAGTGTCGGGCCAAACAGTCTTTGGTGGCTGAACTAAAGGCACCCAAATCAGATGCATTTTCTGATCCTGAGTTAAAACCATACAAATGCAATGACAAAGGGAAGCATATCATTGATGCAGATCCAAGTGCCATTGTTGCCTCCACCAAGATCCAAAAGGAGGGTCCAGAGGATCTGGAGGAGGGGGAGCGCCTATTCTGCTACAGTTTCTCATCGATAGCGGAAGCCAAAAGAACCTCATTTCAGCAGAGGTCGTGAAGCGGCTCGGCCTACCAACCATAGCACACCCGCAGCCGTATACCATCGGGTGGCTCCACCCAGGGAGAGATCTCCGCATCTGCCAGCAGTGCTGACTTCCATACAGTATCAAGCCATTCACGGATGAGGTATTGTGTGATGTTGCTCCTCTTGATGTAGCTGATGTATTATTGGGCCAACCATACTTGTGGAGGCGACATGCTGTGTATGATTCTAGGCCTCGTGCTATTATTATTACTTTGGGAAATAACTTGTACAGGATACCGGAGGTAGTACCACCTCCTGTCATCTCTTTGACTACAACGCAGTAAGATTGTTTCCCAAACCAGGAAATTCATTTTCCTTACAACTCACTCACGGGGAAAGAAAATTATTGTGGCCATAACCTCGAAACAGGGCTCCCTTGCACGGCTGCAGCAGATGGACAAAGTCATGGAGGAATACGAGGAAGTTTTCCCCTCACTCATAGAGGTTCCTCTACACTGTCAGGACAAGCACTCCATTGATCTGACTCCCAACGCACCACCGCTTGATGTTGCCATACATCCTGCAACTACACATACAGAATCCAAACATGTACTGTCTAAGGCTGATAAAGAAACCAAATTTACTAAACGCATCCAACATGTCCACCCGCAGGTCCATGACATCTTCAATACATCTAATACTCAGTTCAACAGAATTTGCCTCATCTCATGGAGGATCTCAACGCAATGGGGACCATTGCTTCCTAAGGAGGGAGGAATGATCCAGGTGGATATCGGTGGCCATCCACCTATTCCATTTGGACCAGCACCATCAATTCTTGCAGCTTTTCACATTCAACACAACTTACTATTTTTATGTTTTCTCCCTCTTACCCTTAGTAGCCTCTTTAGTTTTAATGATCCAAAAATATTGTGGCTGCCCACCTATTCCATTTGAACCCCCACCATTAGCTCTTTCAATTTTCAAGTTGCAATAAAACTTACTATTTTTAGCAGTTTTTTGGGTCCTAAACTTCGAGAGATGTTTTGAGGCCCTAAACGACGTTTTTTGGGGTGCGAAAATTACGCCCCTGGGAATTTGAACCACCAATGTACCCAAACCACCCATAGCTTACGCTCATCTCCATTGCTTGTAATATGATGTTCTACCCTACATTGTTTCTCAACACAATAGCCCCAGCCCCCATTAGGCACAGCTTCTGCAGGTCCGTAGCCATCACATCTCTTCTCGCAGATCTATTACCAAAGACCTCAGCTATTTTATTTCCATTATGCCTCAGAAGTTACTATTTATCTCGATATTAATCTATGAAATGCTATTATTTCCATCGATCTCCATGTTCATGGTTATTTCTGTATTCTGTTGCGTTCCTGCATAAATCCAGATCATACATTGTTGCTAGCATGCAAGCTAATGCGCAAGTGCCAGGATTCCACCGTCCCTGCATATGTTATTTAGTTGGTAGGGCAACAGAAAAATATTTTGCTCAATTGGCCTGGGAAGACGTAACGACCTCCTGGGAAAATGTCCATGAATTCCAAGATCCGGGGCGCCCATTCTGTTATTCTTGGCTGCTGCTGCTCATTGCATTGGTTGCATGGGAAGCACCAGAAGAAGAAGTCCTCCTCGAGCACACTCCTGACATATGCGACGGAGTGCTCTGCGCCAACTTGTGGGATTCCAAGGACGTGCAGTGTATCGAGGATAATTAGGTCTTTTAGGTACTTTTTTAGAGCAGCTTGGCAGCAGCCATCAATTCCCGACCGTGGTTGTCTCCAGTAGTGTATGACAAGTACAAAACCATTGCGACATTTTAGACCACCATGCACCACATCCAAATCAGAGCATGCAAATATAAATCCTTGGTCTCGCTCCCATATATGGCTGTGGACGAGGATATTGATGGTATAGTCACCACATGGTCTTTGCAATGGAAATTTGGGTTCAAAAACCAGTATGGTCGGCACCACAGGGGTGAGTGCTACAAAGGTTACCCCGACTACCATAGCCAAAGGAACTAGCGGATCAAGCAAAGGAACGAGGAAATAAGGTACCATAGGATCACAGTGGGATTCACAACATAAAAAGAACAGCAGAAAGAATGCAGACACATAGAAGGATTCACAGCCGGATAAAAATATGGAGAAGGGTGCAGAAGTGCCGTCGCAGAAGGGGCACAGCCAAATCTAGGTATAGAGGACCAGGAGATGGGAGGTGCTGACTCCCCCAGAGGAATAAAGCGAATAGGTGAGACCACTAAAGGGCCACAAAAGAAGCAACTCTCTCAGCGAATAGAACACGATGAAACGATTACACTCATGGAAGGCGACCTTGAACAAATCACAGATGCGGTCACCTTGGCCATGGAGGACAAATGGTTGGCTCTCGAAGAGCAGAAAAAAGCTTCGATTGACTCACTTCAGGCTAAGCTCCGAGCCCTGCAACTGAAAAACGAACACACTGCAAATAAGTTTGGTCCAGGCCTGCTCAACATCCACAGCTAGCAGCACGACACTTGTTGCAGTAGAAAGTTGCCTCTATCCCCTATCATGCGCAAACCTCACAGTAAGTCCACCCAACTTGGGAACACAAGTCCAGGCCTGCACAAAGGTCTAGATGGATCTATCAAGGTCGCCACATGGTTCACTGTATGTTATATATAGCTCATTTTTTAAAGAAATTGAACACAAGGACCATTAGGTCCAACAACAGCTCAGCAGAGTGGAGCAGACCATTGTAGAACAGACAGCTGAGGTAACCAAGGTACAGGTTGCGTGTAACTTTGCCACCGCACAGTAGACAGAGCTAGAGAATTTAATTGGTAGACTTTGCGCAAATGTTACAGATGAAATACCAGCCACAAATAACCTCCAAGCCAAGATTGAATGGATATTCATAGCCTTAAGAGCCTCAAGGGTGGAGATCTAGGTCATTAAAACTCAGATGGAACAGAAAATTGCTGACTTGCAAGGCAAGCTGCAACCAGAAACACCTTTGGAGGTTAGAGCCCAGTGAGTTGTGCTAGTTACAACTGCCACCAATGTGATCACAGGAAAAATTGCTCACAACGCCCAATTATTGGACACATCGATGGAGCTATGGACCAAGGTACAACATGATCCTCTCATATGGGAAATTAATAAAACATTGCACCACAAGGAAGAGGAATTCAATCAATTGTAGGTTATCTTGACTATGTTAGTCCCTACCCAGTGCTTGGCCCGATTGCACACCAGCCAGGCCCTCAAATATGACATGGAGGCCCTTCGATAATGGAAGTAGATGCTAAGTGATCACATTAAGCCATGGGCATATGAGGCCCTTAAGCTGTCCCACAAAGTTGATGTTGCAATTAAATATTTGAACTAGACATTGGAGAGCATTGCAGGCACTACAGAAGTTGGTAGAGATAGCTCAGACTATTGCTACGCAAATTGAAGGTGTGCTTCCACCATTGATCGATGCAGTCAAGAAGCTTCAGGAAAAGATGGAGGACCCACAACCGCCATGACTCAGGATGAGTCAAAATATTGTGTTGGGGGACTGTTGGAACATGATCCCCTAAAAGCTATGAATTGTGTATAAATTTTGTACATTTTGTTCTTAATTAGTCTAATGTAGAGGTTTTATGTGGGTCAAAGCCCCTAATGCATTGTAACAGGTCAAGGGTAGACCAAGAGTCCGCAAACCACAGTTTGCGGACCATTGGATGTGTAGGCTAAATCGATATAAATAAATGAACCTTTTTTATTCATAGGTAGGAAAGAATAGAGATTGATGATAGTTGCAAACTATAAGATCTGTTTGGGTTGCTAGGGTAAGGACTCCTTCTAGTTATGTGCATGGAGATCCTCAGTCCTACTGTGTGCGGACCTTGTTGGCTGTGTCTGCAGGCTGTGTTGGATTGTATTGGGTTTTGGATGTTAATATATAGGAATCTAATTAGAGTATCTCTGCGTTATCTGAGTTAATGTATTACTGTTGATGTGAACTGTTGGATCTATTCTGTTATAACTTATGTGAACTTGGGTTGTATGATTAAGCTACGAAAATATTTGTTTGATAGCGACGAAAGTATCCTTGTTCTCTTATATGAATCTATGATCTATTATTTACGGCGATTATAGTTGATGTACTGATAGATTGGTATTACGCACATGGATGTGAAGGTAATCATTAGATCTAAGCTCTGTGATATAATCCTGGAACTAGATCTGTTAAATGCGAAGCTTGATAAGTTTGGAACATAGATATGATTACCTACTCCCTCTCTCAGGGTGCAGAAACCTGGTTCCAATACCCTCCCATACTACTTCCAGTGAGGCTTTGGCCTGTGCAACTAGGTCACTGCCTAAAGGGCCAGTATTATAGGGGTTTGTTAGCAAACCTTAACCTCCAAACTTGGGTAACAACCCCTCAAGCCAACACCATTTATTTGATACCATAACCCTACTATTGACATTATTTTGGATGCCAATGCTTGATGACATGTACTAGTGATCTTGAATATATTTCACAACAGATTGTGATTTAACAAATTCCACCTTCAAATCTTGGTCAACAATAGTAGAAACAAAAATTAAATTCTTTTTTATACCATGAACATACATCACATTATGGATCTCTTTCTCTTGTCTATTAGGAAAATCCACACCTATTACTCCATAACGTTGAACTTTAAGTGATATGTATCTCCTAGATAAAATATGTTCCATCAATGTTCCCATAATATTCATCAAACCAATCCTTAATACAAACAATATGGAGCGATGCACCAGAATCAATGGAGCAAGCATTCACATCATTAATTTCCAAATACCATGCATCATGAGAAGAAAAAAATTTAAGATGTTTAAATCCATCACTGATTGAGGCGTATTTTTCTACAAAATTTCCATTATGCCTTATATTTATTTGTCTGGATTCATTATATTTCCTCTTATATCAATATTTAAACCGATGCCCAGGTTTTCCACAATAATAAGAATCATCATTTATATTATCATGAGTTGGAAATTTAGATTGTGTCATACCTTTCTATTTTTCTTGAAACTAGCCTCCTTTGTTCTTGTCCCATGGCCTGCCTACGTATGCTTCTTTACCTTTGTATACCAATTCCAAATCTGATGTAGTAGACCCTAAATTAAATCTATTCATCCTTTCCTCGTCTTGTAGAAGAATTCCTATCAATTCATCAAAAGTAGCTGAAAGAACTGAAACAAAAATTTTATAATCTTTCACTAAGCCATTTAATATGATGGTGACTAAGTCAATAGTAGACACCTTTTCACAAATATCTCCTAAATTATAAGTTAAATCTTTGACACGAGATATGAAATTGCTTATATTTTCATTTTCTTCCATTTTTAGAGATAAAAAATTATGCAAACCGTTGAGCACATCCCATGTTTCCTTGGATTTATTGAAATTTCGGATGTGAGGAATAGTGTTTTGCTTTACGAACATACGCAACAACAACTTTTATTTCTTATCTCATTTCTCCCAGTATGGAATAAAAGTTACATGAGTGGGTTTGTACTCATCTCCACTCAAAATTTACCACAAATTATAAGCCTCTAATATGGTCAACAAGTTGAATTTCGAATTCAGATAATTTCCTATATAAGTTTGGTGGATTCATTCAAATAAGTATCAACAAGCATATTTAACATGACAAAAAATATCTCTTCAATAAAAAAACTACACTCAAATTCACCAAATCCAAATTGATCTCACAAATAAAAATACTTAAATATAATAACCATGAAATCTTATTTATAGAATTATATTATCATAAATTTTACACCAAAATAAAATTAAATAAGACCAACCTCATAACCACCATAAATAAAACCAAATAATACCAACATCCTTATATTAAAATTTAATTTAAAAAGAAACTCCCTTCTCTTTTTAATAATCCTCTCACAAGAATTCGGTTTTTTCTGTGGAAAAAGGGTTTCATGAGATAATCGAGATCTAGGGTTTCTGACCTTCTCTGAACCTCTATACATGCCACTTGCAGCTGTAAGAGATTAGGAAAATCTCTATAAGAAAGGTTGCAGAGAGGAAAAACCCCCTCCTCCCACTCCCACCACTAATAGACGATGTGGAATTCGAAGCGATAGTTCGATCGTTGTAGAAGAAATCAAAGAATAAGAATGGCGCCTCCAAATTTCTCAAACTCATGGAGAATGCCCTAAAGGTTCAACTGACCTTTGCCTCATTTAGAAGGAAGTCAAAGATATTCTTAGAACGAGGCTTAATGAGGAAATTTACCAGAATGTGGTCGTCCCCGACCTCAATGGAACAGTGGGTTGTAAGAAACTGGAGAATGCTCACCAAAGGGGACATCTCATTCTTCAGGATAGGTAAGGGATTATTTTCCTTTGTTTTCAAACTTCTTGAAGACAAAGACTTAATATTCCAAAGAAGGACTTATTTCTCTGGCCCAAGGGGACGATACTTAAATAGATGGACACTGGATTTTGATCGAAAGGATGACATCCCCACTTGTGTCCCAATTCGGGTTACAATTCCCCATATTTCCTTATATTGCTGGGAGGATGGCTGCTTAACAGCCATAGGAAATAGCCTCAGGTGATACGTAGAGATATTTGACCCAAAAGGTAAGATTTTTTCATGTGCCATAATATGTGTAGAAGTGGATCTGGAAAAGGGGTTACCATCGGAAATAGTCCTAGAAAATGGGGGATCGTGACATATTCAACAACTAGATTACAACCAACTCCCTTTCAAGTGCAAACAATGCCATGAATACAGACACTGCGCCATATAATTCCCCAAAGGAGAGTCACAGGATAGCCCAGAAACCCCAGATCAAGAATAATGACAAAGATAGAAGAAGAAGCCAACAAAAGGGACGACATAGACAAAGAAGGATTCAACCACTGCAGGAGGGGAAGCAGGATCCTCTGAACAAAGCTTGCCCAAAAATAAGAGAAACTCGACCACCACATCCAAGGGAAATTTGCAGAAACAAGCAACCAATCCAAAATAAGGAAACAACTTTGCAATACTAAGTTAGATCAGAGACCAAGAAGGACATAACGGGGAGGAAGACACCCCCCTCATCGCTCAAGATTTGCAACATCAGGAAATGGAAGGATTAGTGGAAAAACCAAGTGTAATGCAGTGGTCCATGGCAGTCTACCCAGATTAGCTCCCCACAAACGTTACCCTATTCCAAGAAATATGTAAACAAGGAGTGGGAAGCAAGAGAAGTAGAGAAAGTCCTATAGCAACCAAGGAAAAAGATAATGAGTTAGAACTAGATTCTGGTACAAATAAGGGAAGAATGTAAAACAAAGAGGCATGAGAGAAGGCCACTGAAAGGAACAAAAATATAGGACATCAGCCTTGAATTGACACCTTCAAGGTGTACTTTCTAGAAGAGATATAGTGTCATAAGCACCTAGAGGAGGCAGGCAGGGCCTTACAAAAACAAAGTCAATAATGAAAATCATCTCTTGGAACTGCAGAGGTCTAGGAAGTTCGAAAAAAGTTAAAAGTATGAAATAAATCATAATTAATCTTCATCCCAACATTCTCTATATCCAAGAGATGAAACTCAGTGAGCTAGAGATGGTAGAAATAGACCCTCATATTTGGAATCACGGCACAGTAGTGGCAGTCGCGTCTAGGGGAGCCTCTAGAGGAATATGCACCATTTGGGATAGTATGATCTTCATCCTCTTAAGCCATGTCAAGTATGAAAATGTCCTAGTGGAAATATTAGAGAACAAAGAAACAAAAAAAAGGATAAATTTGTACAACATATATGCTCTGATTTTGTACTAAAAAAAAGACAAATTGTAGAACTATTTAAATGGAATAAAATCAATATAGAATCATAGAGGCTCAATTCTTATGGGAGACTTCAACACCACCTCTAGACCAAGGAAAAATAAGGGAGGGAACCGAGTGAGAGTCCCGTTCAGAGAACATCTATATGACTTAATTACTAATTGGGACCTAATAGACATCAAACGCAGATCGAAAAGATATACCTGGACCAACAGAAGAGCTGGTGAGGCCCACATAACATCTTGTCTAGATAGGATTCTAATAAAAAATGAATGGCTTCTGGAAAATTATGATTACAAAGGGGAAGCATTCAGTAACCTCATCGCAGATCACCACGTCCTCTTTCTGGAAATCATGGAAAAGGTGGATTGGGGGCTAATTCCCTTCCGCTTCAACCAACATTGGATCCAAGAAAGCAGAGTTCATCAAATAGTAATAGATGAAAGGAACAAATAGATAGATGGATTACCGGCATATTTTTGGGAAGAGAAGCTCAAACGAATCAAAAGGGACTTGAAGAGCTAGGAAAAAATATAACACATCTCATCGGGGAAGTAGAGTGCACTCATTCAGTAGGAGCTAGAAGAGCTAACTCAAAAAATGGAAGAAGAGGAAGTGACCCAAGACCATCTTGACTGAGAGAATGACTTTGGGCGAGATCTCAACAACCAGAAGAGAAAGGAGGAGGAAGAGTCAAGTATCAAATCAAGGATTTTATGGCTAAAAGTGTGAGATTAAAACACAAAATGGTTTCATAAGAAAGCAAAGGCCAGAGAAAATAAAAACAAGGTACATGAAATCACCACAGAGGAAAATATCAAAATCTCTCAGCCTAAACAACTAAATTAGGCCGCACTCGCTCATTTCCAAGACCTTTACACTGAAAGAGGAGTGGACATGGAGGAAAGGCCCAGAAGAAATGATATAAAACATCCCTAATACCATAACTCAAGAGGAAAATGCACAGCTAGAAGCTTCTATTCAAGATTCTAAAGTAATAGAAGCCATATGGTTGATGGAACTGGACAAATCCCCTCAACCAGACGGCTTCACAGTACACTTTTATAGAAATTTTTGGACCCTAATCAAAAGATAACTTTAAAGGAAACTAAAATGGAAATTTCATAAGGACAAGATAAGTGGAGGGACCAAATCCTCCTTTCTGGCCTTGATCCCGAAAAAGTCCAAACCGGTAAGTTTCTCTTGATCCTGCCCGATATCTCTCTGCAATGTCTCTTACAAAATTATAACAAAAATCTTGGCAAACCGCTTAAACCTATATTGGACAAAATCATATCACCAAATCAAGGAGGATTCATCAAAGGGAGAAAAATTATGGACAACATCATCCTAGTCCAAGAATCCATCCACTCCAGTAAAAATTTAGGAGACAGTGGTATGGCAATAAAGCTGGATATGGCCAACGCCTTTGACAGAGTAGAACATACCTTCTTGTTCCAAACAATGCAAAAGTTCATGTTCAATCAAATCTTCATTAGAAGAATCAAAGCTTGCATCAACCAACCCTAGATAGCCCCTCTATTAAATGGAAGACATGTGGGATTCTTCAAAGCCACTAGGGGGCTAAGGCAAGGATGCCTACTCTCTCCTCTCCTATACAACATAATGGTAGACTCCCTCAGCATATCCCTAACTCTAGAGCTTAATTCAAGAACTCTGGGAGGCTTCCTTATAACTAGGGGGTTCAGGCCTATCAATCATAAACAATTTTTTGCTGATACAATACTATTAAGAGGGTCTTACATAACCATAGCCATAAGATTTAAAGCCAGTTTATCCAGATACCTGGAAGCCTCAGAGAGGGAGATCAACAAGCAAAAGATCCAAATCTATGGATGGAACTACCCAGAAGTAGTCATGAAAGATATTGCCATCATTCTGGAATTTCACAGAGGTTTACATTGGAAATTATTCACCTATCTAGGAATACCTATTGAAGAGAAAATAACCCCAAGATACGCCTAGGAAAAATTATTTGAAAAAACAAAACAAAAATTAGAAACTTGGGGCACAAAATGGATAAACCCAGAAGGTAAGTAGGTCTTCATAAAATCAATATTATCAGCACTCTCACTTTACCAGTTCTCCGCTCTTCTTGCCCCCATTGGTGTGGTGAAACAGATCAACAAACTCATTCAAAAAATTCTTTGGCAAGGTGGGACAGGTAATGAGCACAAATTCCATAGGGTAAATTGGAAAATGGTCCAAGCTCCAAAGGCTGAGGGAGGCCTTGATATAGGAGATATGACCCTATGTAACAAAGCTCTGGGAGAAAAACTAGTTTGGCAGCTAATGGACAATCCGACGAGATGGTGGCAATTGGCAATCACCAAGAAATACCTTCCTCCTAATCCCTCCAAAAATCTCAGTTTTCATTATTGTCCTAGTAGAGGATCGTCGATCTGGAAGCTGTGTAAGGAAACAACCACTCTCATCCTCTCAAATATTGTCTAGCACGTTGAAAAAGGTAGGGATGTTAAGGTCTTGAAAGACACCTCCATCCTAGGATGCCCCTTTGGGCATAGAGACGATCTCCAACAACTGCACACCTCGAACAGAACTCACCAGATTAGCACTATAGCCGACCTCTCTGCCTGACACGAAGACGAGAGATGGAAGGCTTCGAACCTAACTCATTAACCTCTCCCCCTAAACCTCTGGGATCAGCAAAGCATCCTTCTCGACCTGCTTCAAGGCCTTGTGCCAATTAGACTCGACTACCCAGACACGGGTACCTGGAATGGAAAAGATTCAGGCTATACAACAAAAGTGGGCTACCAATCTCTCTGACCCTCTGGCCCTACCTCCTAAGAGGAAAATACTTGGAAAGAAGTGTGGCACTCTGAAAGCCTCCCGAAATCAATTTCTTCTACTGGCATCTCTCTCATAAAAAATCTCACAACATAGAATCTAAGGAGAAGAGGCATCAACGGAACTTCGAGGTGCATTCTTTGCAAAGATGATGAAGAAACCATAGAGCACCTCTTCTTCCACTGTGAATACACTATGAAAAAATGGAAAATTGCCTACTTAGAAATGAAATAGATCAGGAGCATCCCTCAGACATTTAGGGGAATGTTCCATTCCTAGAAAATATCCTGTCCGAGCAATCACAAAACCAAAGTCCTGGTGAGGCAATTTTGGCAAGCCCTTCCAAAACATCTGTGTTGCGCAATATCGCTCACAAGAAATAAAGGGATCTTCAAATATAATCTGAAATCGGCTACCCACACCAGCAGCACAACCTACAATCTCCTCTCGGAAACATTGGCCAACAGAAGATGGAAGCACGAAGACAAGGAAGCTCTGATGGAAAATGAAATGACTTGGATCTTATTCAAAGGCTTGGTTCCCTCTCCAAGACCTAGTCAGAGGCAGTCAAAGAAAATAGAGCACTGGAAGATATGCAAGACACATGAAGAAATGACAACTTGGATCTATGAGTCAAATAAATTGATTCTCTTCATTGATGGTGCCTTGAGGGCAACCCCGGAACTATAAGTGTGCGATGGCTAATAATAAAACCCAATGTATCAATAAGGATTAAATTCACTTGGTGCCTCGTTATCAAAAATAACAACCAAGTGAAATCATTGGTACTCTAGAAAGGTTTATAACTTTCCATACAACACAACATACACTCTCTCCATGTTCTTAGAGACTCTTCCTGGGCTATAAGCAGCCTACTATGCATCCATAACAGAAAGGGTAAGAACTCATCTTCAATATTGAATATAATAAAAACCATTCTTCCCCACTTCAAGTCTCTCACAGTGTGGCACATAAAAAGAGACCTAAATAGTTAAGTAGACAACTAAGAAAACCAGGTCACCTGCTTTCATCCAAACAAAATCAGGATGGGGGCCAATTTGGAGTCTCACCACCTTCCATAATAGTTTATGATGGGAGTTCAAATCCCCACGCCTCAGTGCCAAGCGAGTATCTATATGAAGTACAATCAAAATCCTTGCAATTTAAGTGGCATGCTTTGCCTCCACAATAGTAGTAAGCCCAATGGAAACACTAAGTGACATGTGCCGGAAGAATGGGAGAATAACAGTAAGCCTCCTCTGATAACACACCCTTAACCTTAGCAAATCAATGTGCACGCTAGTAGGAAGTACCACAACCTACACAACTCATGCCAGAACGGGAAGTGGGAAATGATGACGGCTATGGAGGATGAGAATTACGCCCCCCAACGTCAGCCGAAGCATGGGAACATGAAGAATCACATCAGCCAGCCAAAAGCCGCCAAGGGGATTATCATAACCTTCACAGCTAAGGTTGGAAACAACCACGATATTGTTATAGCCAGAAACAGAAAATCGCAGAGGAGCAAGGAATTGGAAAGTGGTTGGCTTAAGACCACTCTAGCCATTGAAGGTCTGCACCCAACGGCGAAGAAGGAAACAAAGGAGAGAAGGAGAACAACTATTTTCTTGACGAAAGGGGGATGTTGTTATACCAGCCCAATGGGGAATCGAAATCTGAATTTCAGACCCTTCATCGAGTCGTAACCTACCCCAAATTAATTGCACAAGAGACAAGCTATGCACCTGGAACACCTGCAAGCCAATTTGAACACGCTGCTCCTCAATTTGATAGACAAAGACAAGGTTGTGGCAGAAAGAATGGAAATACAGGACATTCATATTGGGGACCTAGAGAAGCAGGTGGTTTGGCTTCAAAGAGATTTGGGGCTTATGCACTGGCAACAGACCAAGAAAGACAAAGGCCTACCACGCAAAACCTTCTCGGAACCTTCGGAGATAACCCTGGAACTGCAATTGACACTCAGCATGGCAGCAACGAGGGCACTCAACATGATCAACATGGAAATATTGGAGCACAACATCGTCCGAACGTCATGCAGGAAAAGGGCCCCTTTAGCAATCTAGGTCAGGGAATTAATTTCCCCTAGTTATGTTTTTAAATGGAGTGTTTTAGTATCTTAATTGTATGAATTTTCTACAAGAAATATAATGTCTTAATGCTTGCTAAAAATATTAAAGATAGCAGAAGTCAAATTTTTGCAAGAAATATTTGTATAAATGGTATAAATCCTATTAGAACAGACATGTCAAAACAATGTGCAGTTGGCCATGAAACCAACAACTTTTGATTTATAATATAAACTAGTATTTGATTTTGTAAAAATAAAAATAAAAATCCTCTCACAAAGTAAAAAAAAAAACAAATATTATACCAAAAAAAAAAAAAAAAAATTGACACTCCCTTACATCCATAAACACAAATAACTCTTCTTCACCATTGAAAAAAACTAAAAGAACTCCACATATAAATAGTCATACTTCGAATAACAATACGCTCATACGTCAAATAACATTACCACAAGTTCTGCAAGAAAAAAATAACTCCTTTCCGAAAGTATTTCTTTTTAATCTTTTCAGACCTTTTTATTATTATTCTCTCTAGGTAACAATACCTTAGTTTCTCTTTAATTATTTGCTAGTGGATTCTCCACTACACGCCTCCTTATATGCTTGGCTACAAGCTCCTTTCATTCATCCACTACTTAGAAATTCCACGTTCACAACTCCTTTCACTCAATGACTCATCCACAGTCATATTTATCTGTGTAAAAAACGTCATGTTTCTGCAGCTTCAAGAACCACACACAGGTCCATAACTCAGATCTTGGTTCTCTCACATCTCTCCTTTGCAAATTCAAGGTAGATGCAAACACCAACAAAGATTATAGACAATAGGCACGACAAAACAACACGGAAAAGCATAACAGATCTCAATCCTCTGTTCACGATGGCAGCCGCAGCAACACTGCAAACATTGTTTCTGATAGATCTAGATCACACACCCCTCTCAACAACAAGCACTCTTACGACTGCAACTCTATTATCTCCACCAGCTCTGATACAGTATAAGAGGTCCAAACACAACTAGACCTTATTAATTTCATTACAAAATACTATATTTATACATGCGTGAGCCAAAGAATCAATAGTGATCTTCCCCGAGTGAAATTTATATCTTACCGATTCCTGCCGACTTTTCTGAAACATCTACCGACAACTAGGGAACAATGATCAACATCATTCTGATTAATATTATGAAAATCGTTTATGAAAATCACAACTGGCCTAAGCCAACGAGTAATTTACTGAAGGGAGAAAAAAAATTGTTTGAAGAGGACATTCAAAACACAAAAGAAAAATTGTTGGCATGGTCAACCGTTCTTTATGTTAAATTTCCTGATTTGAAATAGGATTGAATATTTGTCGAAGTAGAATTGATTGTTAACTTAAATTACTTAATGTAGTTTATTCAAGGAAAGAGAATTAATTTCATTACTTAATCCAGAACATAAGAAACACAATTAAAGAATAATATGCAGCAAATACAAGAGATAGAAGAGAAAAAACATTGATTACGGAGTTCGTCTTTGATGGACTACCTCTCTGAGTCTGCTTTCAAGATGGGCGTCCGTTTGATTAATGAATTATCTGAGGAAATATTTACATAGAATTTTGGCAAGATTAACATGTTCACAAGCACTTATGGACACTATCAATAGAAATCTCTCCCTCCTAGATTTCTGACGATTGTCTCAGTGCCAATTTCCACCTCCAGACGACCAAGATACACTGAAAATCATATTGCCTCCTTTCTTCACAAAATTATGAATAAGCTTAAAAAAACACTCTCTCCCATCATGATGCATTGGTTAAGTTTAAATAAGTTAGGGCTAGGTTCACTGTCAGGCCTCTTGAGCCAAAATTGGAAAATTGTTGAATGTATTAATTGGTAAACACCACTCGGTGCTACAGAGTTCCAACACCTAGGAAAAGAAGTTACATGGTTGATTTATTTCAAAACTGCGCATTAAAAATAAAAACCCAAAAATTCACTTTAGGTTAAAATAAGCCCAACGGTTCTGCAAATGGTGTCGCAGTCGATCAAATTGCATGTGACATGTTGGAGTTGTCTAGCATTCTAACTGTTGAATGCCATCTCCGCGATCAATACCGACAGCTTTGGGTTGACAGTGTAACTGTTTTTTTACTGAATTTATAACCCAACTACTGCACGTTCAAGGTGGACTGTTCACATTGTTGTAGCATCCATGCCTGAAGCTTACCTACGTGGTTAAAACCTTGCTGCGGTCTGACTATCACACATATAGTTATAATATGCCTGTATCCATATAGTTCATCACTGAAACCATATCACATAGTTTTACACTATAGGTTAGCACTTTTACATAGGTTTTGACCATTGCATAGGATTTCAACATATGGTTTGCATGTAGTTTAGAACTTAGGTTAGCACTAGGTCTTTACAATTTAATTACAACATGATCACTTAGTCTTTTTCATCGTAGCATAGGCCAAGGAATTAGGTTTGTCACCATAGATTTACCACCATAGGTTTTAACATAGGATTAATACCATGAACCTTTAACAAATCATTTCCACGCCATGAAGTAACTTGCCATTTCTTTGCACCATGATTGAAGAATCTCCTTCATCTATAACACTAAAGTGAACTTAAGGCATTGCTAGACTCTGGCATCATCGAATTTGACTATAGACTTCCCTGTCGATCCTGGTCTATGAAAGATCCTCCTCAATCAATCCTCTCCACTTGAAATCTTTTGGAACACCAAAATTTGGTTTAGGCATACATCAGGTGAGGATACAACTCCCTCACTCTTCTAATCTCCATCCATCTCGCATTTCTTGGATTCATGCCTTTGAGTCCCCCTCGAAGATATTCAACATCTCCATGCCTTGAAGTGAAAACCTCTCTGTCCAAGATACTATCTTCCTGCAACTCATTCATATACTTAGGCTCAAAATTATCAACTATAGGTATCTATGTATCTTCCTTTGGATCAATGATAATCATGGGTTCATAAAAATTTAGATATTCTACATTTACAACTGAATAAATACGCATGTAAGTAGATAAATATAACCAGAATGCATTATTTCCAATATTTTCCACAACCCTAAAAGGACCATACCCGATGGGTTTCAATTTCTTACCTTCACCTTTGAACCTGTCTTTACTGATATACAACCATACCTGATCACTGACCTAAAACTGATGATCCACTTGATTCTTGTCGTGGCGCATTTTGTACTTGGCTTGACTCTTCTCTAGTTGATGTTTTACTGCTTCATGTACAAGTTATATCTGTTGAATGAATTTAACTTCTTTATTTGAATTGCCATATCCATCAACTTTATGTTCTTCACTGAACATGAAGTCCATCGACGACTTTGGTAGATACTCGAAACATGTTTCAAATGGAGATCGCTTAGTCGAAGAATGTAAGGCTTGATTGTAAGCATGATGCACATAAGGTAAATATTAATCCCACAACTTAGGATGTTTGCTGCAGTAACCTTGTTGAATATGTATCATTGTCTTGTTTACCACTTATGTATGCCCATTGGTCTATGGATGAAAATTTGTCCTCTATTTCAGTTTTGTGTCCATGAGTCCCCACAAAGCAGACAAAAACTCTCCTACAAAGTGAGTCTCTCGGTCGGAAATGATGGAAGTAGGTAACTAAAAATGAACCCATAGATGTTGAAAGAACATCTGTCAGTTTGTTTAGCAGTGACTTCATTTTACACGGAATAAAAATGCACATGTTGTTGAAACGATAAACCATGACATACATGTAATCATGCCCTCTCCTGGACATAGTAAGTCCTCCAACAAAGTCCATGGATATGATGTCCCATGGTCTTGAAGGAACTGAAGTGGAATAATATAGAAGTAAAATATTTTGATTGCTTGGTTTTCTTGTCGAACACATAACACATCCTTTAATGTACTTAACAATTGTTTCGTACATGTGAGGCCAGTAGAAATATGATGGAGGTGATGGTGCCGACGTTAAGGAGAGCCTTTCAAATTTACTCACAATGGTTTCTAACTCCGGAGGAGTCAGATTCAATTCTTCATACTCATTTTCATTCATCAAATTTTAAAAATTTGATTAATGAAATTTAAATAACTTTAAAAAGTCATTATTCAATATTAGCTCCTCACATTAAAGCCAAATTCAAAATCCTTTGGATATATAACACCTCGGTCATAAGAATAGAGGTTAACCTTTTTTTTAAATATAATATTAAAATACTTATGTTCTAACCCCTTTAAACTTATATCAAGCTTTTAATCTTGTAACGTAACCAACTAATCTTATGAACATGAGTTTATGTTACATTGATTACATATGGACCCCACACATCCAATGCTTAACAAAAAACTTTCAAATTGGACAATTAC
The DNA here is from genome assembly GCA_034641835.2 of Pinus albicaulis. Taxonomy (NCBI): domain Eukaryota; kingdom Viridiplantae; phylum Streptophyta; class Pinopsida; order Pinales; family Pinaceae; genus Pinus; species Pinus albicaulis. The sequence goes on along the minus strand of CM076580.1, from coordinate 34,700,295 downwards.
CATTGAAACCAACGTTGGCCATACCTCAATTAACGTCCATGCAGCTTGAATAGTGATCTCCCTTGGAATTTTTACCTTCCAGATCGAACGGATCAAATACATATCGCATTGATTTCATCACAGAGATTTAACATTCCAGCGCTACACGAAATGGGCAGTTTTGGGCTGATGATGTGTTAGCATTTAATTGGATCGCATGAGTTTTTACAAAAGCGCTCCTTAGCTCCAGAGGTGCATGATACTAGTGGTTTACCATTCAAAACTGCTTTTCAAAACTTCCAGTTTCTGATTGCTTTGAACGTTGGTTTCAACAAAATTTGATTTTAATTCAACCCAGAACTTCATCACTCCACTCTAGCATGAGTTCCTCTACGTCAAGGCTTGGAATCGATCTCAATTTATATTGAAATTAGAATTAATTCACCGCCTTATGTCAATCAGCAGCATTCAGAATTATTTCACCGTATAATTCAGACAAATAGAATCGATGAAGGATTAACAATCATAGATGCAAGCTTTTAATTCCAATTTATTGAATAAGACTCCATCAAAAGATTCAATACGCTCTAAAACCCAGTGATTACTGTACTACAACCTTCATAAGAAAGGAATCAACCCTTATCAAACTTCATTGATACCTTTACACAGATAATTATATGTGTTTTAATAAATAAATGAATTTCAAATGACTCAATTCAATGTATGCGCATATAATCAACTCTTCTGCTATTATAATATGAATCGATTCAATCGACCTCCCTTCAAGGAACAATCCCAATGCTTGCATACTTTTAGACAGAGATTCAAATCCTTAATTAAACAAAGAATTTCTCTTTAATAAACAGAATGAATCCCTGTAACCTCCTCTAATTTTTCTATATAGAAAACTATTTAATCGATTCTACACAACATATGAAAAGCTCATTGAGTCATGAAGGTGGAATCCTCCGGGGATTTCCATTATACACAATAATTAGAAAAATTGCAATCTTTATTGAAACAAATTCTCACAAATAATTTCTCTCGGCCAACTCCGAACTTCTCAGATACAGAGTTCACAATTTATAGTTTTATTACAAAACAGAGACCTCCTCAATTAGGATCGAATTTCCTAAATTGAGAGAAAATCTTAATTGCCCAATATCCTCCTAGAATCTATCAACTACTGCTAGATATACTCAACAATTTAGCACCTATTAAAATACTTGTCTCTAAATATTCTCCTCATTTATTACAAAAAATAATAATATGAATTTGTTTGAGGAATTCAATCTTGTCATTAAACATTGACTTTCACCCATTAGTGAATGAATTTTTAACTCAGCTAGCCACAACATGTGAACAAGCTTTCACATTGTTGGCTAGAATCTAATGCCCCTGCATCAGACTCACGAGGACGAAATTGTTCATGGGCTCCTGTCCATGAGATCCTTCATAGAACTGCCCAGTTTCTGTAACATTGCTTCTGTCATCCATGTAGCATCTTCAATTGGTTGATTCTACCATTTAATAAAACACTGGAAATACTCTTGTCCTCTGATTCTCTTGAACACCTTTTTGTCTAAGATCATCTCTGGTTGTAATGGTTGTGTTGTAGGTAACTGTTTTACCCAAACAATCTGCTCTTTTTCTTCTGGTCTTTCATCTGTGCCACCATCTTCGTACATGTACAAATGTGAGACATTAAATATTGGATATATTCCAATATCAGATGGAAATTCAATTTCATAGGCATTAGCAGAAAATTTTCTCAGGATTCTACATGGTCCTATATTTTTAAACTTCAATTTGTTATACTCTCTTTCTGAAAATTTGTCTTTCCTCAAATGAGCCAAAACTAAATCACCAACTTCAAATTGAACTTCTTTTCTACTCAAATCTTCTCTGCTCTTGTATTTGATACTGCTTTCTTACAACTGCTGCTTCACTTGCTCATGAATTGCTTGAATCTCTGAAGCAAATTCTTCACCTTCAGCACTTCTCATTTCTTCTTTTCCAAAATTTCTCAATTCATAAACTCCTCTTGGGTGCATCCCATAAACAATATGGAATGGAATCTGTCTTGTACTTCCATTTGGTGAATCATTTTATGCATATTCTACCTGTGGTAAGATATGATCCCACTGCTTAGGATGTTCTCCTTCAAGACTTCTCAAAAGATTACCTAAATGTTTTTTTGCTACCTCAGTCTGTCCATCAGTATAAGGATGATAAGCTGAGCTGAAACTCAGATTAGTACTGAGCTTCTTCCACAATTTCCTCCAAAAATGACCAAAAAACCTGGTATATCTATCAGAAACAATGCTTTTAGGAAACCCATGTAATCTAACAATTTCTTTGAAAAAAAAATTAGCAACATGAGAAGCATCACTGGTTTTATAACATGGAGTAAAATGTGCCATCTCTGAAAATCTGTCAACAAAAACAAAAATTGTATCATTCCCTCTCTGTGTGTTAGGTAGTCCTAAAAAAATCCATACTTACCATATCCCAAGGTTTGTCTGGAATAGGAAATGGAATGTGCAAACCTACATTATGGCTTCTTCCCTTAGCATATTGAAAATTTTTACAATTATTCACATAATTTTCCTCTTCAGATCTCATTTTTGGCCAATAATAAAAATGACTCATCTGGTCATAAGTTTTATCAGTACCAAAATGTCTAACAAGTCCACCACTATGCTTCTCTCTGATGATATTTTCTCTTATGGAACAATTTGGTATACATAATTGATTTCTCTGGAACAATAAACCCTCTTGCAAGAAATAATCCAACCACTGACTTCTATCTATCAAAACAGGATTCAAACATGCTTCAAATGCCTCCTTGAAATCCAAATCTATTTTATATAGTTCCTTAAGAAAATCAAAACCTACCACTTCAATTTGACTTTATTGGACAAGAATGTTCTTCCTACTCAAGGCATCAGCTACCTCGTTTTCCTGGCCACTTATGTGCTTTAAAAAAAAGTTTAAACTTTGAAGATATTCAACCCATTTATCATGTTTTTGATTTAACTTAGGTTGCTGCATAATTTATTGTAAAACATGATTATATGAATATATTAAAAATTCATTACACATTAAATAATGTCTCCACTTCTTCAAAGATTGTACTATTGCATAAAAATCTTTTTCATAAAAAGAGTATTTTCTCCTTGTGTCAGTCAACTTCTCACTGAAATATGCTACGGGCCTATTTTCTTGACTTAAGACAGCTCCAATAGCTTCTCCACTGGCATCACACATTACTTGAAATGTTTTAGTAAAATTAGGCAACACTAATACAGGTTTCTTTGTTATTTTCTGTTTTAAAAACTGAAAATTCTTTTCAGCTTCAGCAGTCCACTTGAATGGCTATTTGTCTTTCTTTATAGTTTCAATGATAGGTGCATTAATCTTGCTAAAATTCCTTACGAATTTTCTATAAAAACTAGCAAGTCCATGGAAACTTCTTACCTCAAAGACACTTTTTGGTGAAGGCCATTCCACAATTGCTCTGACCTGTTCTGGATCCACCTTTAATCCTTCAACAGAAACAACAAAACCCAAATACACCAGCTCTTCCTTCATGAATGAACACTTCTTCAGATTTATCAGCAACTTCTCTTGATCTAATTTCTTCAAGACATAGTTAAGATGCCTTAAATTTTCTTCTTCTGTTTTGTTGTAAATTAGTATGTCATCTAGATATACTATTGAAAATTTACCAATAAATTCTCTTAACACTTCATTCATGAGCCTCATAAATGTACAGGGTGCATTTGATAATCCAAAAGGCATTACCATGCATTCATACAATCCCTCATTTGTCTTAAAGGTTGTTTTCCATTCATCACCTTCCCTTATCCTAATCTGATGATACCCACTTTTCAAATCAAGTTTTGAAAATTATCTTTCTCCACTCAAATAGTCCATTAAATCTTCAATTCTGGGAAAAGGAAATCTATACCTGATTGCTATCTTGTTGATTTCTCTTGAATGAGTACACATTCTCCAGCCTCCATATTTCTTCGGGCTCAACATTGTAGGTACTGCACAAGGACTCAAACTTTCTCGAACTAAACCTTTTTCAACCAATTCCTACACTTGCTTTCTGATTTCTTCATTTTCTGCTGGAGTCATTCTGTAAGCTGCTTTGTTTGGAAGATTTGATCCTGGAATCAAATCTATCTGGTGGCTGATTTTTCTTACACGTGGTAACTCATTAGGCAAATCATCCACAATTATATCACAATAATTGTCCAACACTTCTTGAATTTCAATTAGCAAATCAGAAATTTTTGTAGAAGTAAGTACTACTTTAGGTTTGCAAACTAAAGAAAAATTTACCTCTTCTTCTTCAATCTGCTGCAAGTTTTCCTTCCCACTCAGCAATAAATCCTTTGGATCAGACCTTCTGCTTGATGCTTCTCCTTCTTCCATTGGCAACAATGTTTGATACATACCATCCTTGAATAATTTGTAAGTGTTTCGCTTACCATCATGTACTGCTCCTCTGTCATAATTCCAAGGTCTACCCAATAGCATATGACACACATCCATAGGCATCACATCACACATTACCTTATCTCTGTAGCAGCCCATCTGCAACTCTATCTCACAGTGTTCTTTCACAATCCGCTGATGACCCTTCTGAAGCCATGACACCTTGTAGGGTGTTGGATGTTCCCTTGTTTTCAACTTCAACTTTTCTATCACCTCTGTAGAAACCATATTGTCTGTGCTGCTACTATCAATGAATAGTTGACAGCATTTCCCTTGAACTTTGCATACACTCTTGAACAAATTTTTCCTCTGTGCTAGTTCAACAACTTCCTTTGTTTGCTTCATCAAAACTTTATTAACAACCAAATATTCTCCCTTCTCTGGCACAATTTATCTCTCTGCTTCAGGCAACTTTTCTACTTCTTCAGTCTGAGCAACAATTTCATTTCTCTGACTAGTACCCACATTATCTTTCTCTGGGAACTCAAAGGCTCTATGTCCCAATTTTTTACATCGGTAACATCTTACTTCTCTTCCTTTGCTTCTACCTCCTCTTCCTCTGCTTTTGCCTTCTCTTCCTTTGTGGGAATTTCTTCTGCCACTAGCATCACAATATTTGTGTGCATGTTGAGGTGAGCTACTGCTAGCTTCATCCTTTGGTGATGTAGATCTCCCTCTACCACCTTGAATTCCCTTTCCTTGGAAAGTACCTCTTCCTTTGGCAGACTACTTTCTTAAAAGTTTCTCTTCAGCTTTCAAGGCCATTCGATAAGCCTCTTCGATTGAATTAGGAGAAAAAATACTGATTTCATCTTGGATCCCCAATCTGAAACCATTCACATACCTGGAAATCTTCTCTGTTGTGTCCTGGATCTGTCCATATCTTATGCTCACTTTGTAGAATTATTCTATGTACTCTTTCACAGTCATTAGTCATTGTCTAAGATTATGCATTTTTCTAAACAATGTAAGCTGATAATCACTAAGAAATAATTTACCTTTCAGTTTGGCCACCATTCTTCTCCAAATTTGATTGGTTTTTTACCATCTCTCCTTCTCTCTTCTTGCACTCCATCCCACCAAAGTGATGCATGTCCCTTTACTCTAGTGACTGCAAATTTGACTCTGTTGTCTTTAGCCATATCTTCATAATAAAAACATTTATTCATCTCATTGATCCAGTCTATCAACTCTTCTAGATTCAATCCTCCTGCAAAAGCTGATACTTCAAGTCTAGGCTTGGATGTATATCCTAAAACTATCTTAAAGAATCTTATCTCAAGAGTAAGCTCAACATCTCCTCATTCTTCTTCTTCAACATTAGGTTCACTGAGATCTTCAGGATCCCTTGGTTGTCCCACTTCAATTACTTCCAATCTGGCTTGGATTTGCTGCATAGTCTCCAGTACCTCTGCATTAGCAACTAGCCTAACTCTTCTTCTACCAGCAACACCTCTACCAATTCGGACAACCATGCTAGATTTCTTCTTATGACTCTAGGAAGTCTGCCCAATCTCTTGTAAATGCTTTGAAGTCGGCTCCGATACCACTAATGATGGCGGTGATGGTGCCGACGTTAAGGAGAGCCTTTCAAATTTACTCACAATGGTTTCTAACTCTGGAGGAGTCAGAATCAATTCTTCATACTCATCTTCATTCATTAAATTTTAAAAATTTGATTAATGAAATTTAAATAACTTTAAAAAGTCATTATGCAATATTAGCTACTCCCATTAAATCCAAATTCAAAATCCTTTGGATATATAACACCTCGGTCATAAGAAACGAGGTTAACCTTTTTTTTTAAACATAATATTAAAATACTTATGTGTCAGGGCTTGGAATCGATCTCAATTTATATTGAAATCGGAATTATTTCACCGTATAATTCAGACAAATAGAATTGATGAAGGATTAACAATCATATATGTAGGCTTTTAATTCCAATTTATTGAATCAGACTCTGTCAAAAGATTCAATACGCACTAAAATCCAATGATTAATGTACTATGAACTTCATAAGAAAGGAATCAACCCTTATCAAACTTCATTGATACCTTTACACAGATAATTATATGCATTTTAATAAATAAATGAATTTCAAATGACTTAATTCAATGTATGCGCATATATACCCTTATGCTATTATAATATGAATCGATTCAATTGACCTCCCTTCAAGGAGCAGGCTCAATGCTTGCATACTTTTAGACAGAGATTCAAATGCTTAATTAAACAAAGAATTGATCTTTAATAAAAAAAATGATGTTGGGAAAAATACTGAGCGGGGCGGGGCGTGAATCAGTATTTACAGCATATTCAACTCTTTTTACTTTTTCATTCCTTTAAAACCCATACGCTACTTTTCTGAAGCCAACTAGTGTATACACGCATATATCCTTCATAAAACTCGCGTATACACACAGATCTAATTATTCCATTAGTTCTTCACTTATATCATTCCATCATTCATTCATTAGATGTTCTATAAACAGTAAACATGTGCAGTAAGAACAGAATAAACCATCACACAAAGCATCACACATGAACACCAGGATTTTTAGGTGGAACCCCAAGTCGGGAGAAAACCACCGCTGCAGTTGCTCAGCCTTCAATATTTTATTATAGAGAAAACATCTTACAACATATGTGCTGGCGCAGACTTGACCAGCACGCAGGCACCCACCTGCGCTCGTTTACCAACCTCTCCTGGAAGGGAGCTCCAACCCCCTGATCTCGTTTACCAGCCTCACGTGGAAGGGAGCTACAACCCCCTGACTGAAGGCTACAACCCTCAGCACCTCTTTGGACCACGTTTCATCAATTTTCACACTGGATCCAACAACTTCAATAGAACACAACTTGCAGGCCACATTTCATCATATTTTCATACAGGACCCTTTCCATACTTTTAAGCACACACATACATCACCAACAGATACTTATCAATACAGATCAGATAGCAGAAACACAGCAGAACAGATCAGCTATTTCATACCCCTTGCTTCAGCAAACCCTAGTTTGCATACGCGCTTTCCCTTCATTGATGTCGCGTATATACGCGCTTCCGTCCACATAAACCAGTGTATACTTCAGTACATATTATAGGGAAGATTTTATTGCGCATACGCGCTTTTTCTTCAGCGAAGCCGCGTATATACGCGCTTCTTCTACGGTAAAGTAGCGTATAGATCTTCAACCATTACAGAGCAGCATACTTCTTCAGATCAGACATTCAGTTCAGATTTACCCTTTTACTTCAGACATATGTTCGCCTCATTTTAGATCTAAGCCTTCCATAAACAGATCTAGCAAATACAGATACATTTCAGATCTAGAAATCCTGCTTCATCATTTCTTCATAGGTGCACCATAGATTCAGATTTATCATCAAACCTTTACCCTTTCCATACAGATATACTTCACAGAGAGGTATTCATTCAAGCTCAGACATCTTGCACCCTCACTCATGATTTTCACAATGAATTTCTTCTCCTTATATAGGTTTATCTTTTTTCAATACCACGGGCCCCTTTTTCAATACCATGAGCCTTCAATACCACGGGCCCCTTTTTTCAATACCATAAGCCAAAACAATACCATGAGCCTTCAATACCACGGGCCCCTTTTTCAATACCATGAGCCAAAACAATACCATGAGCCCAAAACTACATTACTTCCTCATTGTTACAGGCCAGAGTCTGCCAGGCAAAGATATTGCATAGCTAAATGGGTCCAATACCATTAAATTTGGTTGCACTACTGCACTTTTTTCCAGACCTCACCATTTCCCTCTTTGACTTGGAAACGTTTATTCTAGCGTGCATACGCGTTCCTAGGCAAATCCGCGTATGCCTTGAGACATACTCTTTTCATCAAATATTTAGCACATGCTGAATTTCTTTCTTCATTGCCTTCTGTACTCACTGTAGATACATCATTTTTATTTCATCAAGACATATTATATCAAGCACAACTTCATCCAGCAAGTTGCCATTATCTTCATTAAGAGGGTTTACTTTCAAGGACAACATTCATCATCATATTGCTAACAAACATCATTTACCAAGTCCATCATGTCAAGAATAACTTCATCAGGTGGATTGCCATCAAGGACAACACATGTCAACAGTCGCATGTCTTCATCTTCAATCAGTGGGTTGCCATTAAGGACAACACATGTCAACAGTCGCATGTCTTCATCTTCAATCAGTGGGTTGCCATCAAGGACAACACTCTGCATCATATTGCCAACAATCTCCCCCTTTGGACTTGATGGCAACCACGATGGTGTTTGATCATCACAACAGATTGGTACATTAAGAATACAATGACACCATGTCACTCTACCCATTCTTTGACAACATTATCTTCATTCAAACACCATGTCACTCTCCCCCTTTGACATCAAGGGCAAAGGGCGAATCAAAACCAACACACTCTCCCTCTTTTCTCCTCATGTGGAAGAAGCGTTCTGCAGATTTGATATATACTGAAGTGACCAAGCTCCCCCTGAGTTCATGCTAAATATTCAAAACATAATTTTCAATGAAGTACATGACTCTATGAACGTCCTATCACCAAAGACTCATACTTACATCAAATATCCAAACAAGTGGATTTACATATAAGACTCAAGTACCCAACCAAGTGGGTTTACAAAATTTGACTCAGCTACCCAACCAAGTGGGTTTACAAAATTTGACTCAACTACCCAACCAAGTGGGTTTACAAAATTGACAAGTCCTTACATGACTGAATATTACAATTTTACAACATGAGTCTCAACAAGACCTTTTCAACAAATTACAAAGATGACCATTTAAGACCAACACAAGAAAGTCCTCAAGAAAGAGAACAAATTTCAGAACCATCATAATGTCAACAATGCATTATACTCAGCAATGTCACTGCTCCCCCTGAATCTTTGCATCCAAGCATCCTTTTCATATGACTAAGGCTCCCCCTTAGTTTGTGCATCCTGAACACTTTCACCAACAAATCATCAAGGCATCTTTATCAAAACATTAGAAATAGAATTATGAGAACTGGAACACCACCAGAGATACCAAATAGTATCAGATATACCAAGCAGCACTGCAGCTGTGCTGAAGAGAGCTGACTCCAAACAGAAAATTGTCAGCAATCAGACATATGCGATTTTCTGTGCATGAACTCGCGTATATACGCGACTGTGTTTCAGGAAATCCGCGTATCCAATGCCATCTTCTAAATTTTAACCAGATCTGATCCTCTGTGAGAAAAAGACAGTGTTCAGCTTCTTTCTGAGATATTTGAATGCTTCCCTGGACTACAGATAGATGGAACAGTGTAGTTGTGTCTTCAAGCGTCATCCAACGGTTGTAGCATAAGCACATTAGTAACCAAGCCTTCAGATTCTTTGCAGCATCAATACAATCTTTCCAAGAGAGATTATCATACCAAAACAACATCTTCAAATATGTGTCAAGCAATCATCCATGTGGTCCAATATCATCAAGATCTTCAAGATTTAACATGAAGTAACATATGTAGGCAAAAGATCTCAACCATAGTAACAAACTCTGCATGATTTATTTTTGAATCAAACGACTTCCAACTCATCCATGTGTGAGCACAAAAGATACTTTTCAGTAACCAGGGATCAAAATCTTATCATAATAAACCATATACCAAGTCATCATCATTTGAGCATCACAAAACCAAAGAATAAGCAGTCATATTGCCAACAATGCAATCATTAGTATTCAACCTGCTACTCCCCCTAAACCAGTGCTCTTCCTTAACTTGTGCAATCTGAAACACCTTCAACAGTAAGTTATTAGCAACAATGTCTGCATGTTCTGTCCTCATTTCTGAATTATAAGACTTTCATCTCAACAACGAATGCTCTTCATCATAAAGCAACCAGGCTTCATCCACAATCTTCAACACAAGAACCCATGTATCATTTCATTATCATGAGTATAACCAGAATAATGCTATCAGTGCAATCATCAGCAGTCAGATGGATGCTCCCCCTGGACTTCTGCTCCAGATCTTCAGCTATCAGATAAATTCTCTCATCATCAAATCATACGCGTCTGTGTCAGCTGGAACTCGAGTGTATACGCGACTTTGTTTTATAGAACCCGCGTATGGAAAGTGAAGCATAGAAAATTTTCATCTTCCTTCGTTTCCTCCTGAGCTTGTACCTCATGTACCTGTCTTTTCTTCACACCAGATGCTCTGTTAGAAATAAAAAATAACCAGAGTAATCAAATCAACCATGAGAGTCATCATGCATTGCTCCCCCTGTGACGATACATTACTAAATCCCATAATGTATCCCACATCATTCCTGCAGTCAATCAGAGAAGTAACCTTCTTGCTTTGAGGACTCGAGTAGGGTCCACTCCCACGTTTTCTGACGGCTCCTTCATTTTCCAAATTTTCATTTCCAATCGTAGCCGGTAAATCATTCACTTCTCCCAGATTCACCATCCTGCATTCTTTTTCTACATGTCCATACTTGTTACAAGCATAACATCTCATGTGGCCAGAGAAATACGCATAAGAACCATAATGAGTATTTCTATTCTTCCTCCTTTTACAATCAACTGCTTTATGTCCATACATGTTACATGAGAAACAATATCCCCTGAAGAAACTAGAGTACCTTTCTGAGTAGAACCTGTTTGTTTGTGGCTGAAATGATCTGCTCCTGCAATTTGCTGCAACATGCCCATAATTATGACATTTGAAACATTCAACATTCTTGAATGAATTCCTTTGAGAATTCATGATTTTTAGTTGATCTTTTGTCTCTTTCAACTCTTCAAGTTTTGCATTGACTTCCTTTGAATCTTTAGTACTTCCTTGTGAGCTAGATTCTCCTTTAATAGTTTCATGAAAACCAAGACCAAGTTTGATAGAAGGAGACCTTTGACTACAAAGAATATTGTCCAGAATCTTAGTACTCTTGAAACCTCAAAAGTCTAACCTTTTCTTCTAATTTACCTTTGAGAATGTTTACTTCAACCTCTAGGGCTTGACATTGCTTTGTCATGCTTTCTTCTTTCCTTCTTCCATCTTCTACTTGATTCTTCAGATTTAGAATCTCTTCTTTCAACCAATTTTCGTTTTCTTCACAAGTTTGATGCAGCTCTTCATTCTTCTTCTTCGATGCTTTGAGATCTTCTTTCAGAGATATGTTTTCTGCTTCAAGTCCTGCATTATTCTTATTTGATTTATCCAGGTCTTCTTTGAGGGAAATGATTTCTGCTTCAAGTCCTTCCCTTTCAACTGATTGTAGAGGTTCCTCACTCTTATTACTTGATGCTTCAAGTTTTGCTTGTAGAGAGATGATTCCAGCTTCAAGACTTTCATTCTTCCTTTTTGATTTTTCCATATTTGTTTTTAGAGAAACGTTTTCTGCTTCAAGTCCTTCATTCTTCTTATTTGAGTCTTCAAGATCTGCTTGCAGAGAGATGATTTCAGCTTCATATCCTTTACTCCGACTGTATACATCATCAAACATCCTTTTCAGTCTAAATATCAAAGCTTTGTTAGCAGATTCCTTCTCATTAAATATTTTTTGTTGATCTTTGATAACTTCTTCTAGATCCACAACTTTTCTCTCACTATCTTCATCATTGTTTGCACAAAGAAGAGTATTACAAGTAACCTTCTCCTTTTTCTTCTTTGCCATGAGTGCTTGTAGAGCTTCGTCAGAAACTTCTGGACCCTAATCACTATCTGATTCATCTTTGTCAAATTCAGCTATCTCCTTACTTTTAGTAGCCTTCTTCTTTTGCTTCTTTGCCATGAGCACTTGTAGAGCTTGGTCAGAATCTTCTTCATCTTCACTTTCACTATCATATCCTTTGCATATACAATTAAGTAAAATACAAGAGAAACGATCAATACCTGTTTCATCTCCTTCAATTTCTGCTATACATGATTTCTGAGGCTTCTTCTTTGCTTGAGTAACCTTCTTCTTTTGCTTCTTTCCCATTGCGACGGATCTCCTTCAAGCGATCAAGCTTCTGCAGAAGGACCACCCTCTGATACCAATTGTTGGGAAAAATACTGAGAGGGGGGGGGGGGTGAGTCATTATTTACAGCATATTCAACTCTTTTTACTTTTTCATTCCTTTAAAACCCATACGCTACTTTTCTGAAGCCAACTAGCGTATACACGCAGATATCCTTCATAAAACTCGCGTATACACAGAGATCTAATTATGCCATTAGTTCTTCACTTATATCATTCCATCATTCATTGATTAGATGTTCTATAAACAGTAAACATGTGCAGTAAGAACAGAATAAACCATCACACAAAGCATCACACATGAACACCAGGATTTTTGGGTGGAAACCCAAGTCGGGAGAAAACCACCGCTGCAGTTGCTCAGCCTTCAATATTTTATTATAGAGAAAACATCTTACAACATATGTGCTGGCGCAGACTTGACCAGCACGCAGGCACCCACCTGCGCTCGTTTACCAACCTCTCCTGGAAGGGAGCTCCAACCCCCTGATCTCGTTTACCAGCCTCACGTGGAAGGGAGCTACAACCCCCTGACTGAAGGCTACAACCCTCAGCACCTCTTTGGACCACGTTTCATCAATTTTCACACTGGATCCAACAACTTCAATAGAACACAACTTGCAGGCCACATTTCATCATATTTTCATACAGGACCCTTTCCATACTTTTAAGCACACACATACATCACCAACAGATACTTATCAACACAGATCAGATAGCAGAAACACAACAGAACAGATCAGCTATTTCATACCCCTTGCTTCAGCAAACCCTAGTTTGCATACGCGCTTTCCCTTCATTGATGTCGCGTATATACGCGCTTCCGTCCACATAAACCAGCGTATACTTCAGTACATATTATAGGGAAGATTTGACAGCATTATACGTTGCTTTTTTCTAGGTCATTGTTTGATATACGTTGGGCAGTTTTCTTACTTGCAGTATATGCAAGATCTTCAACTATTACAGAGTTAAAAAAGTATACTCTTCAGATCGTGACATTCAACAGATTTACCCTTACTTCGCATATGTTCTACTTCATTAGATCTAAGCCTTCCATAAACAGATCTAGCAGATACAAATACATTCCAGATCTAGATATCCCGCTTCATCATTTCTTCATTAGAGCACCATAGATTCAGATCTATCATCAAACCTTTACCCTTTCCATACAGATATACTTCACAGAGAAGTATTCATTCAAGCTCAGACATCTTGCTCCCACACTCATGATTTGCACAATGAATTTCTTCTCCTTATATAGGTTTACCCTTTTTCAATAACATGAGCCAAAACCACATTACTTCCGATGGTATTCCTGGACGGGGTCATTTAGACGAATCATTACCCAATACAATGGGTCAATACCATGAGCCTTCAATACCATCAGCCCCTTTTTCAATACCATGAGCCAAAACAATACCATACTAAAAACCACATTACTTCTGATGGTATTTCTGGACGGGGTCATTTAGACGAATCATTACCCAATACAATGGGTCAATACCATGGTGGTTACCCCTGGTTTTGCACTTTATGAGCGCTTTTTCCGATACGCGACTTGGCACGTTGTTTCCCGCGTGCATACGCGACTTCTCCTAGACATATCCGCGTATGCCTTGAGACATACTCTTTTCACCATAGATTTAGCACATGCTGAAATCCTTTCTTCATTGCCTTTTGTACTCACTGTAGATACACGCTTTTATTTCATCACATATGATACTTCAAGAAGCAACTTCATCCGTTATCATTATCTTCATCAAGTGGGTTGCCATTCGAGGACAACATTCATCATCATATTGCTAACAAACATCATTTACCAAGTCGGTCATGTCAAGAATAACTTCATCAGGTGGCTTGCCATCAAGCACAACACATGTCAACAGTTGCATGACTTCATCTTCATAATCAAGGGGTTGCCATCAAGAACAACAGACACGTCAACAATGATGTCTTCATCTTCAATCAAAGGTTGCCATCATGACAACACTGCATCATATTGCCAACAATATCCCCCTTTGGACTTGATGGCAACCACGATGGTGTTTGATCATCACAACAGATAGGTACATTAAGAATACAATGACACCATGTCACTCTCCCCATTCTTTGACAACATTATCTTCATTCAAAAACCATGTCACTCTCCCCCTTTGACATCAAGGGCAAAGGGCGGATAAAAACCAACACACTCTCCCTCTTTTCTCCTGATGTGGATGAAGCGTTCTGCAGATCTGATATATACTGAAGTGACCAAGCTCCCCCTGAGTTCATGCTAAATCTTCAAAACATAATTTTCAATGAAGTACATGAATCTATGAGTCCTATCACCAAAGACTCATACTTACATCAAATATCCAAACAAGTGGATTTACATATAAGACTCAAGTACCCAACCAAGTGGGTTTACAAAATTTGACTCAGCTACCCAACCAAGTGGGTTTACAAAATTTGACTCAGCTACCCAACCAAGTGGGTTTACAAAAATGACAAGTCCTTACATGACTGAATATCACAATTTTTACATCATGGGTCTCAACAAGACCTTTTCACCAAAATATAAATATGACCATTTATGACCAACACCAGAAAGTCCTCAAGAAAGAGAACATATTTCAGAACCATCATAATGTCAACAATGCATTATACTCAGCAACGCTAATGCTGCCCCTGAATCTATGCATCCACGCATCCTTTTCATATGACTAAGGCTCCCCCTTAGTTTGTGCATCCTGACACTTTTACCAACAAATCATCAAGGCATATTTATCAAAACATTAGAAATAGAATTATGAGAACTGGAACACCACCAGAGATACCAAACAGTATCAGAGATACCAAACAGCACTACAGCTGTGCTGAAGAGAGCTGACTCCAAACAGAAAGTTGTCAGCAATCAGACATACGCGGTTTTCTGTGCAGTAACTCGTGACTGTGTTTCATGAAACCCGTGTATCCAATGCCATCTTCTAAATTTAAACCAGATCTGATTCTCTGTGAGAAAAAGCCAGTGTTCAGCTTCTTTCTAAGATATTTGAATGCTTCCCTGGACTACAGAACAATGTAGTTGTGTCTTCAAATGTCATTCACCAGTTGTAGCATAAGCCCATTAGTAACCAAGCCTTCAGACTCTTTTGCAGCATCAATACAATCTTTCCAAGAGAGATTATCATACCAGAACACTATTTTCAACTCTGTGTCAATCATCCATGTGGTCCAATATCACCATGATCTTCAAGATTTAACATGAAGTAACATATGTAGGCCAAAGATCTCAACCATAGTAACAAACTCTGCATGATTTATTTCTGAATCGAACGACTTCCAACTCATCCATGTGTGAGCACAAAAGATATTTTTCAGTAACCATGGATCAAAATCTTATCATAATAAACCATATACCAAGTCATCATCATTTGAGCATCACAAAACCAAAGAATAAGCAGTCATATTGCCAACAATGCAATCATTAGTATTCAACCTGCTACTCCCCCTAAACCAGTGCTCTTCCTTAACTTGTGCAATCTGAAACACCTTCAACAGTAAGTTATTAGCAACAATGTCTGCATGATCTGTCCTCATTTCTGAATTATAAGACTTTCATCTCAACAACGAATGCTCTTCATCATAAAGCAACCAGGCTTCATCTACAATCTTCAACACAAGAACCCATGTATCATTTCATTATCATGAGTATAACCAGAATAATGCTATCAGTGCAATCATCAGCAGTCAGATGCATGCTCCCCCTGGACTTCTGCTCCAGATCTTCAGCTATCAGATAAATTCTCTCATCATCAAATCATGCGCGTCTGTGTCAGCTGGAACTCGCGTGTATACGCGACTTTGTTTTATAGAACTCGCGTATGGAAAGTGAAGCATAGAAAATTTTCATCTTCCTTCATTTCATCCTGAGCTTGTACCTCCTGTACCTGTCTTTTCTTCACACCAGATGCTCTTTTAGAAATAAAAAATAACCAGAGTAATCAAATCAACCATGAGAGTCATCATGCATTGCTCCCCCTGTGACGATACATTACTAAATCTCATAATGTATCCCACATCATTTCTGCAGTCAATCAGAGAAGTAATCTTCAGAAGCGGATGATTGCAGTAGGGTCTGAATTCCCTACGTTTCTGATCGGTCCTCCTTCATTTTCCAAATTTTCTTGAGCTTTCCAACTGTGTGCTGAAAATCATCCACTTTCCCAGATCTGTTCATCCTGCATTCTTTTTCTACATGTCCATACTTGTTACAAGCATAACATCTCATGTGGCCAGAGAAATAAACATAAGAATCATAATGAGTATTTCTATTCTTCCTCCTTTTACAATCAACTGCTTTATGTCCATACTTGTTACATGAAAAACAATATCCCTTGAATAAACCAGAGTACCTTTCTGAGTAGAATCTGTTTGTTTGAGGCTGAAATGATCTGCTCCTGCAATTTGCTGCAACATGCCCATAATTATGACATTTGAAAGATTCAACATTATTGAATGATTTCCTTTGAGATTTCATCATTGTTGATTGACCTTTTGTTTCTTTCAACTCTTCAGGTTTTGTATTGACTTCCTTTGAATCTTTAGCACTTCCTTGTGAACTAGATTCTCCTTTAATAGTTTCATGAAAACCAAGACCAAGTTTGATAGAAGGATACCTTTGACTACTAAGAATATTATCCAGAATCTTAGTACTATCTTGAAACCTCAAAAGTCTAACCTTTTCTTCTAATTTACCTTTGAGAATGTTTACCTCAACCTCCAGGGCTTGACATTGCTTTGTCACGCTTTCTTCTTTCCTTCTTCCATCTTCTACTTGATTCTTCAAATTTAGAATCTCTTCTTTCAACCAATTTTCATTTTCTTCACAAGTTTGATGCAGCTCTTCATTCTTCTTCTTCGATGCTTTGAGATCTTCTTTCAGAGATATGTTTTCTGCTTCAAGTCCTGCATTCTTCTTATTTGATTTATCCAGGTCTTCTTTGAGGGAAATGATTTCTGCTTCAAGTCCTTCCCTTTCAACTGATTGTAGAGGTTCCTCACTCTTCTTACTTGATGCTTCAAGTTTTGCTTGTAGAGAGATGATTCCAGCTTCAAGACTTTCATTCTTCCTTTTTGATTTTTCCATATTTGTTTTTAGAGAAACGTTTTCTGCTTCAAGTCCTTCATTCTTCTTATTTGAGTCTTCAAGATCTGCTTGCAGAGAGATGATTTCAGCTTCATATCCTTTACTCCGACTGTATACATCATCAAACATCCTTTTCAGTCTAAATATCAAAGCTTTGTTAGCAGATTCCTTCTCATTAAATATTCTTTTCCATCTCTCTTGACACCTCTTTGATCCACAATCTTTTCTCTCACTATCTTCATCATTGTTTGCACAAAGAAGAGTATTACAAGTAGCCTTCTCCTTTTTCTTCTTTGCCATGAGTGCTTGTAGAGCTTCGTCAGAAACTTCTGAACCCCAATCACTATCTGATTCATCTTTGTCAAATTCAGCTATCTCCTTACTTTGAGTAGCCTTCTTATTTTGCTTCTTTGCCATGAGCACTTGTAGAGCTTGGTCAGAATCTTCTTCATCTTGACTTTCACTATCATATCCTTTGCATATACAGTTAAGTAAAATACAAGAGCAACGATCAATACCTGTTTCATCTCCTCCAATTTCTGCTATACAAGATTTCTGAGGCTTCTTCTTTCCTGGAGTAACCTTCTTCTTTTGCTTCTTTCCCATTGCGACGAATCTCCTTCAAGCGATCAAGCTTCTGCAGAAGGACCTGCTCTGATACCAATTGTTGGGAAAATACTGAGAGGGGGGGGTGAATCAGTATTTACTGCATATTCAAAACTTTTTACTTTTTCATTCCTTAAAACCCATACGCTACTTTGCTGAAGCCAAGTAGCGTATACACGCGGATATCCTTCATAAAACTCGCGGATACACAGAGATCTAATTATGCCATTAGTTCTTCACTCATATCATTCCATCATTCATTCATTAGATGTTCTATAAACAAAAACATGTGCGTAAGAATAGAATAAACCATCACACAAAGCATCACACATGAACACCAGGATTTTTAGGTGGAAACCCAAGCTCAGAGAAACCACCACCGCAGCTTGCTCGGCCTTCAATATTTTATTACAGAGAAAACATCTTACAACATATGTGCCGGCGTTACTTGACCAAAGACGTTGTGCACCCACTGCGCTCGTTTACCACCTCTCCCCGGAAGGAGCTCCAACCCCCGATCTCCCGCTTACCCGCCACTCCGGAAGGGAGCTACAACCCCCCTGACTGAAGGCTACAACCCTCAGCACCACCTTGGACCACGTTTCATCAATTTTCACACCGGATCCAACCACTTTAATAGAACACAACTTGCAGGCCACAATTCATCATATTTCCAGACCGAACCCTTTCCATACTTTTAAGCACAACCATACATCATCAACTGATACATATCAACACAGATCAGATAGCAGAAACACAGCAGAACAGATCAGATATTTCATACCCTTGCTTCAGCAAACCCTAGTTTGCATACGCGCTTTTACTTCACTTATGTCGCGTATATACGCGCTTCCGTCCACACAAAACCAAAGATATACTCAAGACATATTATAGGAAGATTTTATTGCACATACGCGCTTTTTCTTCAGCGAAGCCGCGTATATACGCGCTTCTTCTACGGTAAAGTAGCGTATAGATCTTCAACCATTACAGAGCAGCATACTTCTTCAGATCAGACATTCAGTTCAGATTTACCCTTTTACTTCAGACATATGTTCGCCTCATTTTAGATCTAAGCCTTCCATAAACAGATCTAGCAAATACAGATACATTTCAGATCTAGAAATCCTGCTTCATCATTTCTTCATAGGTGCACCATAGATTCAGATTTATCATCAAACCTTTACCCTTTCCATACAGATATACTTCACAGAGAGGTATTCATTCAAGCTCAGACATCTTGCACCCTCACTCATGATTTTCACAATGAATTTCTTCTCCTTATATAGGTTTATCTTTTTTCAATACCACGGGCCCCTTTTTCAATACCATGAGCCTTCAATACCACGGGCCCCTTTTTTCAATACCATAAGCCAAAACAATACCATGAGCCTTCAATACCACGGGCCCCTTTTTCAATACCATGAGCCAAAACAATACCATGAGCCCAAAACTACATTACTTCCGATGGTATTCCTGGACGGGGTCACATAGATGAATCATTACTCAATACAATGGGTCAATACCATGGTGGTTACCCCTGGTTTTGCACTTTTTGAGCACTTTTTCCCATACGCGACTTGGAACGTTTATTCCCGCGTGCATACACGACTTCCCCTAGGAAAATCCGCGTATGCCTTGAGACATACTCTTTTCATCAAATATTTAGCACATGCTGAATTTCTTTCTTCATTGCCTTCTGTACTCACTGTAGATACATCGTGGCTTTATTTCATCAAGACATATTATATCAAGCAATACTATCCGTTAGGTACATTATCTTCATTAAGAGGGTTTCCTTTTCAAGGACAACATTCATCATCATATTGCTAACAAACATCATTTACCAAGTCCATCATGTCAAGAATAACTTCATCAGGTGGATTGCCATCAAGGACAACACATGTCAACAGTCGCATGTCTTCATCTTCAATCAGTGGGTTGCCATCAAGGACAACACATGTCAACAGTCGCATGTCTTCATCTTCAATCAGTGGGTTGCCATCAAGGACAACACTCTGCATCATATTGCCAACAAATGAATCCTTGTAACCTCCTCTGAGTTTTCTATACAGAAAACTATTTAATAGATTCTACACAACATATGAAAAACTCATTGAGTCACGAAGGTGGAATCCTCCAGGGATTTCTAGTATACATAGTAATTAGAAAAATCGCAATGTTTATTGAAACAAATTCTCACAAATAATTTCTCTCGGCCAACTCCAAACTTCTTAGATATAGAGTTTACAATTTATAGTTTTATTACAGAATAAAGAACTCCTCAATTAGGATCAAATTCCCTAAATTGAGAGAAAATCTTACTTGCCCAATATCCTCCTAGAATCTATCAACTACTGCTAGATATACTCAACAATTTAGCACCTATTATACTACTTATCTCTAAATATTCTCCTAATTTATTACAAAAAATAATAATATGAATTTGTTTGAGGAATTTAATCCTCTCATTAAACATTGACTTTCACCCATTAGTGAACGGATTTTTAACTCAACTAGCCACAACATGTGAACAAGCTTTCACATTGCTGGCTAGAATCTAATGCCCTTGCATCAAAATACCTTTTAATTTGCGCCATTTTCTTGCTTACACCAAAATGTACTGAAATGCAAGAAGAATGTGCTTCCCGAATAACATGCACCCTTTCTGTCTGTAGTATGCACAACTTACCCAGATGATATAACAACCTGTCATGAACATGAAACTTGAATTCTTCCACCCGAGTACCATGAGTTATTGATTCATAAATATCATTGAAATAAACATGTGTACTATATTATTCTAAATAACTTTCATGTTTTAAATAAGTATTATGAAACATTACTTAAGCATTCAAAGATGGTCTAGAGAACATATCAAGTACTTTTTTTGTTACACCTTTCTTGTGCTTAATTAGTAAGTGAAATTACTGAAGAAATTCCATCCATATGTAATGGCGAGATTTTTTTACCTTAGTCTCAGACTGAAGGTATTGAAGCGACTAATTATCTGTGTCAATAATTGTTTCCTTACCCATTAAGTAGTATTTCCATTTCTTAACACCTTCAACCAAAGTAAACAGTTCATTATCATATGTTGGATAATTTGCAACTGCCTTAGAAAAATTTTCTAAATGAAAACAAATAGGTTTCCCTTTTTGAGGTAAGACTGCACCCATTGCATAACCACTAGCATCTGTCTCAATTTCTAATGGCTCTTGAAGATCTGGTAAAGCTAAGATTGGCGTTCTGATAATTTTCTTCTTAAGTGAATCAAAATCTTGTTTTTGTTTTCCTCCCCATCGAAAGGAAGTTTTATAGCATGTTAAACCATGTAATGGTGATGCACTTTAAGAAAAATAAGAAATGAATTTCCTCTAATATTGAACTACACCTAGAAAACACATAACTTTAGTCACATTATGCGGTCTTCGCCACTTAAAAATCACATTGATTTTGGATGGATCGATTTTCAAATGACCACCTCTAGCTATGTAACCAAGATACAACAACGAAGCTTTTCCAATCACACATTTGGAAAGTTTAAGGTACAAATTTTCCCTTTGCAACACTTCAAATCCCTATTTAAGATGCCTAACATGTTATTCCATACTAAAACTAAAAATCAGGATATCATCTTAGTAGATTATGACAAATTTATCAATGTATGGATGAAATAAATCATTCATAACCCACATGAAAGTTGTTGGAGCATTACACAAAGCAAACATAATAACTAAAAATTCAAATAGCCTCTGGCTAGCTTTAAATGCAGTTTTTGAGATGTCATTTTCTGCAATGGGAATTTGATGATACCCACTACGCAAATAAAACTTAGTGAAATAGACAACATTTTTCAGTTGGTCAAGTAAATCATCTATCTTGGGAAGAGGATACCTTTTTTGCATTGTTATTTTGTTTAAGGCCCTAATGTCGACACACATTCTCTGTGTCTTGTCTTTCTTAGGAACCAAAATTAATGTGAACCACATGGAGATGAACTCAGTTGAATGAAGCCTTTTTCAACCAGCTCTTGGATTTGTTTCTTTATTTATTTTTTCTCTATGATTGAAATGTGATACATCCTGACATTTGGAAGAGGGGCATCAGACAAAAATTGTATCTCACATTTTATTTCTCATTTAGGAGGCATATGTTTTGGTTCTTTAAATATACTTTGACAAGAATCTACTGCTTTAACCAAATTATTGTTAAACTAAAATTCACAATGTGAAAAGCCATCATGTTGATCCTTATGTTGTTATTTTACAATCAGGAGTACATATTTTTTACTTGAACTTATTAGCCTCTTCATCTGATTAGCAATAACTAAATCCACTTTTGTTTTGATTTTATGTGCCCTCACAATGTATTCCATCCCATATTTCTTAAAATAATATTTATGTTCTTTCCCATGAAACACAACATCATGATCATAGAGGTAAGGACTTCCTAACACTACTCTAGATATGTATAATGGAATCACATATAAATCCACTTCATCAATGTAATTAGCTTTGATGGAAAATTTTAAACGAAACTTCTTTGTGACATTAATATGAGCCATTCCTTTTAGCAAACCTAATAGGTATGGTCTAATGGATGATTTTCTATCTCGAGACTCAATTTCTTCACTAATTACTCACATATTAAATTTTCCTGTGATCCACTGTCAAATAAGTGTGCATTTTTTTGTGCTTAGAATTTATCCTTATGTGAAATAATTCAACTCTTTCATCCTCATCCAGATGATTTATGTTTGAAGAAGGTGCTCAAGTGATAGAACTTAAACTAGCGTCAAAAATTTTACCTCTGAAAACCATTGTGATTATTTTCCTTTCATCACCTAAGTTGGAGCCCAAATCTTTTTGGATTGTTGTGTTCGCTTTCTCTTCACCTTTTTTTTTCTGAAACTTCTTTGGATAAATTTTTGGTTGAATTTTTGAACATCTCACTTCATAATGTCTTATTCTATGGGAGTGAGAACAAGTAAGTCTTTCACTTTCCTTCTAAGATGTCGTTTTTTTCTTTCCTTTCAAAGTGCTCTTCCCCTTGTTGTCTTTGGAATCCTTGATTTCCAACTATTTGGATGCTTCCTTTGAAAACTTGGATGGTCTGCCACCTGATTCAATATATATGGCTTGAACACACACTTCATCAGAGTCAATGGGATTAAACATCAATAACTTATGTTGTAAATAATAATGTAAAATTCCAATGTACTTTAATAAAGTTTCACATGTATGCAATGGAATACCAAGTGCCAAAGCTTTCTTCCTTGAATTCCTGAGTAAACTCCTGAACACTTCATCTTTTACCTTGCCTCAAATGTTGCCAATAAATAACAACTTTTTGCATGTATCGCAAAGGATATAATTGTTTTCTGAGACCTTTTAAAAACAATGACCATGAAGATATGACTTTACATTTTTGCCTTAAATCTACTTGATTTTTACTTTCCGACTAGATTAAAGTTTTTTCCCCCATTCTATGTGTAGCTAACTGATTTTTTTTCTTTCATAAAAAAATTTCTAAATTATACAATACATTTCTAATTGCTTAATCCAGTTATTTAACTTTTCAGGATTCATTTCACCATCATAAATAGGTACTTCAAATTTTACATCAAGTTTCAAAAGAGATGATTTGTGAGGTTCTTTTTATGTTTCAGATTCAGAACTGGAAGAAGAATAAGAATAACATGATGATGAAGATGATGGAGGAGAATGAGGTTTATCATCTTTTCCTTTACACTTTTCCTTTTTCGTTGCTTTTGAAGAAGAAGTTGGATCTCTCACCTTCTTATCTTCATAGAGTTCTCCCAACATCTGCCACATCTTCAAAACCATTTGTTGAATCTCTTCCTTGCCCACGACCTTTAGTTCAGGAGTTTCACCTGCATCGGATCCTCCCATTGTCGATTGTTGAGTGACTTTCCACTTTCAAAAATTTGGGTTTATCTCCTCGAGAGTTCCTTCTCCATGTCGCAACTTGGACATGGTTATCATTCACTGGAAAAAATCTAAGAAAACAAAACCTTCTCTAATACCAAAATATGATCTCAAATAGGATTAAATATTCACCGAAGTATAATTGATTGCTAACTTAGATTACATAGTGTGGTTGATTGAAGGGAAGAAATTCAATTTCACGAATTAATCCCAAACTTAACTAACAAAATTAAAGAATAATTCTCATCAAATAAAGGAGATAGAAGACAACAAACATTTATTACGGAGTTCGTCCCTGACGGATTACATCTCTCGGTCCGTTTTCAAGATGGTCGCCAGTTTCATTAAGGAATGATCCAAGGAAGTATTTACATAAATATTCACTAGACTAAACATGCTCGCAGGCACCTCTAGACACTATCAACTAAAATATCTCCCTCCTAGATTTCCAACGCCTATCTCGGTGCCGAATTCCACCTTCGAATGACCAAGATACACTGAAACGAAAACTGCCTCCTCTCTTCCCAAAATTCTAAATAAAGCTCACAAAAAACTCTCTGCCATCATTGTGCATTGGTTAAGTTTAAATAATTTCAAGTTACATTCACTCGCGAGCCTCTTGGGGAAAAATTGGCAAATGGTTGAATGTATTATGTAGTAAACACCTCTCGGTGATATCGAGTTCCAACACATAGGTAAAGAAGTTACATGGTTGATTAATTTAAAAACTGTGCATTAAAAGTAAAAACCTAAAAATTCACTTTCGGCTAAAATAAGGCCAACAATTCTGCAAACAGTGGCATGGTGGAACAGATTGAATGTGACAGGCTGGAATCGTTCAACGGTCTAACTGTTGACTGACACCTTCGCGGTCAGTCTAGTGGCTTCGGGATAACAATGTAACTATATTTTTACTTACTGTATAACCTAACTACTACGCATTCATAATGGACTGTTCACACTACTGTAGCATCCGCGACCGAAATTTACCCTCGTGGTTAAGACCCCACTGTGGTCTAATTGTCACACATATAGTTATAATATGGGTTTATTCATATAGTTCATCACTGAAACCATTTCACATAGTTTTCCACCATAGGTTAGCACTTTTACATAGTTTTTTACCATTGCATAGAATTTCAACATATGGTTTGCATGTAGTTTAGAACTTAGGTCAGAACTAGGTCTTTACAACTTAATTACAACACCGCCACTTAGTCTTTTTCACCTTAACATAGGCTTAGGACTTAGGTTTTTCAGCATAGAATTAGCACCATAGGTTTTAATTAGGATTAATACCATGAACCTTTAATACATCATTTCCACACCATGAAGTAACTTGCAATTTATTTGCGCCATGATTGAAATCTCTCCTTCATCCGAAAAAGTAAATTAAATTGAAGGAATTGCTAGATCCTGGCATCATCCACTGTGACTATATGCTTCCTTGTCAATCATGGACTATGAAATATCCCCCTGGATCATTTCCATAAGGAAATCTATATCATATTAATCAAACAATGTTACAAATAAATAGATGAAGTGTTGTCTCAGGATAGGGAAACTATCTTGGACACAATCAGTTAGTTGAGATAACATCTCAACCAAACACTAATCTAGGAAATTACTAGGTCTAAACAACGCTAAGAAATAGGAAGAGTCTCCTTTACATAGCAAGAATCACAACTGATACAAGTAGGAATTACATTTTCCAACACAATCCCTTAATGACTACTTGTCTAGATATCAATCTGCAAAGTATCTTCTAATCATGAAAAAAGAATATGTAGATTTCCATATAAAGGAGCAACCATCTACTAGAATGCATGGGTGCCCAACCGCTGCAACCACCAGTCTACTAAGATGTACATTTCATACATGGTTATGTCGACCATTATAACTACATACATGTACCTGTACCTACAAATCCCCCTCCAACATCATCATCTTGGGTTTTATCATATTAAAAATGTGAAAAGGATGCAATTTCTAAGGGAAAATCCCATTTTCATATAAGATTGCATTTTTCTTCCATGACGAGATAATTGCACCACATTTAAATAATATGAGGGTTTAATGTCATATAGCCACAAGGGATAAAAAGTAAAGCAAATTGAGATACAAATGCTCATTGTCACCACGATCTCTCCATTTTCTCTTGTAGCAGGATAGGATGACCAAACAGACTGCTTAGATACAACTAAATTTCGAGCACCAACATTGCTAACAGACACAACGTTGAGGAAAATAGAATTCCATCTCGATGACTCCTATACTTCTTCGTCCACTAGTATGGAAACAACCTGTTGCATAGATTTCAAAAGCTAGACCAAATCATCCATTTCTTCCATTGAATTCAGCAAATTTTCCATTTTTACGGATCTTTAACTGATCAAACCCTAGCCTTCTCAAAACACCACAACACCGAATGCATAGACCAGAGGTCTTACTCACCAGTGAATGTGACCACGATGCCATGCTTACTCGGCCTCTTGACATGGACCGAGGATTCATGAAATATTTAGTATTGGATGAAATTAACGCTATAGCACCACTGTAATCATATCATAGGTGTGATTTCAACACAACGATCTCCCTCTGCCAACTACTTCCTGTTGGAATTTTTGAAAATTCTAGAACAAAACATAGAGAATAATGCTTTCCTCCTAAACACAAAGAAATTAAAATTTGCTTGCTGGAGACAGAGTTGGCATGAAACTGATTTCTTCTATTTCATAAACAAAACACTGTTACAAAAATGAACTTCTTCTTCCTCTATTGAGGGATTACATATAGACTGCTAAAAACGCAGTGCTGAAAAACTCACACTCTGTCTCACTGTCTCTATTAAAAAACAAACATTGCTGCGTAAAAACAAAATTACATTACACTGCCGCTTGGGCCTTTTCTTTTTATATGCCAGAACACTTTTTAATAAAACTAAACAAACCACTATTAAAGAAATCTATTTTAAAAACTTTCGGGACCCACTATAGAAAAACACGCATATACAATATGTTAAAACATATGTATATATGGACTATTACAAAATTCACGTGATAAAACAATAAAACATTAAAACACAAAACAAACTATGCACCCAGACTTCAAAAAATGATAAACCATATTTCAATGGAAAATCGCGTTACAAAATTGGACTTGTGACGTAAAATTTTGTGTGCGCGATGAATTATTAAATCCATCCTATAAAACCATATCGCATCAAAAATTGGCTTGCTGACATAAGGCCCTTTTGTGACGTGAAATCTCTTTATTAATTAACATTCAATATTTTTCAGGTCTGGAATTTGACAATGTTGCGGTCGGCCAAAAAACAATGTGATTGCGCCATCGCATCACAGACTTTCAATGCAATAAAACTTTGGCGGAAACATTCTTTGGTGATTATGATTTGCGATTTTGATCGCATCACAATGTTCAATTGACGATAATAAATTTGGATGGGTGGAACACTTGTGACATGCGATTGCGATTACGATTTTCGTGGGACCACATCGCATCGCATCGCGACTTTCATATATATATGCAAAACACGTGTGGTACTTCCTTCATTTTCGATTGTGATGATCGCGTTGAATCAAAATTTCCATATCAACAAGACACTTGCAAGTAAAACATGTGATTTCAATCAGCAGTGAAGTGGTAGGGACCACTATCATGTGTCTTTTCAAAAATTTTAAGTCTTTCACCTTTTAAACAGATTTTCTTCATATTTGGTTGTTGAGGGCTTAAAAGCCTGAAATGACTGTTTTCAATGTAAACTCTGTTATTTTGTGGTTAGAACACAGAAATCATCAATTCCTCCTCTGTAAAACACGGCTACGACCACATACATTAAATTCAACTGCAAGATCGACTGCTTCCCATCAACATTGATTTCTTCCTTACAATTTTCCAATTCCCCTTTGAATGCACATTGCTTTGCACACTCAACCTTTTGCTGCTGTTGCCGTTGCCCCTATACTCTGTTTCTACCTATTGAGGGCTAGTAGGTGACTTTAATATTTTCAACACTCCCCCTTAAAGTCAACTGCTTGGTTATCAGGCATACCCAAACATTTTCTTAAATATTCAAAAGTCTTCTAGCCCAATGGCTTTGTCAAAATAACTACAAATTTCTCCTCTGTTCTACAACGCTGTAAAACAATTTCTCCATTGTTCACCAATTCTCTGATATAGTGAAACTTAGCATCTATGTGCTTCGTTCTCTTGTGAAACAAATAATTCTTTGATAATGCAATAACTGAGCTATTGTCACAATAAATCACTGTCCCTTTTGCATGTTCTTGGCATAAAATTCTCAATAGCCTTCTCATCCAAACTGCTTGACACGCTGCCACTGTAGCTACCACATACTCTGCCTCTGCTGTTGATAATGCTACAATCTGTTATTTCTTAGAAGCCCATGAAATGGCTCCTGAACCCATATGAAATACATAACCGGATGTGCTTTTCTGATCATCTACACTTCCAGCCCAATCACTGTCAGTGTATCCAATTAGCTTTGAATTTTCTGAAGTAGTATATAAAATACCAAACCTTTTAGTTCCTTTAACATACCTCAGAATTCTCTTTGTTGTCTGCCAATGTGCTTCTTTGGGCCTCTCCATGAATCTAGAAATCAAACTAACAGCATACATTATATCTGGCCTAGTTGCAGTGAAATACACGAGGCTACCAACAATGCTTTTATACAAACTTGGATCAAAATCCTTGCTACTGTCATCTTTATTCAACTTCAATCCCATTACTATGGGAGTAATTGCAGCTTTTCACTCCTGCATATTAAATATTTATAGAACTTCTTTAACATATTTTTCTTGTGAGATGGAAATCCCATTTTCATTTTTCTCTACTTATATTCCTAAGAAGTATGTTAATAATCCCATGTCAGTCATTTCAAATTCTTCTTTCATGACTATTTTAAAATTTTCACTGAAATAATCATCATTACCAGTGAATATTACATCGTCAACATATAACACAACAATGAGAATTTTACCATCCTTTTCTTTGATGTACAATGTGGGTTCTCCATCACGTTTCTCAAACCCATTTTCCAGTAGATAGGAATCTATCCTACTATACAATGCTTTTGGTGCTTGCTTCAGCCCATAAAGAGCTTTCTTCAATTTTGCACATTTTTTGTTCTTGGCCTTTCTTCTCATAGCCGAGAGGTTGTTCCACATATACCTCTTCCATTAAAACTCCATTTAAAATTGCGAATTTTACATCCATCTGGTATACTTTCCATTTGTTTTGTGTTGCTATGGATATCATTGCTCTTACTATCTCCATTCTTGCAACTGGTGAAAAGGATTCCTCCTAGTCTCTTCCATGCTCCTGCTTATATCCCTTGACAAGAAGCCCGGCCTTGTGTCTTTCTATTTTACCTTCAACATTACTCTTGGTATTTTAGACCCATTTAACTCCAATGACTTCTTTACCTTCTGGGATATCAACCAACTCCCATGTTTTGTTACTCTCTATGGCATTAATCTCTTCATCCATAGCTTCTATCCATTTTCTATCTTTTATGGCATCTTCAAAATGAATAGAATCATAAACTTGAAAATACAAATAAAATAAGGAGTTCATACCTTCATTTTCCACTTCTTGCTCATAAATCTCAGTAATATTTCTGAACATTGTTCCTCTTTCATCTCGTGTAGTCGTGCTTGAAGAAGCACTCAATTCTGCTCCATGTGGTGTGCTAGGACATGCACTCCCATTTCTTCTCAAGGGTGTTCTCGTTGCGACTTGAGGTGTCTATTGCTGTCCTTGTATTGGTGGAGGTTGTGCTACTGATGAGGTGTTATTTTCAGCCATATCTTCCTCATCTTCATCATGAGATAAACATTTTTTAACATTAATTGTTTTCTCAATGCTTCCATCCCATGCTTCCTCTTCGATGAAATGAACATCTGTGCTTATCACAAACTTCTTTGTGGATGGGTTATACAATATATATCCTTTGGAATCTTCACAATATTCAAGGAAGATGAAATTCTGCTCCTTACTATCCAACTTCTTCCTCAACTTGTCTGGTATGTGTGCATAAGCTACACATCCAAAAACTCTCATGTTGGTGACTCCCTATTTTCTACCACTCTATGCTTCTTCTAGAACTTTGGTCATACCAACTTTTTTTGGGCATATATTCAAGATGTACACAGCCTAATTTGCTGCTTCTACCCAATAATCATTTGGAAAGTGTTTTGCCTTTAGCATACTTCTCACCATTTCCATTATGGTTCGATTCTTCCTTTCAGCAACTCCATTATGTTTTGGTGTGTACCTTGGGGTAAACTTATTGTGTATGTCGTTCTCTTTGCAGAAACGAAAAAATTCCTTTGAGATATATTCTCCTCCTCTATCAGTTCTAAGAACTTTGATATACAACCCACTCTATTCCTCTACAAGAGCTTTAAAGTGGCAAAATTTCTGAAAGACCTCACTCTTATATTTCAGAAAATAAACCCACACTTTCCTTGTGAAATCATCTATTAAGGTTAGCATGTAGTTTCTTCTTGAAACTAATGTTGTTTTCATTGGCCCACATAGATCTAAATGAATGATATCTATGGGTGCTTTCGCTCTTATGTTGTTCCCTGATGGAAAATTTTCTCTGTGTTTCTTTCCAAAGATGCAGCCTTCACATAGGTTGTGAGGCTTCCCAATCAATGGTAGACCTCTTACCATTCCTTTTCTGTGCAAAAAATTTCATCCTCTGAAATTGAGATGTCCAAATCTCAAGTGCCATAACCAATTTTCATTTTTTGCTTCCTTCTGAAAGACTTCTTATGTTACAGCTACTACACTCTTCCCTTTTCCCTTCAAGTTAGTGTTGAGCTTGAGTGGAAACATTCTATTGCTGGTCATTTGCATTTCAACAATGATTTTCTTGCTCGGAGGTATATCCATTATTGTGCACAAGTCATCCTTGAAAATTACATTGTAACCTTTCTTTATGAGCTGCCCAATGCTCAAAATATTACACTTCAAACCAAGAACATAATACACATCTAGAACAAATTTTTGCTCACCATTTCTTGCACGAATACTAACTCTGCATTTTCCTTTTACATAGATCTTAGTATCTATTCCTGTGGTTAATTTTGATTTTACTTCTTCATCTAGATTGGCAAACATTGCTTTGTTTCCAGTCCTGTGATTACTACATCCTGAATCCAAGAACCATACATTATCTTCTCTATCTTCTGCTACATTACATATTAACAATAGATTACTTGGGTTCTTTTCTTCTTTTTCTACATTAGCATTCTGCATATTTTTCATGTCATTTTTCTTTTTCCTATATTCATTGGCATAGTGCCCATATTTCTTTCAATAATGACATTGGATATTGGAATTTTCATACCTTTTTCCATGAGCATGTTGGTGTTGGTGTCCACCTTGTTGGCTGTTGGATTGGCCGTGGCTCTGATTTTGATTGTTTCTCCTTCCATGTGAATGTGAAGGGCTAATCCTTCCACCTTTGTTTTGGCTTCTGCCTCTTCCTCTTCCTCTGCCTTGACCTCTTCCTCTTCCTGAAGGCATCTGCGTCTTGAAGGCATGCTCTAGAGATTAGTTTTCATTTCTACCTAATATATGTTCATGTGGCATCATTGATGCATGAATCTCATCCACTGTGAACATTGAGAGATCCTTGGTCTCTTCTATGGTGGTAACTATAAGAGCAAAATTTGAGGGTAAGCTCCTCAAAATTTTCTCCACAATCCTTATTTCTTATAGAGTTTCTCCATGGGACCTTATCTCATTTACCATTCCAATAACACGTGTGAAAAATGAGTCTATATTATCTGACTCTTTCTTGCAAAGATTTTCAAAATATCTCCTCAGCAACTGTAGTTTTGTTGTCTTCACTTTCTCCATACGTTGGTATGCTACGTTGAGAGTATTTCATGCATCCTTGGATCTCTTAGCTACTGCTATACTTGGAAACACACTCTCATTTGATGTTTGATAAAAATAGAAGAGGGATTTAGAGTCCTTCTTTCTATTTCTCTTCAATATATCCTTCTCTACATGAGTTAAGGCATTAAAAGCTTGCTCATCAGTTGGTTCATCAAAACCATCTTCTACAAACTCCCATAAGTCTTGTGAGGCAAACAGGGCTCTCATGGTAATGGCCCAATAATCATAGTTCTTCCTATTAAACTGTGGAAGCTAAGCATTTTAAATACTTATACTAGCGCTTGGTCTAGCCATTGCTTATGAACTGAACTCTGAGCTAAACTTGACTATGTTTTTAAAACAAACAGTGTTTCCTTCTTTAAAGAACAATCTCTTTAAAAAAAAAAAAACAACTCTATTTTCTTTTGAGAAATACTTGAACTTTATCTTCTACTGAGCTTTCACGTTGCTGGAGAATTGCTGCAACAAGTCTTATTCTTATTTCTACTTCTTTGAAACCTCCAAAGAGCCTAGAACTGCTTCGATACCATGTTGGAATTTCTGAAAATTCCAGACAAATATAGAGACTTATATCCATCTTATCTGTAAACACATTACAGGGAAGGTCAAGGCGGGGCAGCAGGACAAACGCACGGGCATCGGGAGGAACATATTGGTCGAGCGGGACACACATTGGTCGGGGAAGCATTGCGGTCGGTAACATATCCATCAGAGATAAATCGATCAGTAGAAACACACAGCTGGACCAGGACAAAGAATTACCAAGGGAAAAGACGCTGGCCCACCCCAATTGATCAATAGGAAACTCTGCTAGCTCACCTAACAACACTAGCTTTGGAATAGACACACCTGATTACCTGTATTACACCCTTCAGAATAATGCTCTCCTCCTAAACACAGAGAAATTAAAATTTTCTTGCTGGAGACAGAGTTGGCATGAAAATGCTTTCTTCTATTTCATAAACAAAACACTGTTACAAAATAAAATTCTTCTTCCTCTGTTGAGGGATTACATATAGACTGCGACAAACGCAGTGCTGAAAAAACTCACACTATGTCTCACTGTCTCTGTTTAAAAACAAACATTGCTGTGTAAAAACAAAATTACATTACACTGCCTCTCGGACCTTTTCTTTTTATATGTCACTGCACTTTTTAATAAAACTAAATAGACCACTAATAAAGAAATCTATTTTACAAAATTTCGGGACCCACTATATAAAAACACGCATATACAATATGTTAAAACATATGTATATATGGACTATTACAAAATTCACGTGATAAAACATACAACATTAAAACATAAAACAAACTATGCGCCCAGACTTCAAAAAATCATAAACCATATTTCAATGGAAAATCGCATTACGAAATTGGACTTGTGATGTAAAATTTTGTGCTCACGATGGATTATTAAATACATCCTATAAAACCATATCACGTCCAAAATTGGCCTGCTGATGTAAGGCCCTTTTGTGATGAGAAATCTCTTTATCAATTACCGTTCAATCTTTTTCAAGTCCAGAATTCAACAATGTTGTGGTCAGCCAAAAAACAATGCGATTACGATTCCGTGATTATGCCAATTGCATCGCGGACATTCAATACAATAAAAATTTGGTGGAAACATTCTTTGGTGATTGAAATTTGTGATTGTGATCACATCGCAATGTTCAATCAGCGGTAATAAATTTGGATGGGTAGAACACTTGTGACATGCGATTGCGATTGCGATTCTGGTGGGACCACATCGCATCACATCGCGACTTTCATATATATGCGAAACACATGTGGTATTTCATTCCTTTGCGATTGCGCTTGCATCGGAACTTCCATATCAACAATACACTTGCAAGTAAAACTTGCGATTACGATTGGCAGTGAAGTGGTAGCCACCACTATCACGTGTCTTTTCAAAACTTTAAAGTCTTTCGCCGTTTCAACAGATTTTCTTCATATTTGGTTATTGAGGGCTTGAAAGCCCGAAATGACTGTTTTCAATGTAAAATCTGTTATTGTGTGGTTTGACCATGGAAATCATCAATTCCTCCTCTGCAAAACTTAGCTACGCCCACATACATTAAATTCAATTACAAGCTTGGCTACTGCCCATCATCATTGATTTCTTCCTTACAATTTTCCCATTCCTCTTTGAATGCACATTGCTTTGCACACTAAACCTTCTACTGTTGTTGCCACTACCCCTATACTCCATTTATACCTGCTCAGGGAAATCAGGTGACTTTAATATTTTCAACACTTCCTGCAACTTTCAAATGAACAAAATCTCTCAAGCACAACCCCAGCAATCTCGATCAACTGCTTCACATTCGAATTTGCAACAAGTAGGATTGGATGTATGAATTCCACCCTGGAAGAAATGATTTAATGGCACATGAAAATCCACCAGTGTTTACAAAATTATGGTAGCAATGAATTTGGTTATGAATTTTGATACCAACGTTTACAAAACTATTGTAGCAACTAATTTCGTAATGAATTTTCCTTTAGTTCAAGTTAGGATCAATCCATCTGTTACATCAAATTTGACCACAGAACCACAGTAAAGCAACGAATAATGTTGGAAAAAGAACTCAATATATTAAGACTAATTCTCGACTCACATTGTCCAACACATTTAGTTCAGCTGAGGTGTTCACCTCCATAGGAACACTACTTCTGCACAAGCTTTAAATAATATAAATTATATCTTGGCCTCAATGAAAAGATCGAGGAGACATGAATATGAGGATAATAAACCCACCACGAGCATCCTCTCACAAAAACATAGCCTTTGTGCTTCAAATGTGAAACCCGTGCTTCATTGCATAGATCCACGCTTCCTCCCTACCCAGGAGGATGCCTTTGTAGATCTAAGGCTTGATTTGAGTGCCTTCAAACCTCAAGGCTCAACCAAAATTATGTTGAGAAACTCCCATCAACCAACTCTTCCTTCTCATCAGCCCTCCTGGAGACTCTAATCTCTCACATAGACAAAGCACAAGATCACAATTTCTACACCAAAAGACGGGATTATATTCAAATGAAAACAATCGCTCGATTAAGAAGACAACCTCATCCACTAGCAATCCAAAAAATACTTTTATTCTTTGAAGGATTTACCTGGGCCTTCCAATAAGGTAGTCAGGCCAAAACCCGCTTTAATACCATCTTAAATTTCCATAATGAAATCTAAATCATATTAATGAAATAATGTTGCATATAAATAGATGACGTGTTATCTCAAGATATGGAAACTATCTTGGGCACACAATCAATTGGTTGAGAGTATATCTCAACCTCACACCAATCTAGGAAATTACTAGATCTAAACAACCCTAATAAATAGGAGGATACCCTTTTACATAGCAAAAATCACAAATGAGACAAGTAGGAATTAGATTTTCAACCACTTTAGCCATTGATAGTTGTGGGAGCACCAATAGAGTCTGGAAGTTGGTAGAGAAAATAAAAAATTGCAGAAGATAACAGGTTTTAAGGTGAAAATAATTATTCTAGTCAAAGTTGGTTCCATGTTACCTACTAAATAAAGATATTTCTAATAGTGTTTACAGTTTCAACTTTTTTTAGGAGAGAATCCAAATAGTATGTTGTTCTAAATGCATCTAACTGAATAAAATAGTTTACAATTTTACAAAGAGGATCCACATAACGCCGAATGTTTGGAATATACATTATATGGAAATTTATGAATGAATGCAGAATGATGTATGGAAAATTAATCATCGCATTACTAATAAGTGTTTAACACTAATGAGGCTTCTCGTATATAGTATGACATGACAGAGTGTTTTTTGAAGCATTTATGAATACAATATTAATGTAAATCTCTAGGAGAAACATCTACATATAGGATTGTTTAGAGCTTAGTCAATTCGATACAAGAGTATTACTCATTTTAGATGGCCCGATATATTTTCCTTCGCCAAAGCCCGAAGGGAATCGATTTCGATTACTTGTAAGGTAAGCTCGTTGATTCTATATATTCGAGCAAAAATGCAGGCCAAAATAGTTGTTGTTATACTGTTGGTCTTGTTTCTCGTCGACAGTTTATCACGATTGTATCTTCTATGTGCTTATAGTCATGGCCACGTAGGATCTCCTTGCCTCAGTTGTCATATGTTTGCATAAACATGGAGACCCCATCCCATGTGGAAGTCAGGAAATAGAAGAGTCTAAGCTTGGGACAAACCAGAAGGTGATGTGACACCTCCGACTCCGCTTTCTGGTCAATCCCCTCATGTGACTCCTCTCACTTTATTTTCTAGCTAATCCACCCACCCCCTCTGTCCCGACTTGACGACCCCATTTTTTTCCATGCCCATTTACGAGGGCCCCACTCATTTCGGCCCCCTTCTCCTCTACCACCACTCTCCTCCTCCACCACCCTCCCTTGTCCACGAAACACATTGAATGCACAGATGGGAAATCATGAGCACGTGGGAATGAGTTATAGGTCTCCGAAGGTCCTTCATATTCTCACTATATTCAATGTTTTGGAGGAGCCGGAAGACGCAAATCTTGATGTGGAAGATGGGACCCGACGGCCCTTGTAGCGAAACAACTCTCGACAACAAAGTGTATCAAATTCTCTATGAAGCAAGGTATATTTTTACTCCCATTTCCCATATTCAGCTGCTTATTTCAACTCTTCACTCCATACTTCTATTAAAAAATGGTGGTGAACTAATAGGTAGTTTTTCTATTTTTCAATCAATTTAAAAAAAATGAATTTGTTGGGGTTCTCTCAAGTTCTTTTATAATTTTCCCATGTGAGTATTTTAGTGGAGATGACTAGGTATAACAGTATTATAGTTTTTAGAGGGCATGTTAGCTTTATAATAGTCTTCTACCACCCTCTTTTCACCTCTTTATGCTAACCTCATGTTCTAACTTATCAGTGAAGTTACTCATGTTTTATTCTTGAACCAAACAATCCCATCCTATACTTTTATTTTTATTCCACTTAATTTGACTATGTGAATGCCATGATTCCATTTTTTAGCTATCTCTCCTTGAATACCTCTGACCATTTAATTTAAAACATTCACTCCATTTTGAGTTTACCTTTGGGCCAACTGCAACAAACACCGTATATAACCTACAAAATAACTTTCACATGAACTATAACCTACACCATAAATTCCTACAATATAAATGAATAATTTTTATTAATCCAAATAGAAGATTAAGTAGTTTGAGAAAAAAAAACCAACTCAAGAAATGTAGGAGATAACTACTTACTAGATCCTAAGAACCATTAATAAATCAAAAGAATTAATATAATTTCAAAAATGATCTTAACTACTCCATGATACTAGGAAACCTAAACGATTCATCACACAAACCCACAATATAAATATCCTAATATAAATATAATGTGATATTCATATGCACAATATGTGAATACATTGTAGTAACATCCTATTATGTACCCAACCCTCAAAGTATACACTTAGGGCTACTGTTGGTGAAGGAAACTATTTTTCCAACACCTAAAAAAACATTGGAAAATGAATGATAATACAAAACATGGAACTTCCCTTAACGCAGGTGGACTTAGACTATTCTCAGAACATGGAACTTCCCTTAATGCAAGTGGACTTATACTATTCTCAAAACACTGAACTTCCCTTAATTAATGTCTAGTAAGATAGTATATTAAGAGGCTTCCATGGGACTTAATCTAAGGTTAGTAGTCGTTGAGTGGACTAAAACAAGTAGAGCTTACCAAAAGAACTTGTGGTATTTCTTACACTAAGGGAAAAAAATATTATTCCAATCTCTTTTATAATGTTTTAGATTCACATTAATAGCCTACAGGAGGGATTATAGTGGATTAGAGAAGCTCCCTAGGAAACTGTAATGACTCTCTATTTTCATTCGTAAGCTCATATTTATTATGTATATTCCATGCACTAAGGGATTCAATATCCTTGTAATGAAATTAAGTTTTTATACCATTATGTGTATTTTCTTATATATTTCATGTTTCCATTTCATGTTAAACCTTTATATGTATGTGCTTCTATATTTCATGATACCATTGGTTCTTAAGCTAGTATTTGTATGCAGTGGCAGAGTAGTGCACAACTGGTATATTT
The DNA here is from genome assembly GCA_034641835.2 of Pinus albicaulis. Classification (NCBI taxonomy): domain Eukaryota; kingdom Viridiplantae; phylum Streptophyta; class Pinopsida; order Pinales; family Pinaceae; genus Pinus; species Pinus albicaulis. Next base: position 34,661,994 of record CM076580.1, on the reverse strand, counting down.
CAGGGGATATAGTCAATCCTAAAGTGTGAAGTGGAAGCCAAGTGTACAATTCGTATAAAGTATTGGGTACTTTGATATAGTAGGTGGTGTACAACTGGTGTATTTGCAACTATGACTATATGTGGTGGAACCAAACTGCATGAGAATCAAATATTTGAAAATCAAAGTCAGTAACAACCACTGGCATGAGAAGCAAGTGTTCGAACTAGTTCCACCTATGCCACTTGAAAAAAATATCTAGGGTTCCTACAAATTGTTTATTTTAAACTGTTACTGCTTGCAGTGGTAGTGAATTGAATGAAAAATAAGTATTTTATAAATATGAGGGGGTGGGAACCATTTTCTAGGCATTGATAACCATTTCCATTTTAGTAGAGCATGCGGGGGAGGAAGTTTAATTGGTAAATTATTGGAACCTTCTAGTTAGAGATATGGGAAAGAGTGGCCACCTCAATCGTTATGAGCTAGATGGATCAATTCTCTCTCAGGTGTATGGGCTTGACACTTTTGCAATGTTAAGAGAAGCTCGTTGGGAGCCATTTTTCCATCTCGTAGGAAGGCATGATGTTAAGCTAGCCTATGATTTCATTAATTATTTTGATAGAAATAGATGTTAGTATGAATCTTAATTGCACGTGTACGAAAAAATACCACTTTAGCTGTGCATAAAAAAAAATCCTAATAGTAAATATGGCTACCAATATCTTCAGATATGCAATTAGGTGATCAAGACAAAGGCTCCAAAATTCTAGATCTATGCATTAAAAGCCATTAAGCAGTAAATCTAGATTTACTCCATGAATCCAATAGACAAGACAATAATATTTTTAATGAATTTAATATTAAGTTCACTTGAGATGAAAACATAGAAGGATGTTAGCAGTTCTCCTCAATCGGATGGGTTCTTGTAAGTCCTCAGCACTTCAGATCTAAAATTCCTCTCTCTTGATGATGTGGAAAACCTAGACAAAAATGGAAATCAAAGGGAGCTCACAAGCAAAAGATAGAAAAATATGACAATGATGGTGGATCAAAGTCAGACCAAAAGTATAGATCCGGAGTGATATTTAGGCAACAAAAGGTGGTGAATGAATCGATAAAACCTTCTATTTATAACAAAATATTTATTTAGTCTAGATATTGGTGCATAATTAGAATATTATTAACCAAATCAAGATCCATATTCTATGGAATATTTTATTGTTTTTGTTGCAGGGAAAAATAATTTGACTTGGGTCAAACCCCTTTATTTGTAAATAATAAATAAATAAATAAATGATTTATTTATTATTTTAAGGATGTGGTTGAGTGATAATCAAATAAATAATTATTTATTTAATTATTTATGAATGATTTAGTCGAATTTGACAAGGAATATTATTTCAATAAGGTTCAAATAATTATTCCTATAAAGTAATAAGATAAACAATAACTTATCTAATTAATTTTCCTATTTTGGGTTAAATATGACTAGGAAAATTAATTAAACTATTGTTTAACTAATTATTCCTTAGGGAAAATCAAACAAATGTAGATTTATTTAATATTTCCTCATGGGGTTTCCTATTTAGACCATAAAAAACTTAATAAAGATGGTTTAATAAGTTATTTTTCATAGTGAAATAAATTTTACATAGGGTAAAATTGGTCTTACATGGTGTACTTAGGTCCATCTAATAGTAATAGGTTAGGTGAACAAAAAATGGTGTAACAGTTTTCCCCACAGCGTGCGAGTGTTAGAAGATAATCATATGATTGAAGTACATTGTAAGAAGTCAATCACTAGACACTGAAGGGAAAGTCAAAGAGAGAAATATAAGGTAGACCGAAGTGCTAAATGACTAGACCCTAAGGAGGCGAGACTTAGAGGTGTGAGAAGTCTATTTTATGAGTGAGTACCTGTGCTATAGGCAGTGGGGGAGGCATACCTATGTCTGCCAAGACAAAGTATAATGAATAATGCATCCAGTCAACAAGGGACTGAACAATATAGTACATTCTGGCATAAACATGAGCCAGGTAAAAAAATGATAATGAATCCCACATACATAATGTGCCTAGGATAATAGCCAGGACTTATACAATAATATCTGAGTATATGAGATACAAATACAACCCAAATGCCCCTATAAACAGGAAAGGGCTCTGAAAATCTGACTGATACATGCAAACAAAAAGGCACTACAAGCGACTGAGGCCGACATCATCAAATATATGGATTTCCATCAAAGGCTGTAATGAATAGGTCATGCAGGCATCTAGGGGGATACCTGTAGGACCAACCCCTCATGAGGGCTGAAAAGATCTCACACACACCATGGAATCATCAGTATCAGCTACTACATCACTAAACCATAAAGTATACAGTTCTTGATCATGCTAAAAAGGAAATGGAGCTGAGAAACAATCAATTCAAAGGGCAATAGGGAGTCCCTTTGCCTGATCTGAGGCATCGAGCAAGAATGGAAGCTAGAACCAAGGTACACTGCCCTTTAGACCTATCTTTTGGAATGGATGATCTGATGTCAATAGAAGGAGGTCCTCCATAGGTGAGGCAATAAGGGCTCCTCAACTAAGGCCTGAGAGAAAATAGTAGAGTGACTGACAGACTGATACCAAGGATGATGATGAAATGGGGGGTACTGAGTAGTGGATGGATGACTTCCCTTGTTAGAGCATAAAGGGCATGGATGACCTAGAAGCAACTAACACAATATCATGAGGGATAGGGGATAGTAGGACTGAAGGTCATAATGTCTGACACAAGAGAGAAACCAAGAAATGAAGGATGGAGGACTATAGTGGGATACAAAAGGAATTGAGATAGACACCATGAATGCAATGATGACTCAACTCAAATGATCTAGAAAAAGGTAACTCGATGATACTGCTACACAAAAAAGGTCAAATGGGGACCGTAAAAACATGATTATGTGATGGTTACGCACAAATCAAATCAACACGAGCATGGAAAAGTATGAAGGAAAAGTGGTGCCCCAAGTACAAGTGTTGCAAGTGAAGAAATTTTATTTTGGGGAGTGGTGAAGTGATGCTTCATGGACAAAACGTGTGATGGTGAAGTATCAAATCACAAAAAAATAACAGATACCCATGTTAGGCCTTAGTGAGAGCTTTCTAATGGTACAGATGATTTGTCAAACTGAGCTACGGTTTGGCCGCAGCATGCGAAAGAAAAATCAGGGGTTTCTCTTTTAATAAGGCATTTTTCCTCCAAATTCACTTATTTTCATGTGGAGTTGTGGTGAGTGTAGAGAGGAGAGAAGGCCCTAAATCTTGTGGCGATCATAGCGGATGAAACAACCATTGGAGTCGACATATGATAGTTGCAGATAAGATAAATAATCCTAATATTTAATTTAAGTGGATTGAATGTTTAGTTTAGGTACCCAGAGCTCATGAAAAGGCTAGGTCACACTTTTTTGGGTCTATTCTGTAACCTGGGTAGCAGGTACTAGGAAAAAAATTGTGACCTGTCCTAGGAAATGACCTGAAAAGTATGACCTGTCAAAGAAAGGGGGTTTCAGTGTTGTTTTTGGCTCAGATATGGGATTTTTATGGTTGAGGGGCATAGGTGCCCCCAATCATGTTGTGGTCATGCCAAAATTTATTTAGAAAAAGGGGAATCTAAACACATTTTATGATGTGGTGCTCCATTATTTTTCGTTATGGTTATATAGTTTGAGAAAGGGAATGGAGGATGACCAATCTCTTTTGGTATTTCATATGTGAATCAAATGGACTTTATGTTTCCGTGTTGGCATACATGGTGTCACTATCCCAGAAAGAGGATTTGGAGATAATGAATTGGTGCTCTCCTAGAAAACCCACAGGTTGGTCAAAAACAATGTCTACGGGACTGGGTTGCTAATGTAAGATGAAGGAATGATGAGGGGTATCATCCCTAGAATGATCTGAAGTGATATGGGACTCTAGATTTTCTTATAAATGTGAAAGAATAATGGTACTAGAGTCGACATGGCCCGATACACTAGGAGATTTGTGGAGGATTGCTTCTCCTCATCTCTCAAATATGGGTGCCCCCTTACCCAAACATTTGGTGTCAATGTAATGGCCAAAAGGTGTATGTGGTTCGACTACATGGGTTCGATGTAAGGGGGGATGGATAAAGTTAGGGGTGCTGATGGCTTCCATAATGTCATCATCGTAATAGAATATGGTTTGACTGGTGTAAGAAAGACCACCTAACACGGCGAAGCTACTTGACTCATCATCATGAGAAGAGAGGTTCACATGTGCATCATCAAGGGGGGTGATGGAAGAACAAGAAGATAAGGGATCCATTAATGTTGAGTCCAGGGTGATCACTAAAGGGAGGTCGAGCGAAACAGAAGGGGAAATCTCAGAGGGAGCTTCCACCATGGATCTCATGAATGATGACAACTAGTGGAAAATGGCCAAAGACTCTATAATTTCGATATCCAGAGGGATAATTTCGATAGAAGTGGATGTGTCCTCTGGTTCTACTAAAGAAAAATGAAAAAATGAGGGAGTGGTACTCTTCAAGGCGGCGAAAGAGGTGAGTATAGTGGCCATGGAAATCACACAAAAAACAGGGGTGGTTGGTGTGAATAATATTAGGGTTCCTGGCTGTAGTCGAGGAAGGAATAGAGGTTTTTGGGACCGTAGATTCAAGTAATGTGACATTAACCATGGGCTTGAGATGAGGCAACTCGGGAAAAGTATGGGTGGCATGGACGACAGCATCACACAAAGCACACTAGATATTATTCTTTGGTGGCCAAGGAGGGGCAAGGTTTTTCGTGGTGGCCTTGTCTTTGGTTTCCTTCTTGCGAGCTTTTCCCTTCTTACCTGAAGAGGTCGCAACAGGAGAAGGTTCCTGTTGAGGTGGTTGAGGCACTGTAGAAGCAGGAGAAGTCATAGGGACCGGTTGAATTGGTGTCAAAGAAATATAAGGTTTGGGCTGACCAAGTGAGGTAGCAGCTGGAGGATCAAGGTACCAGATGAGAATCCCCAGGGTCAGGTTGGGAAGAGAGAGGGTAGCCCTAACAGGTATCGTGTACACTCCTAGAGGGGGAAATAGGAATGGTATCTGACCAGAGGGGTAATGGCTAGGTGGGACGTCTCCAAGATGGTTAAGGCCTAGAGGAACCATTCCAGGAGGGTAAGGAGGCTCATGGATAGTAGCTATAGGTGAAGGGCCAGGAAGAGGAGATCCATAAGGTTGAATAGAAGGGCTAGGAGTGGGATGCAGAGGGCGTGGAGTCTATTGACTAGCCGAAGTAGGCCGCTTGAGGTTAGCCCGAGATGATTGCATCATGCAAACATTTGATGAGATGGGATCAGAGATAGGAGGAGTAAGACCAAGTAATTTACCAATCAATGAGGAGTCTCTATAGACTTCAGGTGATACATTGGTCAAAGGATCAATGATTTTCTTATTGGCCACCAAAGAGATGATGGACTCAGGGGAGGTCTGAGACTTCAGTTTGTAATATTTCAGCTGGTAAATGGTGACTATCTCTCTGTTATGAGGGAAGGACATCTTGCAGTGAACCACAGATGGGACAGGAGACATTGCACAGGTGTAGCTACGACCTAATATAATTTTTGAATCTAAGGGGGCATCCATGACTTCTACATCAAAACAAACAATCTTTCCCACAAGAGTATTGGACAATTGTGGAATAAGCCAATGGGCTAGGAGGAATGACCATCCCATGCTCGAAGAGTGATCATGGAAGGAGCCAGCTCGGGTGATTCAAGTTTCTTCCAAACCAAACCAGACATAACATAGGTGGATGCCCCCTCATCAATGGTGCATCGGGAAATGTTGGCGTTCTAGATCTTGACTGGGATTTGGAATGCGACGAATGTAGGGAGAGGAGGATGTTCTGACCGATCAACATCTAAGATTATCAAGCGATCATCGGAAGGATCTACAACACCCATGGCAGAGAGTAGAGCTTTTCATTGTGAAGGGCACGACTGGAGGAGGTCCAGCGTCGAAATGGTAGTAGGAGATTGTGCCGAACCATCTACTATACTATATGAATGGGAAGATTTTCCAGAAGTATAATTTTGACATAGTGGTCCCTTAGGGATCTTGGTATGAACCTCCACCTTAGGCTGAGGGATCTGCAAGAAACCATTAGGTTTCGAAAGAGGCTCTGTAGAGACTGAAGGAGGTGGCTCAGGGACATACGTAGTTGGAGGCTTGTTGTACTGATGGGACTGAGTATGACGATTAATATCAAAAGTTATAGGTTGGTCAGAATTCATCGTGAGAATCTGGTAATCGGAGGTACTAGATTCAAGAGGTTGAGTGGCCACTGGACCTTCAGGTGGTTGGGTGGCCACTGATCCTTGTTGAGGGAAAGGATTATTAAACACAATCGGTTGAATAGGTGTAGCACTGGGAGGGATGGAAGGGGAGGTTAGTTGTCCTCGTAATGTTGCTTGAGACTCCCACATTTGCTTCATCTATGGTAAAAGAGGACAATCATGTTTTTAATGACCATAAAAACCACAACAAGAACAAGGCTTTTTCATGTAAATAGGCCTGTCCTGCTTGGGCTGACTGCCCTGTTGCTAGTTAGCAGTGTTGGGAGCATTATTTTGCGGATTAGGTCTAGGATTACTCGGAGGATATTTATTTTGAGTGCATTTCCTCTTATTTTTAGAGGGAGGAGGATTCATCGCACCCTGCTATTCATACACTTGCCCCTGATGGGACAGTGGCTACTGTTTCGGGGGTTGAGAAGGCAACAAAGGCGGAGGTGCTAATGCTAGAGGAGCAGGATCACAAGGCTACAGATGTAGATAATAATGAGGTTGGGTAACATTATGGTAAATGGGAGGTTGGGCAAAAGGAGGAGGCATGTTGTATCTTGGGCTCCTAAAGTGGATTTTTTCAATAGTTCTCTGTCAAGACTTCAGGTTCAATCATTCTAGGGAAGCACTAAAGAAAACTAATAATTCATTAGGTAAGAGGTGGTAACTCTACTCTCGTTCTACTGGATAGGTTGAAGAGAAGAAACTTTACAAGTAGTAGGCTTCTTGGGAAAGCGAGAATGGGTCAATAGCTCTTCCTCAAGTGTCCCAGGTCAATGCATCTATCTCTATCTCTCTATCTGGGTCAATACATCGATGGCTACTCAAAGCATCTGGTTCTAATAGTTTTGGGTCAGTTTACTTCATCATCAACTCCTAAAGTGTCCCGCTAGGTCAACGCATCTGGTTCACTATGTTAGGTCCCTATATTAATAGTTTAACCACTTATTGTTATTAGTGTAGCCCCCTTATTGTTATTATTGTAGCCCGCTCTAACCCCAATACTATTATTATTGTGCCCTTACATTGTTATTTTTAGGTCGGCTAGGATTACATTGTGGCCTCATGGACTCCTATATATAGAAAGAAGGTTTTGTCATTTGTATCATCCAAGATTTGTTAATTCATCTAATGTATTGGAGGTTTCCCCCTCAAAGTGGCTTATTTATAAGGCATTAATATCTCTTTTCTTCTATTTTTGGAGCTAATTTAACAAATTTTGGTATCAGAGCTCTGGATTCTAGGGTTTCGCTACTCCAAACAGGTCATCGTGGAATTTTCGCTATAACTTTGTTTTTATGAAGGTTCAGAAGCGGAAATTTTTAGAGTACGAAGCGGAAATCCTGAGGAACTTCATCGCCAAATTTCAGAGCTTGGTTCGCAATATTTTCATAGATATGATCTATGGAAGTTAGGTATTTTTGCAGTCTCCTCAATTTAACCTAAACAGGTCATTGCCGTATTTCACTATACATTGTTTTATATGAAGGCTCGAAATCTGAAATTTTTAGAGCGTGAAGCCGAACTCCTAAGGAACATCGTCACAAAATTTCAAATCTTGGTTCACAATATTTTTGGGGATATGGTCTGTGGAGTTTAGGACTTTTTCACACTCCTGAATTTTATCTCAAAGAGGTGATCATAGGAAAATCTTAATAACTCTCTCTGAGCATCGGACTGGAATTCTGTAAAAATTGCCCACAAGAACATGGAATATATTTTCCTATCTATCAATTTCAGAGCCGAAGGACAAAGCAGTGAAATGTGGCAAGTCATACAAGTTCGCTCTACTAAACCAGTCCATAATTAGGTCATTGTAGGAGATTGGCCACAACTTTGTCTTAAAGAATCCAAATCATGTCAGACTTGTGGCATTCAAAAGAGGATTGAGAGGGCTACCTCAGTACCAAATTTCAGATATGTATGATCCGAATTCATAGAGATAATTTGGTTTCAATATCGCATTCCTCAAAATCAAGAAAAAGGTGTGTATTTTTTTCAAATTACATAAGTCTCCTTTGAAAAAAATTAGTTGGAATTTATTCCAAGGGCATATTGAAGAATAGATATTAGTATTGGGTTCTAAAATGACACCTAAGAAGAATTCAACACCCACTAAGCCTTCAGAAGGGTCTACAATGACTCATGAATATGAAGAAACAAAACATGGGATATCAAAATTACAAGAGCAAGTGCACCAAATTTCTCTATCACAAAGAGCAACAAAAAATGAAATGGAAGTTTTGAGGAAAGGCATGGAAACTAATATGGATGGTTTCAATAAAGACGTGGAAGCTAATATGAATTGTTTGGAAGCTAAGATGGAAGGCATGGAAGTGAGCATGGAAACTAAGATGGATGGAATGGAGGCTAAGATCGATGAAAAAATGGAAAACATAAAAGTAGACATCGAAGGTTTGGCAAATTTGATACAAGAAATGTTTCCTAATGGTGAAAAGATAGTAGAGGAAACTCATGATGAGAACAAAATAAATTTTAATCATGATTTCATAAACTCTAATGTTGGGTGGAAGAACCAACATATTCCAAAGATGGATATGAGGAAGTTTGATGGCAAGGATCTAGTAGCATGGATACTACAGATGGAGCAATATTTTTATCTCAATAATGTGCAAAACACACGAAAGGTATGCATTGCAGCTTTACATTTACAACAAAATACATTTGTATGGTATCGATGGATTTTCTCTCGTAAAAAAATTGTCACTTGGTCAATTTTTACGGAGGAAATTATAGCACACTATGAGGATACAGAGAGCATCACCTTCTTTAGCCAATTGATAAATCTCAAACAAAATGGTTTAGTGGGGGAGAAAATTGAGGACTTCCAAAAATTGAATAGAAGGGTAACTGATATTCCAAAGGAACATAGGATTGATCTCCTCATAGGTACTTTAATGGATAACATCCAACATGAAGTTCGTGTTTTGGAACTTGATTCATTGGAGAAGGAATTCAGGTTGAAAAGAAAATTTTAATGTAAAATTATGGCGACAAGGAAGCCTACCACTCACTTCTATAAAGAGGGAAGTGTTGTTACTCCTAGATTTCCACAACCTACAAGGTTGAAACCACAACAATTGGAAGAAAAAATACCAAAAGGGCTTTGCTACAGTTGTGATAGAAAATACACTGAAGGTCATAAGTGTGCTAAGAAGAAATTAGTTTACATAGATTGTGAAGAGGAAGAAGAAAATGAACAAGAAGAGGATATAGACCAGGAACAAACCCTAGAAGAGGAAGAAATGAGTCCGACCATATTGTGTAATGCATTGGTAGGAATTACCACTCCTCAAACTCTAAATATAGAATGACATATCAAGAAGAAAAAGGTAATAGTGTTGATTGATTCAGGTAGTACCCATAATTTTATTCATTGTAAGGTAGCCAAGGAATTGAATTGTTTCCTATACCAAGCACTAGAATGTCAACTCATATTTTGAAATGGAGGAACTATAAATTGCTCTGGAAAATTCCATAATATCAAGCTAACCATGGGGGAATATGTATTGAATATTTCAATGCTTTCCATTCCTATGGGAGGTGTTGATGTTCTACTAGGAGTACAATGGTTACAATCTCTGGGGATGGTAGCTTTTAATTTTCAAGAACTTTTTCTTGAATCTTTTTTGAGAAGGAAAGGAAGTAAAATTATGGGGTATCGTAGGGAAGTCGGGAAAGATAATAAGCTCTAATTTCATGACAAAGCTTCTGAAGAAATAACAATGAAGCGTAATTGCACAATTATGCTCGTTAGAAGTTCCAACATCAAAATCATCTATTTCTACAGATCTCCAAAAAGTCTTGGACAATCATTCCAAGGTGTTTGAAACTCCCAAAGGACTCCCACCTATTTGTGATCATGATCATGCTATTAACTTGATTCCAGGAAGTGTTCCTCCAAACATCAGGCCTTATAGATATCCTTATGTTCAAAAGAGTGAAATTGAATGTATGATTAAAGAAATGTTAGAGGCTGGTTTAATTCAACCTAGTTAAAGTTCCTTCTATGCTTCAGTAGTATTGGTGCACAAGAAGGATGGATCATGGCGCATGTGTCCAGATTATAGGGAGCTAAATAACCTAACCATTAAAGATAAGTGTCCAATTCCTGTGATTGATGAATTATTGGATGAATTACATGGAGAAATTTATTTTACCAAGTTGGATCTTTGTTCAAGATATCATCAAATTAGAATGAAGACTGAAGATATTCCAAAAACAACATTTCAAACTCATGAGGGTCATTATGAATTTTTGGTCATGCCTTTTGGCCTGACCAATGCACCTTCTACATCTCAACGGTTGATGAATTCCATTTTCAAACCCTTCCTTAGAAAATTTGTGCTAGTATTTTTTGATGATATACTAATCTACAACAAGTATTGGAAGGATCATGTTCAACATGTTGACAGGGTGCTCAAACTATTGCAGGAGAAAAAATTATATGAAAAATCATCCAAATGTTTCTTTGGAGTACAAGAGGTGGAATATCTAGTTCATACTATATTTCATGAGGGTGTTAAGGTAGACCCTAACTAAATTAAAGCTATTAAGGAATGGAAAGGTCCCACAACTATGAAGCATTTGCGAGAATTTCTTGGTTTAAAAGGGTATTATTGCAATTTTGTTAAGAATTATGGGAGAATAGTAGCACCTCTAACAACATTACTGAAGAAAGCTATATTTTAATGGACTCCTGAAGCAATTAAGCCCTTTGACCATCTTAATGAGGCAATGTGCCTAGCACCAGTCTTAGCTACGCCATACTTCACAAAAACCTTTATTGTGGAATGTGATTCCTCGGGAAATGGAATTGGTGCTATTTTAATGAAAGAAGGAAGACCCATTCCTTTTTAAAGTCGTCCAATCAAAGGAAAGTATTTACAGAAATCTATTTATGAGAAGGAAATGTTACTAATACTACATGCACTAAAGAAATGGCGACCTTACCTAATGGGAAGACACTTCAAGGAAAAAACTGATCATGACAGTCTTAAACACTTTTTGGAACAAAGACTATCTTCAGAAAAGTAGCAAAAATGGGTCACAAAGGTGTTGGGTTATGACTTTGAAATAATCTACAAAAAAGTGAAGCTAAATGTTGTTGAATATGAACTCTCAAGAAAAAATGAAGAGGTGGAAGCATTTTTCTGTGCTATTTATATTATCCAACCAGATTGGATAACTGAAGCAAGGGATGAATGGAAGAGGGATGAAGAAGTGGGGACACTCATTCAACAGTTGCAGCAATATCCTAGTACATATGACACATTTATTTGGAAAAATGATTCCTTATGGTACAAAGATCGCTTATATCTTTGTAAGAATTCCCAACTAAAACAAAAGATTCTTTTGGAATTGCACACTTCTCCTTTAGGAGGACACTCGAGATCTTTAAAAGCTTACCACAAGGTGAAGAAAGAATTTTTTTGGGATGGCCTTAAATCTGATATTCAAAATTTTGTGGCAGAATGTTTGGTTTTCCAACAAAATAAAGTTGAGACAATTAAGACCCCGAGTATTCTACAACCTTTATCCATTCCAAGTCAACATTGGGAGGAGATTTCAATGGATTTTATCATATTTTTACATCAATCCGAAGGAAAGAGTGTCATCATGGTGGGAGTTGATAGAATTACCAAATATGCACACTTTTGTGCATTATCTTATCCATTTAAAGCAAGTAAATTTGCTACTACATTTATGGAAACAATTCAAAACCTACATGGAAACCCAAAGGTTATTATGAGTGACAGAGATCCTATTTTTACTGGAAATTTTTGGACGGAGTTATTTTCTTGTTTGGGTACTCAAGTAGCTCATAGCTCATCTTATCATCCTCAATCTGATGGTCAAACTAAGATAGTGAATAAATGTTTGGAAGGATATCTTCGTTGTTTTTTATTTGATAAACAAACACAATGGGTCAAGTGGTTACCTCTCACTGAATGGTGGTATAACACTTCCTTCCATACTGCAGCAAAAATGACCCCATTTATGGTACTTTATGGATATCATCCACTATCCATCACATCATCTTTAAGAGAAAATTGAAAGGTTCAAGCAATGGAAGATCACATCGAGCATCAACAAGAAGTTCTCCGAATCTTAAAGGATAACCTAAATTTGGCACAAAATCGAATGAAACAATAGGCAGATCAACATCGCAGTGAGAGAAATTTTGATGTAGGATACTGGGTGTTTTTATGGCTACAACCATACAATCAAATGTCCCTCAAGCAAGCTGAGAAGTATAATAAATTATCACCAAAGTACTATGGTCCGTACAAGGTGTTGCAAAATATTGGTACTATGGCATACAAATTGGAGCTTCCTACTTCTTCATGAGTTCATCCAATTTTCCATGTTTCAAGCTTAAATAAGGTTATAGGTGAAAATATTCCAGTTCAAACAATATTGCCAGAACTTGACGAGGAAGGAAAAATCATATTGGAACCTGAAGCGGTCACGGAAACCAGAACTTGACAGCTACGAAATCGATCAATTTCAGAGTATCTCATCAAGTGGAAGAACTTACCCACTGAAGTTTCCACATGGGAGGATGAGAATTTTATACAGAAGCACCTAGAGCTACTCAAGCGTTAAGAACAACACTCTTTTGAGGGAGAGGGGAATTTTAGGTCCCTATATTACTATTTTAGCCCCTTATTGTTATTAGTGTAGCCCCCTTGTTGTTATTATTATAGCCCCCTCTAACCCCAATATTGTTATTATTGTGCCCTTACATTGTTATTGTTAGGTCGGCTAGGATTACATTGTGGCCCCATTGACTCCTATATATAGAAAGGAGGTTTTTTCATTTGTATCATCCAAGAATTGTTCATTCATGTAATGTGTTGGATGTTTCCCCGTTGAAGTGGCTTATTTCTAAGGTGTTGATATCTCTTTTCTTCTATTTTTGGAGCTGGTTTCACAACACACTACATGGGCTACTCTCTCCATTTCACTATTTCTGGGTCAATAGTTCAACAACTCAAGTGTATTGGGTAAATAGTTTTTTTCAATAGTTCTAGGGTAGACGTAAAGTAAAATGCTACTAAGTAATATACATGTTTCCCTCAGTATAAGTTTGGGTAGCTGACTCCAAACCGCTCATTGTTGCAACAAGTATAAGGCAATATAAGGTTGGGTTGAGTCCACACTAGCCAGCCAGTAATAAAGGTTGGAAGGCAAGCAATTTAGCGAGCGAACTCCAACTAGCAATAAATCAAGTAAGTAGCCGGTGGGTTTCTAGGTTTATATTTTGGTGGTAAGAAAATTATTTATCCAACAACTAATGGGGTATAGGTGGGTAGAGTGAATTTGAGCATCCTTTCGGTTGCCTTAAGTATAAGGTTGGGTAGCTAACTAAATCCGCTCATTGTGGAAATAATTCGCAAGTAATGTGGGTGATAAAATATCGTAAGTAAGGGAAGTAAGTGAAGTAGTCAAATAACTAGGCAAGATTTTGTCATTCAGGTCTATCTTTAGGGTCTGGTTGGAAGGTAGTCTGTTTGGGTAATGTTAGTTCTGACAATATGTTTGTCTATGTCTGGCTAGGGTGTGATTCAACAACTATGGTATGCTCCTATCGGGAGGGGAAAAGTGTAGGAGGTGTTGAATCCCCCCATGAGGAAAACCATAGCTCATTGGAGGTTGAGTGTATGGATGATAGAGAGCTCCAACGATACCGTCGGTGGCATGATATGCCCCCGGTGCGTTGGCACCACCGGGTCTAGGAAGATCAGGTAGAACGGTATAAACATAACCCCACTGAGCATAGATCAGGTCATATTTTAACGCAATTTAGAGAGAGGCTTCTTTGGATTGAGGGAAATGTGATGCAACATCTTTGCGGATAGCAGGAAAGAGAGATCTAAGGAACCATTCCATGTAGACACAGTCATCGAAGGTAGGGGCTTGACATAGGCTCTTTCTTCTCCATCATTCATGGACATGATCAGATAGGTGGGTCATAGAAAATTGACCAAAAGAAGTCAAAATTTTGGTAGCAATGTCATATCGAAGGGGAAGATGGAAATAAGACAAGAACGCCCCAGCAAGAGTTGCAAAGGTGGTATGAGAGGATGAGGCCTGATCAACATACCACTTAGAGGCTTCACCTGTAAGCGGACGTTGGAACAACTGAAGAAGGACAGAGTCATCGGTAATGGAGTTAGATGAACACCACATGTGGAAAGATCGAACATGATTTGTAGGATATTCTCCAGCAAGGCCTTCAAACTTGGGGATTTATAAAGGGAGCTTGGTCGGCATAACAGGCCAGCTAGCATCATGGTGTATAGGGTCATTGATCAACTGGTTAAAATCGAGAAGACTGAGGCCAGCCATAAAGGCAATCAAGGGAGCAGACAGAGTAGTTCCTGTTACGGTCCTACTAGTAGTATTCCCAGCATGAGGGCCGGGGCTACTACCAAAATTAAGTCCTGAAATAGACATGGTGAAGGTGACAGGAGGAGAACCGGGAGTGGAACCAGAAGGAGAACCCAATGAACTAGAAGAGGACTCAGAGTGCAGACTCGGAGGAGGACTAACTCGAATCCTACACGGAGTAGTAAGTCTTCCTACCAAAAAATGAGGATGAAGGCCAAGAAGTCTCTAGGATAAACGCCTTGGTGGTGCAATGATGACGAGATAAACACGACACAAAGGGAAGAGAGACCAACAAGGGTGGACAGGTGCAAGATCAACTGATTTCAATCTTAAAGTCTTTGCATGGCGGTGTTAACCAAGCTCTTCTTCACTTAGGGTGTGTGTGTAAAGTGTATAAATTTTAGTTTCTAAACCCAGAATTTTGTAGAGAGAAAGAAAAAGTGTGTTGTATAACTGTAAATAAACTTGTAGATAATAGTATATGAAACTAAAATAACAGAAAATAAACAGCTCATAATACAATAATCGAAACCCAAGGAGGCGGGCCTCTCAAAAAGTAGTCTGTAGGTGGGAAAAACACTAGTCAAAACACACAAAAATATCCAATATATCTAAGGTTAGGAGGGGCAGGGGTTGAAAGGTTACATCTATTGGAAATAGGTGCAGATAAACATCAAAAGAGCAGAGGAATTGTTTTTGTAAATGAGGTGATGAAAGGCTATCTCCTTGAGGGAAATGGAGTAGACCCTAGAGGAAAACAAAAAAAAACTAAAGGAGGTGATTTGGATGGATAAATAACCAATATAAAGTGGATCTCATGGTGAGGTATTAGATCTGAAAAATGGCTGAACGCTCTGAAAATTTTAGATGACCTGCAGCAGCTAAAACTCTTCCATAAAGTGTGGAGGGTACTAAAGCCCTAGAGGGATATGATCCCACTTGGTTGAGAAAAATAGAATAGGTATAGGTCCAAAACAGGCGGAGATGAAGGTTAGACAACCCTGAATAGAGGCCCAGACAAACCCAGAAAACTTTCAGAAAAACTGCCTCAAAAAGTCAAGGTCGCAGTTTCTGACATGTTTCTTGTTGAGGTTGCAAATTTTGGGCATTTTTCTACGTCCTGAAGCTCCAGGTTGTAGGTTTAGGGCCAAAAAGTGTGATCTACACTTCTGGTGCTCTCGGGAGCAAGTTTTAGTAGAATGTGTCTTCTCATCTACGACTGATGTCTGTCACCTGCACAATAGGTCCGAAAACATACAAAAGTTATAATTTTTAATGTTTTAGGGTTTTATCGGTTAAAAACAACCTCAAGAAAATAAAAACAAGAATCTGAATAGAAACCCTAGGGTTTGAAGAAATTGTATATGCAGGGATATCCAAAACGATAGTCATCGTAATCGTAAACCTGTGTGGAGTCGCCAGTTGTTAGTATGAATCTTAATTGCAAGTGTATAGAAAAATACCACTTTAGTTGTGCATAAAAAACAACCCTAATAGCAAATATGGCTACCAATATCTGCAAATCTTCAATTAGGTGATAAAGATAAATGTTGCAAAAATTTAGATCTATGCATTAAAAGAAATTAAGTAGTAAATAAAAATGAGATTTACTCCATTCATCCAATAGAGAAGACAAGAATATGTTGAATGAATTTTATATTAAGGGCGCCTTGGAGGAAAACATAGAAGTATGTTACCATTTCTCCTCAATGGGATGGGTTATTGTAAGTCCTCAGCACTTTAGATCTGAAATTCCTCTCTCTTGATAGTGTAGAAAACCAAGACAAAAATGAAACTCAAAAGGAGCTCACAAGCAAAAGATAGAAAAATATGACAATGATGATGGAACAAAGTCAGACTAAAAGTATAGATCCAGAGTGATCTTTAGGCAACAAAAGGTGGTGAATGAATGGAAAAACCCTTCTATTTATAACAAAATATTGAGTTAGTCTAGATATTGGTGCATAATCAAAATATTATTAACCAAATCAAGATCCAAATTTTATGGAATATTTTATTATTTTTGTTGAAGGGAAAAAGAATTTGACTTGGGTCAAACCCCTTTATTTGTAAATAATAAATAAATAAATGATTTATTTATTATTTGAAGGATGCGGTTGAGTGATAATCAAATAAATAATTATTTATTTAATTATTTATGAATGATTTAGTCAAATTTAACAAGGAATATTATTTAAATAAGGTTTAAATAATTATTCCTAGAAAATAATAAGATAAATAATCATTTATCTAATTAATTTTCCTGTTTTGGGTTAAATATGACCACGAATATTAATTAAACTATTGTTTAAATAATTATTCCTTGAGGAAAATCAAACAAATGTAGATTTATTTAATATTTCCTCATGGGGTTTCATGTTTAGACCATAAACAACTTAATAAAGGTGGTTTACTAAGTTATTTTTCATAGTGAAAGCAATTTTACTTACAGTAAAATTGGTCTTACATGGTGTACTTAGGTACATCTAATAGTAACAGGTGAGATGACCAAAAAATGGTGTAACAATAGAGCTATGGTTCAGGGGATGCTATTTGATGTAACAGTAGAAATAATTGCTGAGGAAACTAAAATAACATCTGAGGGGGGAAGATGGTTTAAGAGACAGATGGTGCAAGGAGTAACTATAAATTATTTTGTGAAGGATGGCATCTAAAACCCTTGCTGGAGCATTAGGGTGCACATAAGCATTTTAAATACAGAATGGGTTGATATATGAGGAATAATCAGCTTTATTTGACATGTGATGGTCGTGATTCCAAAATTTTCTTATATCATATGCGATTTATTCTGCATTTGGCTGGTTTTCATAGGATGAACTTGCCTTTTTACCTTCATCAAAGCTTGCTTAAGATGGTGGCCTCTGAAAGAAAAAGGAGGGTTTGGTACCCACATGATGTATACCACCATGGTTTGATCAAGATGCTCTACACCCATGAATTGAACAAGAAGGGACAACATCCGAGGAGGACATTGGAGATCCCTTTCCTAGAAGGCGTAAGAAGAGGAAAATTGTTGCTAAAGGGGCCAATATTAGTCAATAAGATACTAGAAAAACAAGAGAAAAACCTAATAGGGGAAAAAAGCAAGCTACTAGAAAAATAAAATAAAAACCTAATAGGGGAGAAAAGACAAGCTACTGGACAAACAAAATAAAAACCTAAGAGGGGACGAAAAAATTTATAGGTCCAGGAGACTGAGCAAGATGATACTATTCAGGAATGGCAGAAGAAGGGTGAAGATGCTATATAACGTGACCCTAAAACATATTATGTTAGGTCCCTATATTAGTAGTGTAGTCCCTTATTGTTGTTAATGTAGCCCCTTATTATTATTTTTATACCCCTATAACCCCATATTGTTCTTATTTTTCCCTTACATTATTATTGTTGGGTCGGATAGGATTATATTGTGGCCCCATAGAGTCATATATATAGAAGGAGGTTTTTTCATTCGTATCATCCAAGAATTGTTGAATTATGTAATGTAAAGGAGGTTTCCCCTTCGAAGTGTCTTATTTCTAAGGGGTTGATCTCTCTTTTCTTCTATTTTTGGAGATGGTTTCATAAAATTTGGTATCATAGCTTTGGATTCTATGGTTTTTCTGCTCCAAATAGGTCATCATGGAATTTTCACCATAACCTTTTTCTACGACGTTCAGAAGCTAAACTATTTACCACGTGAAGCAAAAATACTGAGGAACTTCGTGTAAAAATTTCAGAGCTTGGTTCACGATAGTTTTAGAGATATGATATGAGGAATTTAGGGTTTTGCAGGCTTCCAAAATTCATATAAAATAGGTGACCTTGGGAAAATATTCATAACTCTCACTCTGAGTATTGGATCGGAATTTTGTAAAAAGCGGCCAAAATTACACAGTCTTTAGTTTCATGTCTATGAATTTCAAATTTGAAGGAGGAAACAGTTACCTGCGTCATGCCTTACAATTTTTCTCTACTGAATGAGTTCATAATCAAGTCATGGGATATTGGGCATAACTTCATCTTGAACCATCCAAATTAGGTCAGAGCTGTGGCATTCAAAAGAAGCTTCAAAGTGCTACTACAGGACCAAATTTCAGATATTGAAGATCTGAAATCACAGAGTTAATTCGGTTTCAATATGGAGCTCCTCAAAAGCAAGAAACATGTGTGAATTTGTTTTTTAAATTGCATAAGTCTTGTTTGAAAATAGTTTGAAGTGATTCCATGGGAATATTGAAGCATAAATATCAGTTTTGGGTTCTAAAATACCCCCTAAAAACAATTAAACACCTATCAAGCCATCATAATACTCTACTATGAATCATGAAGATGAAGAAGTGCAACATGATATATCAAAAATACAGGAGCAAGTGCACCAAATTTCGCTCTCGCAAAGAGCAACAAAAAATGAAATGGAAGTTTTGAAGAAAGGTGTGGAAGCTAAGATGGATCGTTTGAAGAAATGGGTGGAAGCTAATATGGATGGTTTGAAGAAAGGTGTCGAATATAATAAGGATGGTTTGAAGAATGGCATGGAAGACATGGAAGAAAAAATGGAAGGTTTGAAGGAAGATTTGAAAAAATTGATACAAGAAATGATTCCTAATGGTGAAAAGATAATAGAGGAAACTCATGATGAGAACAAAATAAATGTTAATCATGATTTCATAAAATTGAATGTGGGATGGAAGACCCACCATATTCCAAAGATCGATATGAGGAATTTTTATGGCATGGATCCCATAACATGGATACTATAGATGGAGCAATATTTTGATCTCAATAATGTGCAAAACATACAAAAGGTATGCGTTGCAACTTTATATTTAGAACAAAATACATTTCTATGGTATCGATGGCTTTTCTCCCATAAAAAAATTGTCACTTGGTCAATGTTTACAAAGGAAATGATAGCACATTATGAGGATACAAAAAGAAACACCTTCTTTAGCCAATTGATAAATATCAAACAAAAGGGTTTAGTGGTGGATCACATTGAGGATTTCCAAAACTTGGATATAAGGGTAACTGATATTCTAGAGGAACACATGATTGATGTCCTCATAGGGAATTTAACGGATAACATCCACCATGAGGTTTTCCTTTGGGAACTTGATTCATTGGAGAAGGAATTTAGATTCACAAGAAAAATTGAATGGAAAATTATGGCGACAAGGAAGCCTACCACTCACACCTATAAATATGGAAATGTCGCTACTGCTAGACTTCCATAACCGACAAGATTGAAAACACAAAAATTGCAAGGAAAAAGAGGAAAATGGATTTGCTATAGTTTTGATATAAAATACACTAAAGGTCATAAGTTTCCAGAGAAGAAATTATTTTACATAGATTGTGAAATGTAGGAAGGAAATGAACAAGAAACTTCAAAATAAGAGGATACACACTAGGAATAAACTGTAGAGAAAGAAGAAATGAGTTTGACCATACCGTTTAATGCATTGGCAGGAATTACCACTCCTCAAACTCTCAAGATAGGACATATCAAGAAGAAAAAGGTAATAGTGTTGATTGGTTCAGGTAGTACCCATAATTTTATTCATTGTAAGGTAGCCAAGGAATTGAATTGCTTCCTATACCTAGCACTAGAATGTAAAGTGATGGTTTCAAATGGAGGAACTATAAATTGCTCTGGAAAACACCATAATATCAGCCTAACCATGGGGGAATATGTATTGAATATCCCAATTCTTTCCATTCCAATGGGAGGTGCTGAAGTTGTACTAGGAGTACACTGGTTACAATATTTGGGGACGATAGCTTTTAATTTTCAAGAAATTTTCTTCAAATTTTTTTCGGAAGGAAAGGAAGTCAAATTATAGGGTATCGCAGGGAAGTCGAGAAAGATAATAAGATATAATGTCCTGAAAAATCTTTTGAAGAAATAACAGTGAGGCATAATTGCACAATTATGCTCACTAGAAGTTCCAACATCAAAATCATATATTTCTTTGAATATCCAAAAAGCCTTGGACAATCATTCCAAGGTGTTTGAAACTCCTAAAGGACTCCCACCTATTTGTGATCATGATCATGCTATTCATTTTATTCTAGGAAGTGTTCCTCCAAACATCAAGCTTTACAAATATCCTTATGTCTAAAAGCACGAAATTGAATGCATGATTACAGAAATATTAGAGGTTGGTATAATTCAACCTAGGAAAAGCTCTTTCTCTACTCTGGTATTATTGGTGCACAAGAAGTATGGATCATGGCACATGTGTCTAGATTATTGGGAGCTCAATTAGGTCACTATTAAAGATCAATTTTCCATTCCTGTGATTGATGAACTACTGGATGAATTACTGGGAGAAATTTATTTTGCCGAGCTGCTTCTTCATTCAGGATATCATCAAATTAACATGAATATTGAATATATTCTGACAACATCATTTTAAACTCATGACGGTCATTATGAATTTTTGGTCATGCCTTTTGGCCTTACCAATGCACTTTCTACATTTCAAGTGTTGTCGAATTACATTTTCAAACCCTTAGAAAATTTTTATTAGTACTTTTTGATGATATACTAATGTACAACGGGTCTTGGAAGGATCATGTTCAACATGTTGACAAGGTGCTCAAACTATTGGAGTAGAAACAATTATATGCAAAAACGTCCAACTGTTTCTTTGGAGTATAAGAGGCGGAATATCTAGGTCATATTGTATCTCAAGAGGGTGTTATGGTATACCCTAACAAAATTAAAGCCATTAAGAAATGGAAAGTCCCCACAACCATAAAGAAGTTGCGAGGATTTCTCAGATTAAGAAGGTATTATCACAATTTTGTTAAGAATTATGGTAGAATAGAAGCACCTATAACAACATTATTTAAGAAAGATGCATTTTCATGGACTGCTGAAGAAACTAAGGCCTTCGAACATCCTAAAGAGGCAATGTCCCTAGCACCAGTATTAGCTATGACAGACATCACAAACACCTTTATTGTGGAATGTGCTTCCTCGGGAAATCAAAATGGTGTTGTTTTAATGCAAGAAGGAATACCCATTGCCTTTGAAAGTCGTCCAGTCAAAGGAAAGTATTTACAGAAAGATATTTATGAGAAGGAAATGTTGGCAATAATACAGGCACTAAAGAAATGGCAACCTTACCTAATGGGAAGACACTTCAAGGTAAAAACTGGTCACGATAGTCTTAAATAATTTTTGGAACAAAGAATATCTTCAGAAGAGCAGAAAAACTGGGTCAGAATGATGTTGGGTTATGACTTTGAAATCATCTACAAAAAATGGAAGTTAAATGTTGTTCCAAATGCACTCTCAAGAAAGAATGAAGAGGTGGAAGCATTGCTTTGTGCCATTTCTATTATCCAACTAGATTGGATAACCACGGTAAGGGATGAATGGAAGAACGACGAAGAAGTGTGGACACTCATTCAAAAGTTGCAGCACATTTCTAGTACATATGATACATTTAGTTGGAAAAATGATTCCTTATGGTACAAATATCACTTATATCTTTGTAAGCATTACAAACTAAAACAAAAGAATATTTTGGAATTTAACACTTCTCCTTTAGGAGGACACTCAATATTTTTAAAAAATTACCACAGGGTGAAGAAAGAATTTTTTTGGGATGGCCTGAATTATGATATTCAAAATTTTGTGGCAAATTTTTTGGTTTTCCATCAAAACAAAGTTGAGACAATTAAGACGTTGAGTCTTCTACAACCTTTATCCATTCGAAGTCAATGTTGGGAGGAGATTTCAATGTAGTTTATCACTTGTTTACCTAAGTCCGAAGGAAAGAGTGTCATCATGGTGGTGGTTGGTAGACTTACCAAGTATGCACATTTTTGTGCATTATCTCATCCATTTAAAGCAAGAAAAATTGCTACAACATTTATGGAAAAAATTCAAAAGCTACATGTAAACCCAAAGATTATTGTAAGGGACAGAGATCCAATTTTTACAAGATATTTTTGGACAGAATAGTTTTCTTGTTTGGGTACTCAACTAGCTCATAACTCATCTTATCATCCTAAATCCGATGGTCAAACTGAGATAGTGAAAAAATGCTTGGAAGGATATCTTCCTTGTTTTGTATCTGATAAACGAACACAATGGTTCAAGTGCTTACCTCTGGCTGAATGGTGGTATAACACTTCCTTCCATACCACAACAAAAATGACCCCATTTATGGAAGTTTATGGATATCATAAACCATCCATCACATCATCTTTAAGATAAAATTATAAGGGTCAAGCAGTGGAATATTACATCGAGCATCAACAACAAGTTCTCCAACTCTTAAAGGATAACCTAAATTTGGCACAAAATTAAGTAAAACAACAGGAAGATTAACATCACAGCGGGAGAAGTTTTGATGTAGGAGTTTGAGTATTTTTACAGATACAAACATACAAACAATTGTCCCTTAAGAAATATAAAAAGGATAATAAATTATTTCCAAAGTAATATGTTCCTTACAAGGTGTTGAAAAAGATTGCTAGTATGGCATACAGATTGGAGCTTCCTGCTTCTTCGGGAGTGCATCCGGTTTTCCATGTTTCATGCTTAAAGAAGATTATAGGTGAAAAACTTCCAGTTCAAACAATATTTCCACAACTTGATGAGGAAATAAAAATCACATTGGAACCTGAAGCAGTCATGGAAACAAGAACTCGACAACTAAGAAATCGATCAATTTCAGAATATTTATCAAGTGGAAGAAATTACGCACTAAATATTCTACATGGGAGGATGTGAATTTTATACAGAAGCATCCAGATCTACTCAAGCGTTGAGGACAACACTTTTTTGAAGGAGAGGGGAATGTTAGGTCCCTATATTACTAGTGTAGTCCCTTATTGTTGTTAGTGTAGCTGCTTATTGTTATTGTTGTACCCTTGCAACCCCCATATTGTTATTATTGTGCCCTTACATTATTATTGTTAGGTGGCTATGATTATATTGTGACCCCATGGACTCATATATATAGAAGGAGGTTTTGTAATTTGTATCATCCAATAATTGTTCATTTATGTAATGTAAAAGAGGTTTCCCACTTGAAGTGGATTATTTCTAAGGCGTTGATATCTCTCTTATTTTATTTTTGGAGCTGGTTTCATAACATTTGGTATTAGAGATTTTTATTCTAAGGTTTCGTTGCTCCAAACAAGTCATCATGGCATTTTATCTATAACGTTTTTCTACGAAGGTTCATAAGCTCAATTTTTTCAAGCTTAGTATTCAACTATTTTCTGGGATACATGGCAAATGTTTAAAATTTTTAAAGCAAATATACATTTTTTATGGAGAGAAAGGATAGGAGAATGAAAATATATGCATTTGAAACTTCAAGTATATATATATGGATAAAAATTAAAGAACCATAAACCTTATCAAATTATAGGTCATATATTCTTAGACCATGCACAACAATCCATGTGTTGTGATAAGATCTAATTTAACACATCAAATAAAAAACAACATTTATGTGCAGATTTAGCTATTGGTTGATTCTGTCTAATTGATTTTCATTTTAATTGTCTTAAATTCATTACATAAATTATTGTCCGGAGTTGGTAAACTTATGAAGTGCAAGTGCACTTTCATTTAGTTTATTGGTGTGATGATTCGTTTGTAGATATTACTTCTCAGGATTATTTATCTTTATGTTCATAATGAAATTGATAAATTTAAATTATAACTACGTTCTAAAAATAAACATGATTTCTACTTTGTAAAAACTGAAACAAACTTTATTTATCTTATGAAAAAATATTAACTAATTTATTTGTTAGTATCTAGAAAAAATTATTCTCTAACAGTCTTGTGCATGAAGATAAAATCAAATTTTAGAAAAGGGAATTTATACATTTTATGTTTTTTAAATGAAATGTTATGGAAATGAAACTTGTAAATAAATGACTCACAAATGAAAAAGAATGCACTGATATGTTGAAATGAAATCAATCAATCACTATTGTTTCGAAATTAAATCACTCGTGCTCTGAAAATAAACCACTCATGAGCTTGTAAAACTACTCTAAAATAGATCACTGTTGCCCTAGAAGTAAAACTATGAATCCCCTGCAATTTCAAAATTTGAAAGGAAATATTTATGAATCTACATAAAGTGATAAAAGGAGAATTATGAAAGCATCTACATCAAATAAAAAAATGAAATTATCGAAGTAACTACAAAAAAATATTCTAGAAACAACTACGAAAAATGAAAAATTGCAATACTGAAAATAAATACGGCAAATGAAAAATTTGAAGTACGGAAATAGCTACGACAAATGACAAATCAAAATTCTGAAAAAAGTTACAGTAAATGACAAATTTGAATTCTGAAAATAACTACGTCAAATGACAAATTGGAATTATGAAAATAACTACAACAAATGATAAAATGAAAACATGGAAACAACTACATTAAAAACATAAAATGCAGAACCTTCAATGTTTGCAGGGGCCCTCCATAAACAGGAAATCAAATATATACTCTAGCAGTTAGCTGCGCATCAACTCTTCAAGGTACTTCTTCATTAAAAATGATTGAAAAATAGAGTTTTAAGACTTCACAATATGCTTCAGAAAAATTAACCTCCCCTCTTTGTTTCAATGTACTTTTTATATAGGGGTTGCAATAGAACTTCATAGAGATTTGTATGGCTAAAGGTCAGAAGTGAATGAACACCTATTTTCCAGGAATTTGATGAAGCACAATCCATTCCAATATTTTTTCTCTTGACTGGGGATTTATTGACACATGGGCATAATGTTTTCTCACACGACTGCAAAATAGGGCTCCAAAGAACCTGAAATATCTCCCAAATGGTAATGAATTCTGGAAGACTGCTCAAAATGAACTTAACTGGTCTCATTTTGAACAAAACTTGTGTTTTTGTTTTGCGACTTTCACTTAAGTTTCCTCATAAAACGCGTTTGAGGTTGACTGGTCTAAACTACTGTGATTTTCCCTTGATCTTCACCTAGAGGTCCACATGTGTGATCTCGATGGAATTTGACCAACAAAAATCCATATTGGAGCTTCTACAAATAATTTCCATTTGTTGAATTTCATTCTAGAGTGATGCTTCTACCTCAACCATGGAGACAACTGCGGAAACTATAGAAAATTGAATTGTCAAACTATCATTAGTAAAACAATGCATAATTATCTTTAATTCATTAAAAATAATAGAAATAATAATAATAAACCATGTAAACATGTATGTTGGAATTTTGTGCGTTTATGAAGTAACATGGTTAAAAATGATGACAATGGGTGAATGGAATGATGTGAAAATGGATGGTTTCGTCAACAAAAAAATTATGACAAATTGGAGGCGCAACACTGCCCCACACCGAAGATTTTGCATGTCCTCATGCAAACAAAGCATTGGAAAGTTTCATAATCCAACCGGTTCCTTGCGTTCCTTTATTTTGTCATTTCAACTAAATCCTTGACCAAAGCTCTAAGAGAGCAATATTGACCCTTTATCTCAATAAGATGCACTTTTCTCCAACCCCTCATTATTTATTATATGAAACTTGTGTGAAAATAAATGATACCCACATAGTAGCATATCCAAGTACTTGTCACTATTTTAATTGTGCTCAAATTGTTCAAGCCTTGGTAGAATACCATATTGTGAAGAACAGATCAAGACTTTTACTCCATATATAGAATGTGCTTTGAATCTTTGTGAAGTTCATATCATTAGTATGGCTTGAAATGGTCATAGATTTTAGCCCATAGTGATTTCCTTCTTATCTTCCATACATAGCAACCAATCATATTTCAACAATGTTATCCAATATTTTATTCAAGAATTCACAAACTAATGAACGAAGAAGACTTCCCAATGTGAAGCTTTTGACAAGATGACTTGCACATAATAAAAAATAAGTCTTGTTGTTGAGGGTTATACAACTCATCAAAACCTAAAATATTCTTCCAAGTGATTTCAAGGGTGTGTGAACAAAGCCTTGTTGCAATATTCTTCTTATGGATTTGTACTCATAATTTCCTAGCTTCCATTTGTTAAGTCCCTATATTAATAGTGTAGTCCCTTATTATGTTAGTGGAGCCCCCCTTATTGTTATTTTTGTACACCTGTAATCCCCATATTGTTATTATTGTGCCCTTACATTATTATTGTTAGGTTGGCTAGGATTACATTGTCGCCCCACTAGGATTACATTGTGGCCCCATGGACTCCTATAAATAGAAAGGAGGTTTTGTCATTTATATCATCCGAGAATTGTTCATTCATGTAATGTATTGGAGGTTAACCCATTGAAGCGGCTTATTTCTAAGGCGTTGATATCGCTTTTCTTCTATTTCTGGAGTTGGTTTCTTAAAATTTGGTATCAGAGCTTTGGATTCTAGGGTTTTGCTGCTCCAAACAGGTCATCATGGCATTTTCACTATAAAATTTTTTCTACGAATGTTCAGAAGCTGAAATATCTAGAGTGTAAAGTCAAAATCATGAGGAATATCTTCACAAAATTTCAGAGCTTGGTTCGCAATATTTTCAGAGATATGATATGTGGGAGTTAGGGATTTTTACAGGCTTCTGAATTTCACTTAAAAAGTTCATCAAGGAATTTGAAATATAAATTATTTTCTACAAAGGTTGAGAAGTGGAATTTTTTAGAGTGCAAAACTGAAATCTTGAGGAACATCTTCGCCAAATTCTAGAGCTTGGTTAACAATATTTTCGGAGATATTATTTGTGGAAGTTAGGTCTTTTTCAGGCTCCCAAATTTCATCTCAAAGAGGTGATCATGGGAAAATATTCATAACTCTCTCTCTTTGAGCATCAGATTGGAATTTTGTAAAAAGTGACTACAAATACATGGACTGTAGTTTCCTTTCTATAAATTTTAGATCCAAAGGAGCAAACAATGACACATGGCATGTCATACAAGTTTGCTCTACTGAACAAGTCCATAATTAGGTCATTATGGGAGATTGGAAATAACTTTGTCTTAAAGAATCCAAATCAAGTCAGATCTATGGAATCACATTGATAATTCAGTTTCGATATCGAGCTTCTCGAAAGAAAGAAAAAGGTGTGTATTTGGTTTTTAAAATTTCATAAAGTTTGTTTAAAAAAATAATTTGAAGTGATTCCAACGCCATATTTTAGAATTTTGATCAATATTGGGTTCTATAATGCCTCAAAAAAATTATTCCATACCCATTAAGCCCTCAAAAAACTATACTATGACACATGAAGTGGAAGAATTGCAGTATGAGATATCAAAATTATGGTACCAAGTGCAACAAATTTAGATCTTACAAAGAGCAACTAAAGATGACATAGATGGTTTAAAAGAAGAAATGGAGTCTAAGTTGGATGGTTTTAAGAATCAAATAATAGCTAATATGGATGATAAATTAGTGGAAGATCACATCGAGCATCAACAACAAGTTCTCCAACTCTCAAAGGATAACCTAACTTTGGTGCAGAATCTAATGAAACAATAGGAAGATCAACATCACATGGAAAGAAGTTCTAAAGCAGTCACAGAAACAATAACTTGAAAAGTACGATCAATTTCACAGTATCTCAACAAGTGGAAGAACCAACCTATAGAAGGTTCCACATGGGAGGATGAGAATTTTATATAGAAACATCAATAAGTAATCAAACATTGAGGAAAACACTTGTTTGAAGGAGAGGGGCATGTTAAGTCCCTATATTAATAGTGTAGTCCCTTATTATGTTAGTGTATCCCCCCTTATTGTTATTGTTGTACCCTTGTAACCCCCATATTGTTATTATTGTGCCCTTACATTATTATTTTTTGGTCGGCTAGGATTACATTGTGGCCCCATGGACTCCTATATATAGAAATGAGGTTTTTTCATTTGTATCATCTAAGAATTTTTCATTCATGTAATGCATTTGAGGTTGCCCCCTCGAAGTGCCTTATTTCTAAGGCATTGATATCTATTTTCTTCTATTTTTGGAGATGGTTTCACAACACCATTAAAAATCTGAAGATGATCAATATGACACATAATTTAAGTGCTCCATGTACTTTTTGATCATGTGCTACAAACATGTACCATGAAGTCAAGTTTTTCTATTTGTAAAATAATTGTTTTTCTCAAGAACATCATGTTTATGGACCATTAAGGCAGGCATTATTAGGGTAAATTTGACGTCTAAAATAGGCCTCCTAAAGAAATTATAAAATAATATTGGAAACAAGAAAACAAAATTTTATTACATCATCAAATTTTAGAGGGAAAAAGGAAAAAAATAAATTTTCAACACGTATTTCCAACTTATCTCCAAAATGTTTTGCTCAAATTTCGAGTGGGAGTACTTGTTGGATGGAAAATTTAATTCCTCATCCAAGGAGTACCAATGTTGCATACTTTTGAAGGATCCCACTACATGAGAAATGAAAAATACTTGAAAAATATGATTGCAATAACATTTCTTCATATATTTCTAATTTTTCATGTAGTAGGGTCCATAAAAAATATGCAATATGGGTAATACTTGGATGAAGAATTAAATTTATCATCCAATGAGTACTTCTGCCCAAAATTTGAGTAAAAAATTTGGGAGATAAGTTGAAAATAGGAGTTGAAAAAGTAGTTTTGTTATTTTAATATGTTTTCATCTTTTTATTCTTTTACTTAAAAAATGGTTAATCATCCCCAT
This sequence comes from Pinus albicaulis, assembly GCA_034641835.2. Taxonomy (NCBI): domain Eukaryota; kingdom Viridiplantae; phylum Streptophyta; class Pinopsida; order Pinales; family Pinaceae; genus Pinus; species Pinus albicaulis. Next base: position 34,632,555 of record CM076580.1, on the reverse strand, counting down.
GGTTGACATCATCATCTTGAATTCTATTGGTTCTTATAAAGTTTAATTTGGTTGTAATTTTTTCTTAGGATGCCCATTTTATACCTCAAAATTCTCCTAATGGGATTAACAAGAAGAGAAAGTTTAAACAAGAAAGTGGTGAAAGCATAGAAGAACATAATTATGACCATGGAAAACAATGAGATGATTGCATGGGTGGCACGAATTTGTTGATAAAGAATCAATCACAACTTGTGGGTGTTAGTGTCCCGTGATTTGGCAGATTAGCTAACCAAATCACAAGGTAACATCATACTAGTCTTTGGAGTCCTAGGAATTAGCCTTCCTGGACTCAATGAGGGCTCTCTCTATTGTGTGAAGGATGTGAGCTTGTTCGCTTTAGATTATTGATTTTACGCTAGTTTCTAAGTGTATGTTCATTTGTTTGTTTAAGGTTGGGGTGAGATGATCAAGTAGGATAGGTGGAATGAGAGAATATCAAATCAATAGGTCTATGGGGTTAGATGAAGTCTAGGGTGTGTAAATGTTGAAGCAGAGTGTATTGCAGGGCCGATTGAGCAAGGTTAGTGGATCCTTAAAGTGATGATGAGGTGTAGTGAACATTAAGTTTGGGAATAAAATAAGAGATCTTAAACGTATATAATCTAAAATCAATGACTCATGAGCTAGGGAAAACCATTAATCTCTATGAACAATACTCAAAGTGATAAACATACAAGATGAACAATCCAGTGGTACATAGAAGCATTAGAACTCCTAACTTTAGAAATCCACCTTCAGTTTTTTGAGAAAAACATATAAGATAAAGAAAAAATTCAATATATGGAGAGGGAACTCCTAAGCAACATATATCAAACTATCGAGAACTATGAAACAACTTGCTGAGCATGGGCAAAGGGAAAGATCGAAACAAGGCCTCTTTGCATTATGCTAATCAAATAGTATTCCATAAAAAAGCTTCACAGTGAGTTTTTGAAAACTTTAAATAAGCAGGGTATACCATGAATCATATTTATAAGCTAAAATAATGTTCATTCATGAAACAAATAACAATTTTATTAGGCCTAAGGAGTAGTCAAGAACTCCTTAAGATGAACTAAAATAAGAAAACATCAAAGCTATAACATGCAGTAGGTTTTAGGTGCTTCCATGAGCATATCTCAACCTATAATTTTCTGATCTATCGAAAACAAGAAGACTGAAAAAAAATGAGGACAAGAAAACACTAACAGATTAAAAAAATATCACCATTCACCGAGCTATGGAATCGTACAAGCAAGCTTCTCCAACATCAAGCCACACAAGTCATTCATTCACTTCATGAAACCAAATATCTTCTCCAAGCTCATAAACCACGTATTGCTCTATAACACATCAATTCCCAACTATTTACAATACATACTCATTTCTTATATAACAAATAAGGAGAGGAAAGAGCTCACTAGAGCATCTAGAAGCCTATTAGCCAAAAGAAAATATCCTAATTTGTCCTTCAGGCCTTGCAAGGTCCAAGGCACAAAATATCTTCCAAAATATCTTTTCCAAATCAAAATAGCAAAAAAATGACTTTTAGGCTCTGAAATACATGCAGAAATTTTCCTAACATAAATTTTCTCCATCACCACATAGGAACGCAGCAAATTGTCTCTGATTTTGAAAAATTTCCAAGAGCATAGCACCAAAAAAGGTCTTTTTGCAATAGAGTTTTGGAGGCCTTCTCGATGTCGGAAAACGCTCCGTGATGGCCCATTGGAAATATGTGGATGTATAATTTACAAATATACATTTTTTTCCTCAAAATTAACTCTCTATGTTTCCAAAAAAGTATAAAAAGTGAAGGTTCCCAGGAGCGCACCACCTGTTCACAAAAGGAGCCAGAAAGGTGAAAATTTGAGTGTTTTTGTCCATTTTCAGGGACCAAAATAACTCCAATTGAACTGGAATTTTGTGAGCATGCTCCTTGCATGCCAAAGAATCTAAAAAATTAAACTTAAGCCTTTCAAAGTGCCCTAGTAAAATGCGCAACACCCAGGGTGCTGCGCTCCTACGCTTAAAAATTTGCAACAAACCAAAAAGTGTTCAATTTTGCCCAAAATTGGTTAGTGAGTCCCTCAAGATTCCTTGGAGACCTGTAGTGAATATTGAGCCAAAATTAAAATCCTAGCTTGTTACTTTCCATATTTTGGTGCTGGGCCCTCCCTTTGGGCAGTTTTGAGTTTCTTCCTTGCAAACCGATTTCTCTTTCTGTAGTGCTCAGTCATCTTTCTCTATAAGCCCAGATCTTTGTTTTCCTTCTATAACTTAACCTCTAAATGTATTATTTCCCTTTCAAGCCATGCTTCTTTGTTATGTTCAATTTCCACAGCAAGGAGCTCGGTGAGTGGAAATTGTTGGCCTTGGCCTGCTTCGTCCTCTTTCTGTTTTTCCAAATCTCTCCTAAGACCTATAGTCCTAGGTCTCTTTGTAGCTTTTCATTATTCCTCATCATCTTATTCATAGGCGCCCATGTATTCTGCTAACTGTACTTGTGAATTTTCAGCTTCTTTCTTGTATTTGAGAGCCTGGGCTTCATGAATGGCTAGCTGGCCACTCATCTGATTGTTTTTCACCTGTAGGAAATGAATAAGATATTTTGATCTTTCTAGCTCAAACTCCAAGTATCTGACTTCTGCATTTCTGTCCTATAAGAGAGAATTAACTATCCTTGTTCTATTTTCCTCATCACTATCTATGTGAATGAGTTTAAATTCCCTCTCTTCCTCATGATTTCTTTCCTCTTCTTCCATTGTTTTCTTGCCTTTTTCCTTTATTGGATTTTTACCTTTGTATTTCATTTTCTTTTTACCCTTGTCCTTCACTTGTTGTTTTCTCTTGTCCTTCACTTGTTGTTTGGTATCTTTTTCCTTAACTGGTTTTGAGACTTTTTCCTTCATTGGTTTTGAGGAGGAGAGCATGGCCCTTTTCCTTTTGGAGGTAGCAAATAGATGCATCTTTCCTCTCTGATAAGTAATGGTGCAAGGTGCCATAAATTTTTCTTGTAAACCTTGATTTTTTACAATCTTAGGACTATCTCCCCCTTGAAAAATACTCTCTGTGTGTATGTCATCTTTACCTTGTTGCTGGTTGTTCTTTTGATCAACATGTTTAACCTCTTTCATGCTTTTGTCACTATCAAGATCCTCAACACTACTATGCTCTATTTTTGCAATATTAGAGGCATCTGTGTTTGACCTATTTTCATTTTTAGGACTATCCTCCTCGTCCTTTTCATCATTATTTTCACTACCAAACTCATTTTCTGCATCACTGCCTTCATTCTTTGGGCTTTCGTAACCATCTCCTGGTTCATTAAAAATAATTTTAAAATCTGTCTTTGGGCTACCTTTGTCATTTTGGCCACTGTCATGGTTTTCCTTTGCTCCTTCGCCTCTGTCTACTGTAGTGTTCCTAGTGTTATTTTCTTCATCAGTAGATACAATTTTTTGACTTCTTTGACCATCACTTGTATCACTTCTCTGACATTTTTGTTCTTGGCCATTGCTGCTTTCTTCTAGGCCATTTCGTCCTTCTTCATTTTGTTCTTCATCTACATCATTTTCTCCCCTATCGTCATCACACTCTTTCTCATTGTTTTGTTCATGATCAGAACTACTTTCGTCAAGGCCTTCATCATCTTTTCCCTCACTATTTTTTATCATCTCCCTTATCTTCATTATTTTTTTCCTCATATTCCTCACATTCTCCCTCATCTTCATTATTTTCTTCCTCATATTACCTATTTTCTTCCTCATCTTCCTCACATTCTCCCTCATCTTCATCAACTTGATCATCACTCTTTGGTTCATCTTGATTATCACTATTTTATTCAAGGTCCCCACTATTTTCTTCAAGGCCATCACTGCTTTCTTCATGGCCATTTCTTCCTCCTTTATTTTCTTCTTCATCTACATCATTTTCTCCCCTATATTCATCACACCCTCATCTTCATCACCCTTTTTCTCACTGTTTTTTTCATTTTGATCATCATTGATTTCTTACTGATCATCAGTGCTCTCATCATGATCATCTATGCTTTCTTCATGTTCATCGGTGCTCTCATCATGATCATATTTCTTAGGGGAATGTGTATGAAGCAGGCTTGTTTGGGAAGGTGATTCATGTGAAGAAGATGAACCAAGCTTAGTGGAGGGCGATGGAGGGGTATGAGGAGGATTTTGAGAAGATGATGGACAATTTTGTAGAGGGATGGAGGGTGAAGTGGTGAAATTATCATGGGTGATAAAGACCTCCCAAGGAATGCCTTGTTTCTCTAACTGGTACGAGACAATTACCTTGATCAGAGAATGATGAAACAGGCTTGACATTTATTGGGCTGAAGGCCTCTTTTTCGTGATGGAGGAAATTTTTTCAATGCTTTTGCAGAGATAGTAGGGAAAGTGCAGTAGCTTAGTCTTGGTGAAATGCATGAGGAGTCTAATATGATAGGAATAGACTCTGGATAACCTACCCTCACAGGTGAAGTATTTCATAATAATCTTCATGAGGGAATATCTTACTTATAGATGAGAAAAAAGAAAAATGGCTTTGCATTCAACTTGACAACTGGGTTTTAAGAATGGATGATAATGGGTCAAGTCAAGATGCTTCTGTTTAAACCACCTTTCTCCTATACTAGGTATTCTAGTGGCTTCAAAGATAGTATTGGGGGTCAACTCAAACCTCAACCCTACTAGATGTACTTTATGCCGGTGAAGCCTTAGGGCAAGTAACTCAGCCAACTGAGGATGGATTTTGACCTCTTGTACTTTGTTACAGAACTCAAAGCACCCTAACTCTTGGAAAAAGGATAGAATAGAAGGGGAGCTTGTTAGTTCTGCAGTTCAAATCTATTGGGTTTCCCTCCCTTCTTTTGTTGTTTCCTTGGGCTTGTCTCTTCATTTAGGTTAACCTTCTCCTCTTAAGACATGGTGTTTTGTTCACTTCTGTCTCCAACTTTTAGATAGAAAGGATTTTTTCTTCTGAATTGATGACGAGAAATTCTAAATGAGATATTGAGGCTTTTATACAAGGTTTAGGAGACTTGGTAAAAATAGGTTAAGCTTCCCTTTCAATTTTCCTTGAAGTCTTATTTGACACAAATTTAGAGTTCACTGGCGCTTTTATCACTTACAAAATCATGAGAAGGTGGTAATTTATGAATAATACCTTTAAAAATGACTTCCACAATAGAAAAATGCCAATTCTGAGCTTTCTGGGAAATTTCAGGTGCCTCTGCACTTTTTTGGGTAGTGCTGAGCTTTTACGCCAGGAGGGCAGCACCTCGGTGAAGCCTAGACGCAAACGCATTCAACGCTACACTCCCTTTGCAGGAGTGTAGCGTCGCACGATGGAAGCAGTGTCCAGAGCACATTGTCGTGGGCCGGGCAGAAGACTTCTGTGTTCGGAGCATAGCACTGGTGGGCACAGGCTGCACATCTATTGCATGGCAGTGGTAGTGATAGGCGCACAACATCGTGGCCCCGACGGGAGCTACATGTTTGAGTCAGGCGGTAGATTGGGTGGCCACTCCTGCACCCCATGCGGGACTAGAAAGGCCCAGCGCCCATCTAGAGGTGCGCAACTTCAAGAGGAGAAAAACATGGGAGCGATCTACAGGCACAAAGCACCTCAAGATTTTTGCCCGATGACTACTTCTAAAATTGAAAAATCACACTGTGTTTTACAAAAGTCTGAATGAGGGGGAAAAAGAGTTGTTGAAGCATTTATAGCCCCTTTTTGAAAATAATTAAACTCAAAAAACTCTCTTTCCTAAAGTCCTATTTTTCACTTTTTATTTGCCTCTGTGCTTTTGGAGCTAGTCTTTTTACCAATATTCCTTTTTGTAGCTTGGGAAAATAATCAGATCTATGATGATTCAAGCCTATTATGCTCATGTGCAAGGTGATTTTAAAAACTATATTTACCTTACTATCCTCTGAAACAAATCTTTGACTGTTTGTTTGTGAGAAAAACAGAGTTGAGCGGATGCTCTATTGTTGTCAATGAAATGGTGCATAATGCTTGAAAATCCCTTCTTTTTGACCTTTTAAGACCTAAAAGTTGGTCCTTTTATCCAGTGGGATTTATACCCTTTGATCTTACCCTTGAAGACAGTTAGGAATTCCTTTTCAAAATCTCTGTTGTTTGATGAATGGCGTTCTCCTTGCCACTTACCATGATCATTTTACTTATTATCCCAATTTTTTAGTTTTTAGGGATATTTTAGAAAAGAAAATAGAGCTGCCCTTTAAGTCTTTAAAGGAAAAATCTTTCTGAATTGATTTCTTTTGCTCAAGAAAGTTTCCACTGATTTACTTGAGGAGTCTTTTAGCTTTTGTAGCCCAACTACTTTTCCACGTTTGGCCAAACCAATCATGTTTTTTCATTCTTAACAGAAATACACTTATTCTTGTCTTCATGAGTGTGATTGTCTTTTTTGATACTGGTCTTAGTCTTTTACTTCACCTCATGGTACATCTGATAGCCTTTTGTATTTTCGTAGCAGTGTGGCAAAGGACAGTTGTCCCTCCACCGGTTTCATCATTGAGGCCAAAAACCATTACAATGATATTTTTATTGAAATGCACCAGGCTTCTCATATGTCACTGACTCTTTGAGATTTGCACAAATGTTTGTATGTGTAATAATTTATTTCTTTTCATGATATCAAGACCTTTCCTGTCGCTTTCAGCTTGTTGTGCCTTTTCATCCACTGTAAATGAATTCTTAACTATCTTAGGTGTCCTTTCGCCATTTATATAATGAACTCTTGATTTTCCCTGTAGCCTCTAGCTCAGTATACCTTTTTGTCAATTGCCAATGACTTCATGAACTCTCTTAGGTGTCCTTGTTTGGCTCTGTTATCCTTTAGACTAATCTCAAGGCATTCCTGCAGAAATGTTAGGGTATGATAGTCTATTCTTTTGCAGATTTTACTATTGGACCAGGAGCGCACCCTTGGAGGCTACTTAAGTGCTATTTTGGATTCATCTTTGACTTCTTGTGTAAACAATGGAATGAGAATCATCATGGCGCATGACCTAGTAAAACCTAATTGACTTATTTGCAAGGTCTTAGAATGGGCTTTTGACTAAAAGTTTGAACCAAGGTTTTGAATGAAGATACATTTTTTAGACATTCTACTTATGCACCATCATCCTATACAGCTAGACATCCTTTATTTTACTTTGAAGGGCTTTTTAGACAGAATTTTGACACCAACAGTGCTTGATGCATTTGTGAGTAGGAGAGAAAAATTGGTTTAACTTGGTCAAACAAATTGTGAAATAAGAGGGCTTAGGCATTCTAGGTAGAGGGCTATAGACAGAAGTAGAAATCATGGATAGAGTAAGGGAAATTAGTCTAGAATGGGGTATTATAGGATGATAAATTTACCACAGTAGACAAAAGAGGAGGGATAGGGGAAATTTTCTTTTTGAGGAGATTTCTAGAAGACACAATGATTCTTGAATTTTGATTTCTAGAAATCTGAGACAAAGCATTTAGTCATCTAAAACAGGTGAAAATTACTGATGACTAACAGTGGCTCCACTTGGGGAGGGGAAGCTCCTTTTAAGGAGGTGTCCATAATTACATATCTTTGGCTTATGAAGACTAGTGCCTCATCCATTGGGCGGATTCTCTCTTTCTTTTGCTGATGTTTTCCCTAAAGTAGTAATTTTGAAAATATGAAAGTATGATTAGCTCAACTTTGCCTTTACGTACCCAACCTACCTACCTAACATTTTTTGAGTGCACTTGAACTGGAAAACCCATTGATATTTTATTTTGAAAATGGAAACAAACCATCTACTTCTACACTTATCTCTTTCGGGAGTTCAGATTGAGTTGTTGAACTCCTTTGATTCTATATCTATACTATTCAACTGTCAAGGTTAAACTATTTGATAGGACTTCATTTGCTTGGTTAAGACATGAAATTGAAAACATGACTAAATCAGTATTAGTTAGCCTGATTTATCATCAGTTTGTGGCATAACAACAAGCTACACACAAATGTTATTTTTGTACAAAGTAAGATTTAGAAAAATCATGGGTAGGATAAATAGTTTGCTATTCATCCCTATTTTCCTCTTTGGTTCTGTTTTGAGCATGTGGAACCAATATATTCTCTCCTAATCTATTTTCTTTGACAAGTGAGGCTTGCATATTTTGACCAGCATTCTTTTCACTAACTTATCGACAATAAATTTAAAACATATTCAGCTATGATTAGGCTAGATAGTTGAACAAGACATCATTTTGCACTAGTAGTGGCATTTAGACTTGCACACTTTCAGTATTACTATTTTTTTGGGTGTGGGGCTGTCCTTTTTTTAGGATCTACCCTCCTTTTCTACTTTTCTTATGTTTTTGTGCTATCTTTCTTTTTGAATTTTTCTTCAAACTATGGTATGTATAATGAGTAAAAATTAAAGCTAGGAATCTTTGCAACAATGATACTTGAGCATCCTATCTTCAAAAGGATCTCCTGATACTCTTTGTCCATTGAATTTTTGGGAAAAAAATATCATAGTCGTTTTCACTTGCAAACATGGCATATGGATTTTTCCATAGATCTTTAAATAACTCATGTTCTACTTGATCCTTCTCTTTATACTCTTGATTACCATACATGTTTTTGTTACAGATTTTCTTTAGGTAGAACAGGTATTCTTTATCATTTTTGAAACAAATGATGATGTCATTAAGGTAAAACATAGTGAAGAAATTTAAAATTGGAAACATAGATCTTTGGAAGATGTCTCCGATGTTATTTAGATCATGAAGCATCGATTTAATCTTGAAGCTGCTTCCTGTGAATTTGAAAAAATCTTTGAGCTGATTGTTTTGAAGTGGTATTATATGATCGTAACCTAAAACACTATTATGCAATGTCATATGATTATAAACTCCTACATTTTGTGAAACATGATCTGTTTTTGGAAAAATATATTTTTTCCTTTGGAAGGGTTTCTCTTGGTACCTAAAATCTATACAAAACCTATGTCCTTTTGTCTTCTTTCTCAGTGAAATCAACTGCTCAAAATTTTTCTGATTCTTTTTGAAAGGAGGGCCTTTTAGACCAATGGTTGTGTTAGAAGGTTTTGGACTAGTTTCCCGACATATACTAACTATGTTCTGAACAATTTTTCACAATCTTGCTTTTCTTAGTTTTATGTGTAATGATAAGATTTTAGACAACTCAGTCATTTCAGGCTCCTTAAGTTTACCCATGCTAGCTTCCTTTATATTAGCTTCAACAAACATTTCTTTGAGAGTTGTAGCAATATTTGTGAAAATTGCTAATTGTTTTGGAAAGGAAAATTTCTTGGATGATGAAGTATCTAGGTAAGGTAGAAACGTGAGACTGTCTTGTTCTAGATTCCCAAAGATTTGTGTTTTGTGGGGGTGTTTCATTTTTTCTGGATGAGAAAAAGGAGGAGGTTGTGTTCTTGTGATTTTTTTTCTTTTGAGCAACCTATCTCCGTTTCAAAACTGATTTTCATTTCTGACATTTCATTTGCAATTTGTAGGAAATTAATTTCAATTTTATTGTCTTGTGGTGTTTCAAGATCATGATAGTTTTGACTGTTGAACTCATCATAGAGGAATTTATCTGTTTGTTGTAATGTTCCTATATCTTCAAAATCTTCATTTACTGGTTCATCAAGGTCATTTTCATTGTACAAGATGAATGAGTCCAAATCTAGATGAATGGAGTAGATAGGGTTGTTATTGGGTCTATCTAGGCTACTTACCATATAATTCACTTGAGATTCCTGATATAATATTCTTGTTTGGTTAAAGATCAGGATGTTAGCACAAGACATGTCAAGTTGGAGGTTCCCTAAAAGTTTGGTTCCCCAAGATTGGGATAAGAGCATGCCATATTTGGGGGGAAATCAGCCATGACTATATCCATGACTAGGATCTTAGTAGGAATTTGTGCCAGATCAACACATAAGTCCTTCATCAGTCCTAATAATTTAACTCTTCTTGAATCAAAGGAATACAAATCTTTGTAGGGACTAGTTATTTCTAGGCCCAATCTTTCCATCGTTACCTTCGACATGAGGTTGTGAAAGGCATTAGAGTCTAGCATGGAATTATGTTGGATTTTTTCATTAATGTTTAGGATAACATAGAATGGGGGAATGGTTCCTTCCTAATATTTTCCATCTACTTTGGGTCTGAACAACAACTTTGGTTTAACATCTCTCAAATTCAGAGTGTTGGTATCATTTCCTATGTTTAAGACTTTCAAGACTTGGGTGCAGTACATATCCTGAGCTACCAGTTCAATGAGAGGGATGGTTATTTTGATTTTTTCGATTTCTCCTTCAAAATTGAAAGGTACTTGAGTTTTAGACTTATCTACATCAGTTTTATCAGCCATAAATTTCTCCACATTTTTAATTTTTTGATTTTGATTCGGGGCTTTGGTAACCAGATTTTTCTCAAGGCCACTAGCAGAGGTGCTAGGGAAGCTTGCACCAATACTTGATTGGCTGGTTTTATTTGTGTTAGGATCAAATTTCTTAGCCATGGTATTTTTATTGTATGTTGTTATTTTAAGAATGTTTTCGGGATTTTTATTACCAGCAGTGTCTGAATTGTTTTTCTTGGAGCTGTCTTGGTTTTTCCTACTCCTAAGATAATATTTCCTATGGAATTCAATGATGGCATTTTCTAATCCCAATTTTTCATCTTCAGAATCTTCATAGCTTGTTTCATCTTGGTTTGAGGAGAAAACAACTTGTTCTTCTTCTATGAGAAAAACCTCACCTTCACTATCAGAGCCTATTAAGTTTAGATGATTCTTATTTGGTTATTCAATATCTCTTCCCCCTTCATCAACATAGTTATCTTGGAAGTGTGGTCTGATTTGTTGATCATTTTCCCTTGGTCTGTTTTGGGGAGGGTATCTTCTAAATTTTTTATTCCGGTTTATGTTTCGGGGATTTTTTTGGTTGTCCCTAGGGGGTATCCTTTAGTTTATGCTTATTCTTTCCATCATTCTTTCCATGGTCCTAAGAAGGTTGTCCATCTTGGAATTAGATGAAGAGGTGGATGGCATGGTGTCGTATTTGTATGTTACCCTCTTCTCTAATCTTATCCTGGCCCTTTTTTCAATTAATTTCACCACTACACTTATAGCTCCTTTTTGCATGTCTTCTAAAGTAAGGGGCTCTCTTTCTCTTAGTTGGTAGGCCATGTCAAGTTCAAAACCTTCCGAGAATTTATCTAAGGCTAGGCCTAATAGCAGTTTCATGTTTGGGGGTAGCACGTTGTAAACACTATTGAACCTAGTGCAATAGTCTTGGAAACTTCCCCCGTGTTTCTTTTGAGGTTGATATATTATGAAAGGATTTGAAGAGGTTTTTTCTTGATTTCCCATTTGTTTATGAAAGTTTGGCAAAGGGAAGGGAGATCATGAAAACTATTGGGAATTAGGCTTTTGATCCATTTCTTAGCTTCTCCTCCTATGCTTTGGGCGAAAATTCTCATTTTCATTGTTTCCTCTTCTAATTCCATGTAATCAAAAGCATCATTCATTCTATCTACATGTTGTTGGGTAGTAGTGAATTTAGCCTCGATGAAGTGTGGGATTTTGGATTGGTAATCATTTCGAAAAGGTACCAAATTTTTTGGTAACACAAGTGGTGCATACCATGCTGCCATGGTGGGAGCTATTGGTGGATTTACAAGCGGAGGATTTGTGCTATGGGATGGAGTGGTTTGCATAGTGGAGGAGTGAATGGGTGTGGTGGAAGTACTTGGACCAGTAAAATGATTCTGAGCAGACTTGGGGTGCTAAGATCGGAAGTGATGGAGAAGTTGAAGATCAGGTGGTGTGGAAGGAGAAGCTTCTTCCCCAAGACTCTGCTGCTAGTCTATGGGTTCAAGATTGGTATGGTCGATTTTATTTTGTGACTTGGTTCTAAAAAGGTTTCTAGTATGATGCAAGTCGAATTGGGGGTCTTGCAATGCTGTAAGATGTTGAGGTATAAAGCTTACTCTATGAATGGTCTTATAAGTAGCTAAGTTTCTAGTTTTAGAAGTCTTCCACAAAATTATTTCTGTGTCACAAACTATAGTAGGAGGGTTTGGGTCCGGATGAGATCTGGTATTGATTCTTTGCAGAGCTATTTTTCAAATTCAAAATTTTAGAGAGGCTGAAGTTTATGATTGTTTTTGGAAGTCTGACCTCTCTAGGAGTTATCAAACTTGCACTATGTATAGAAAACACATAATGCAGGAATTACCAATGATTCACACAAAGAGTACTTGCATATTCAGTTCTCTATCAACCTTTCTTATTCATCAATTCATAAATTCCTTATTAGAATTCCCTTCCCAGCCTACGCACACAGGAGCAGGGTCCACACACAGCTAGACTTGGATCGCTGCGCAGATAGCCAATAGGACTCCTTTTTTGCAAAAACCCAAACAGACAACTTAAACCACAATTCACATCAATAGCTCTTCATTTCCTACCTTGCATTACCAAATGTTCCTCTATATATAATAATCTAGCTTAGAATTTCCTATGGTCTGCAAATCGTTGTTTTTGGACCCCTGGTTTACCCTTTTACCCATTACAATGCTTTCGAGGCTTTGAACCACCCCAAAACCCCTACGCTAGACTAAATCTAATCAAAATTATTCAAAATTGGACCAGTTTCGCATCTCATAGGAGACCTTATTCCAACAGTCCTCCAACACAATCTTGTGACTCGTCCCAATCCACTGTGGCTGTCATACAGTCATTTGGCCCTGTATGGCTTGATTCGACTGCCATTGATAAAGCCAGGTAAGATGTCACCACACATGGTAGCTAACTGGACTACTCCGCCATCCATTATCTCCTTAACTGTGTAGGGACCAAGCCAGTGCTGCCAGAATTTCCCTAGGTGTTTTGAAAATTGGCTATTGTATAAAAGGATGAGATCGCCTGCTATGAAAATATTTTAGCAAATATTTAAATCATGCCAGGATTTATCACAGGCCTTCTGAACCTATTGATGAAAAATAGCAATAAACTGATCTTCCTCCAAAGCCAAAAGTTGCGCAAGATGTTTCGCTATGATATCTTGTTCTGCCTTATTTGTAAATGTTGTGATGCGTGGGCTAGGAACAATGTATTAAATGGGTGTAATGGCCTCCTTACCATAGACCATTCGAAAGGGGGTCCTTCCTGTCAGCTTCTTGGAGGTGGTTTGGTAGGCCCAAAAAATAGAGGGGATGCGAACATCCCAGTCACTACGATCGGCATTGCAAACCTTGGTTAATTCCTGCTCCAAAATTTTGTTAAAAGCTTCAACTGCCCCATTTTCCATTGGATGGTATGATGTACTCTTCGCATGGTGGATCCGAAATTCCTCATTCACGGCTTGAATCATTTGGTTAACTAAGTGTGTACCTATGTCACTCGTTAGGATCTTTGGGCACCCAAACCTGGTCAAAATTTGCTCAAAGATGAAGTGCGCAGCAGTATCTACAGTATAATCCTTCATTTCTTGTGCCTCAAACCATCGAGTCATGTAGTCAGTGGCGGTAATAATGTAGCGCGCACCTATTTTATTGCCTGGCATATTGATGGTTCCTATAAAATCAATGGCCCATTTGTCAAAATCCTGTAGAGCCATTTGAGGCTATAATGGAATATCATCTCAACACGAGGGCATTCCGGTTCCCTCGCACATGTCACATGATTTACAATAGGTGTAAGAATCCTGATGCAGGGTAGGCCACCATAACCCAGCCTACAAAATATTTTGTGTCATTGCTCGTCGTGCATAGTGGCCTCCTGTGACAGCTTCGTGTGCTTCCGCTAAAACGGTAGGCAGTTCATGTTTCAGGACATATCTGCATAGTATTTCATCCGTGCCTAGCTTTTATAACTGACCGGTGATTACCATAAAGTCCGCTGCCCAGGTAACCAACTCCTTATTCTGCTACAACGAATATTTTGCGGGGTCCACGCCTGTAGTGAGGAACTCAATCATATCAGCGAAGTGTGCATCAACAACCTTAATGGTGAACAATTGCGCATCTGGTAAGCGTTCCTCTAAGTTAGTAGGTTCTTCCCCTGTCTCAATGTGGGACAGATGATCTAGGCCGGCATTCAACCTTTCGGGCTTGACGATGATCTCAAAATCATATTCTTGAAATGGCAGCAGCCAGAGGAAAATCTCCCCCCCCAACACAACCTTGTTGACCAAGTATTTTAAAGCCGAATTATTAGTGAACATTTTAAAGTGTCCACCCAGTAGATAGTGCCGATATTTTTGTAACGTGTATACCATGGCCAATCCTTCTCCCTCAGTGGTAGAGTAGTTTCGTTCTGCGCCCGAGAGTTTCCAACTCACTAAGGCAACCGAGTGATCAATATCTCTCTCTCTAGGTTGAGTTAGGACAGCACCCAAGGCGATGCCCGACGCATCCAGATGTACATGAAATTCCTTCGACTGTTCAGGAAATATTAGTATGGGTGCAGAGATCATATTTTCTTTGAGTGGTTCAAATATCTTTTGACATTCATGATTCCAAAAAATGGAAACATATTTTTTAAGCATTTTTTCCATGGGTGTTGTGATCAGCGCATACCCCTGAATGAATTTCCTGTAATAGCTCATGTGTCCAAGAATAGAGCGCAACTATTTTTCCATTGTTGGGACTGTAAGGTTTATAATCATGGCTATATTTGAAGGATCAACCATCAACCTTTATCAACAGACTATGTGTCCGATCAATATTCCGAACGGTACATAAAAGATGCACTTCTTAATATTTATGGAAATCTGGTGCTTTCGGTGTGCCTCCAACATTAATCATAGGTTAGAGACATGCTCTTTTACTAGGCTGAAGTCCGTCCAGTCATCAAAATAAACTTCTAGGAACTTGTGAATAAACTCCTTGAATACAGCAACTATGATCCTTGAGAAAATAGCGGGTACGTTCATGAGACCAAAGGGCCTAACTGTATACTAAAAGGACCACCATTCAGTCATGAATGTAGTCTTACTGTGATCTTAAGGTGAAATTCGGATCTGGTGGTACCCTCAGAACACATCAGTTAAGGAATAAGCCTCCTGTCCACCCATGCTATCAAGGACTTCATCGGAAAAGGGCATAGGGAAGGGGTCATGGACACAGGCGTCGTTTAACCTGCGTCGATCCATGTAGATGTGTATTTTCCCCTCTTTTTTCTTCTCCTGGATGACCATTGGACTTACCCAATCTGATTTTTCAACTGGTTCAATGATACATGCGGCAAGAATTTTGTCCAGTTCTTCTTTGACCTTTTGCTTATATTTAGGATTCAGTCTGTAAGGTCACTGCTTAATGGGGCGTGCCTCACATTTCAGAGTTATGTGAATAATTCCTAGGTCCCCAGTGATTCCTTTGAGCTCAGAAAACTTTGTTAGAAATAAGTCTTGATACTCCATAAGTAGCTCTGCAATTTTTCCTACGGTTCCTTCATCCTAATAGTCTCCAATTTTAGCCAGCTTAGGGTGTTCTTTCATCCCAATATTAACTTCACGCATCTTGAGAGGTTGTGTCACATCAATATTGTGTAGCGGGGGTCTGATAATGGTCTCTTACCCTTTAGATTCTGGAGTAGAAATGTTTCGAGTATTGTCTTCTTCTTCTTCTATCACCAAGCTTCGGCAGTTGACTATGTCTTGCATCTGCGCTTCCCATGTCAAGACCATTGGTGTAGCATGGTGGTGTGACTTCTTGAATACAAATCCGTCGATGTCCTACAAATCTTCGTCGAGCGTCTCCATCCCCCCAATTAGTTTAAAAGTTCCTATAAAGTCCTCTTTCAGTATTTCCCAGTGGCGGGTGCACTGGTGTAACTCCACATCTAAATACAAAGCAACAAGGATAGGGCCCAAGGCATGAACAAATAGATGGACCCATTCTTCTGTAGTCCGATTGCACCATTTGGTCATCTAGGTATGCAGATGTGCTCAGGGATCCTCAGGTTGGAGAAATATCTTGTTGCATATGCTAGCTGGAGGGGCGAATCGTAGAATCATCCAATCCCAACACGTCTCCCAGTTTGGGAATACTTGCTTGTGGGTATCCCACCATCGTGTAGGTGTCCCACGCATAGCTAGATTAAGGGCCCAGAGTTGTCATTCTCTTGGCACCCTAGCGTCCAGTGTTCTTAGGAATTCCTGGATGCTACATGACTCATCAAAGTGGGTATATCTCTTACCTCCAAAGAAATTCAGTAGAGGGCCCTCGCGACCTGAGGATATCGCAGTGCCAGAACATCATGTAACTAGTTTTCCCAATTCTTCAGTTCCCCATCTGAGTCAGAAACACATTCACTATCATTTTCCTAGTAGAGTACTCCTTCCGCCATAGGGTTAATCCATTCTTCACCCTACGTAGTCAATTTATAAATGTGATATATTTCTTCCTCATCACGTGCTGGCTCTGTATACCATGCACCTTCTGTAGGATCTAGCAGAACTATTACGCACGTACCATTATTCTCAAAAACCATGTTGTGATTTTTGAGATTGATGAAACCCCCCATGTCTATAGCCTAGTCTAGTCCTCCAATTTTTGGGATCTGTATCTTCCACAATTTCTATTACTTCAAAATCAGCTAGGACATTTACTCCTACGATATCTACCATGAATTTTGGCAACCTTCCCAGAGGGATGATATTCTATTGATTTTCCATGCATAGCTGGATGGTGGACCATTCCAATTTAGGCTCTCCCATTCGTTTCCATGTTTTCTTTCATAATAGATTCACATCTGACCCAAGATCAAGAATAACTTAATCCATCTCGTAGTTTCCAATCTGCGCAGTCAACCGCATTTCTCTACTGGTGCGTTTTTTATTGTTGTATAGTTTGTGGACATCCTTAGTCCCAGGAATTGTATTGGGTTGGGCTGCGCAGCTATGCATTAATACTTGAAGGTTTTCTACAGCCTGGGGGTTACATAGCAGCTTCAGACATGCTTTCAGAAAGGGCTCAACCCCTTCCTCTATCTTGAGGTGCATCGGTAGCTGTGGAAGAGCTGTTAGTATTTTTGGCCTCTTGATGTTCAATCCTTCCTGAGAGGCCATAGGATCCCTGGCCAGTGCTTCCTTGGCTCCTTCGGTGACAATCCTACTGCATGTTATGACTTTCACACTTATGTCGACATTCCTTAGCTCGGTTTTAACTCTTTGCACATTCTGCGTAGGGGTGGGTTTTTTTTCCTGCATTTTTTCTATCAGGATCGGGCAGTCTTCAATCTCATGGTCCAGCTGTTGGAAATATTTGTAGGATTTCCTGGTGGGGTTTGGGCAGTCCCTTGTAAAGTGCTCTACCTCTCCGCAGCTATATCAGATCAATTGCCCCTGCCCTCATCCTGCGCTTCCTCCTCGACCTCCCCTGCCCCTTGCTGGGGAACCACCAAAGTTCATGGGGGATCTCATTGACGTAGAGTCTGATTGCACCCTATAGAAGTTTCCTAGATGTACAATCAAGTCATACATGCGATAGTTCTACTCATCATGCCCTATCGAATAGCAAGACATGCATCACTGTTGCTTCAGTTCTCCCATACTCAGCCGAGGGCACTGGGCAGTATCATGTAGTCCCGCTACCCAAAATTCATCGCACCATAGCGCAGATACGATGGAGTTAGCACATAGTGGACTAGGTCCTCCTGCCTGCATGTAATCCATCAATAGAGGACGCTGGTCCTTTTTATGGCCAGATACTCGACATCGTATGCACCAAAGGTTTGCGCTAGCTCCTTTTCCCCGTTCCGTATATAAGCTCTAAATCTCCATGTGCATGGCTCCGAGCTTCTCTTGAATTTTCTATACTCCCCCCAACGTGTCATATTTGGGTGTGGCTTCAAGTTTCATGGTAGCTTCCAAGCCTTTTTCCTGTGACTCGAAGGTCTAGTGGCCCATCAGTATATGCAAGTGAGGTAACAACATAGCGATGAACCATTCAGTGTGTTGTCTGTTGTCGTACTTGAACCCTCCTTCCCTGATTTCTTTCTTCAATTGCTAATCAGCCTCCCACACTGATTCAGATGCACCTTGCTTGAAGTCCTTTACTTCTGCTACCAACTGAGAGTAAAATTTTGGCTTCTGGAACTGTCTTTTAAGGGCGTCCTTGATATCTTGAAGATATGTGCTCCCGTTTTGAGATATGTACCACATATACCAGTCCAAAGATATCTCTTCGAACGCTAGGGACAACTATGCTCTCTTCACCGTATCGCTTACCACCCCCTACGCAGTCCATACGAAATTGGTGATGAACTAAAAACGATCCATGTCCTCATCGACCGCGCCTTTAAAGGTAGGTAATTTCAAGTGTACTACCATGTCTCCATATAGCGAGGTTTTAGTTGAGGGCTTTTTCTCTCGTGAGTCTGACACTGGGGTGATTGGCGAACCTTGCGTAGCTGCTCTTCTTAGCGAGCTATGGGAAAAGTGATCCTTTTCTTGATTGGTTTGATAGTACTTACCACTCCATGTTATACTTTCATCTAGAGTAGCACTCATTCATTTCCATGTTAGATCTCTAATATTCGCTTGTCATTACCAGATCCCTTTCTCAAAAATGCTCCAGTCCAGGAAACAGACCTAGTTGTTGGCTCGAGGGGTCCTGACCCGGGTTTGGAGTTCAAGGTTTTCCAATAAACCCCTATACTATTGGCCCTTTCGGAAATGACCTCCTTGCGCAGGTCAAAGTCTCACCCGAAGTAGTATGGGTTGGTGCTGGAACCAATTTTCTGCAACCTGAGAAAGGATAGGTAAGGGAAGCAGAGCTGCGTTCGGCCCTGTGGTACCCAAATCATATTATTCTACGCAGGGCCAATTAGGTCTCTATTCACATCCACATGGACTAGATATGTAGTTATATACTTTTATGAAAGTAGCATAGCATTGCATAAGCAGAACAAAACAGATCCAGATACATAGAACACACTTACACAGATCTTTCGCAACTTAAATATAGAAAACTCACAATGCAGTAATTACCAATGATTCACACAAAGAGTACTCATGGATTTAGTTCTCTATCAACCTTTCTTATTCCTCAATTCATCAATTCCTTCTTAAAATTCCCTTCCCCGCTTGCACACATAGCAGCAAGGTCCGCACACAGCTGGACTTGGATCTCCGCACACACAGCCATCACGAGTCCTTTCCCCAAAAGCCCAAACATACAACTTAAACCAAAATTCTCATCAATAGCTCTTCATTTCCTACCTTGCAATACAAAACGTTCCTCTATCTATAATAATCTATTCTAGACTTTCCTATGGTCCGCAAACTGTGGTTTTCAGACGCCTGGTTTACCCTTTTACCCATTACAATGCTTTCGGGGGCTTTTCCCACCCCAAAACCCCTGCACTAGACTAAATCTAATCAAAAGTATTCAAAATTGGACCAGTTTTGCAGCTCGCAGGAGACCATGTTCCAACATGTCATGAAGCAGGTCTCCAACATCAAGGAACTGATTGTATGATTTTCTCTTTAATTTATCAAAAATACAAAGCATGTTTTACTTCCCATAAGCTTGTCAATGACTAGTTGCTTAGTATGAGCCTCCTTGATCTATCATATGGTTTGCATTAGAATGAAATATACTATGTGCTATTTTCTTTTCATTGTTTGATCTCTCTTGCAGGTATTTGCGCATATAGGAATAGCGAGCAGTGAGCTTGTAAGTGAGGAGATCAAGATTAACTTCGACAAGTATCCACATAGGAGTGAGGTAGGCCATATTCCCCTCTCATATCATTCTAATTTATGCTAGGATAATTTTCTTGATTTTTCCAAGTTTGATACTACACCCACTCATTGGGTTACAGGTACCAATTCTACTCATTAAAGGGATGTCCTCGTTAACATGTATACATCTCATAGTTTCTTAGCTTATGCTATCTGACTATGAGGGTTCTAATTATGGAAATAAGACCTGGAATTGGAGCTTCCAAGCTAAAGAAGGAACAAAGTGAGTGAAAATTTCCAATCAGGCCTCTCTCCATCATCTATTTACTTTAAGGAAAAGCATTGGGTTACTTTTCTCTCTGTTTTTCTGGGTTGACCACTAGACCTAAGGGAGATACCTTTATTCACGATCATAAATTTTGTATAGCACCATCGGTTCCCATTGCACTACAAAGTTTAAATTTCTTTTACATTATTTGGAAGGGTTTTCATTATGCCATGATCCATTTATTTCAATGCATTAATTAGTGCGACAGGCTATCATCGTAGCTCCATTCTCTACCTTCAAAATTGTTCCATTCTTTCCCTCTTGTTAGAAGGAATTATTAACGCAAGTGTACAAAAAGATATCACTCTAGTTGCACATGAAAAATAGTCCTAACAACAAATATGGTTTTCTAGGTTCTTTAGATCTAATCGATGGTCGAAAAAAATGCAAAGAAAACCCAGATCTATGTAGTAAAAGTAGCTAAATAGTAAAATGAAATATAAGTTTCTCTAAATATCGAATATATAAGAAAATATTTATAAAGAATTTTTATCTTATCTTAACACATGGGAAGGGAAGAAACAATGATGTTACCAATCCCACTTAATGGGATGGGTCCTTGGATGTCCTTAATGCTTCAAATCCAAATTTTCTCTCTCTCAATGGTGTAGAGAACCCAAGATATGTTGAGCTCAATGGGAGCCCAATAAGAAAATAGAAGTAATCAAAGTATGACAGTGACAAGAGGATCAAAGTATGACCATGATAAAAGGATCAAGGGTAAATAATGAATGTGAAATGCTCCTTTTTCTAACAAAATATTGAGTTATCCTTCATAATGGTGCATAGTAAAATATTATTAACCAAGATCTAGATCTAATTGCTTTTATATTTTCTTGGAGGGAAAAGGATTTTAGATTGGTAAAATTCATTTATTTATAAATAATAAAGAAATAAGTGATTTATTTACCATTTCATGGATCGGGTTAAAGAATAATTTAACAAATAATGATGTATTCAATTATTCCTAAATGATTTAGTCAAATTTAACAAGGAATATTAATTAAATAATGATTTCATTAATTATTCTTATAGAATAATAAGATAAGTAATAATTTATCTAATTATTTCTCATTAAGTGGGTTACATATGACTAGGAATATTATTTAAACAATGGTTCAACTAATTATTCCCAGAGGAAAATCAAATAAATAAGAATTTATTTAATTATTCCTCTTGGGGTTTCCTATTTGGACCATAAATAACTTAATAAACTATGGTTTATTAAATTATTTCTTATTTACTTTGGTAAAATTGGTCTTACATGGTGTATTTCAATCCATATAATGTCAAATAGTTATATGACCAAAAATTGGTGTAACAGATTGCCCCCCAATGTGGAAGCGTTAGGAGCTAATCCTATGACCGAAGTACATTCTAAGAACACAATCACTAGATAGCAAAGGGGAGTCATAGAGAGAGATACGTAGATGGAGTGAAGAAATAGAGGACAATAACCTAAGGGGGTGAGACCTACAAATGATATAAGTCTCCTTTAATGTTTGGGTACCTATTCTCAATGATGTCGAGGATGTATACCTAGGCATGTCGAGGTGACAAAGTACAAATAATAATGCTTAATCCAGTAAAATGAGACAAAGCTATAAAGAACATGATATGCTGACATAAACATGGGGAAAGAAATAATATAATAGATCCCACATACATATTGTGCTAGCAACAACAGGAAAGACTGAGTACAATAATATTTCACTACATTAGATATAATAACAACCAAAGAATCCCTAAAAAATATGAAAGGGTTCTAAGAACATGAATGGATCATCTAAGTGATTTGTGTATGCTATAGGCGCTACAAGCGGCTGGGGATGAATCCATGAAATATACAGAGCTGCATCTGGGGATGTAGTATAAAATGAGCTCATCCGGGCATGTGGGGGGCTACCTGAAGGGCCACCCCCTCATGAGATTTGAAACATCTCACACCACTGAGAATCGCTGGATCAATCTTCTGGATCATTTATATATTGAGTATACGAATCTTGATTATGCTTAAGTGAAGGGGATGAGAAAAAATCAAGTCAAAGGGAAATAATAAGTCACTTTCCCTGGTCTGACACACTGAACAATAATTGAAGCTGGAACTAAGATACGCTACCCTCTACACCTATCTTCTAGAATTAATGTGTTAATGTCGATAGAATAAGGTCAGACATAGGTGAGGTAATGAGGTATCGTCAAATAAGGCATGAGAGATCATATTAGAATGACTGCTGGACTGACACCGGGGATGAAGACAGAATGGGGGATACTGACTAGCAAATGAATGACTTCCCTTGTCAGAGCATAAAAATCATGGATGAACTAGAAGCGACTGACTTGACTCCTAATGGGATGGGGGATAGTGGGACTTGAGGCCAGAATTGGCTACACAAGAGAGGGACAAGGTGTGAATGGATGGAATGATGCAACAGGAGGCAAAGGGACTCAAGATAGACTACATGAGTGCGAGGATGACTCAACTTGGATGGTTTGATCAAGGGTGACTTGATGATGTTGTCACATAGAATAGGTCCGGTGGGGACCATAAAACCATGAGAAAATGATGGGTACTCATGAAGAAAATCAACACACACATCGAAAAGTATGAAGGCTAAGTGGTGTCCCAGGTAGAAGTGGTGCCGGTGCAAAAATTTGATTTTGAGAGGCGGCGAAGTGACCCTTCTTGGAGAAATGGCTTCTGGGTTAAGAATCAAATCGCCGAAAACAAAATATGCAAGCTACATAATACATGACAGAAATAAAATAGACATCTCGATGGGAGATGCTATGGTTAAAATGTCTTAAGGTAGAGTGCATTGTGAGGGTTATGAAGGGGTTGGCCTTCAAAATCCTCTAAAGGTATGCCCCTTTTCTTACGTCCTTACTAATGATGTAAGCCCCTATCCATAATGATTCAAAATTCCCATTACCAAGGACATCATTAGCTTGGTCATACACTAGAAAAAGGTCACCTTCGTGAAAGGTACGAGGGTGGAATTGTCCATCATATTGAGCTTTGGTGTGTTTATTGTCTTCTTCAATGGTTTGTAAGGCAACACGATGGTCCTTGGATGCACGCTCAAGCATGATAAGCCTTTATTATAAATGTTGGGTTTTAGGGAAAAGTTCAACGGCTAAGTGAAAGGAGGGGATTTTAGACTTGATCAGTAAGAATTCCTCCTCACAAAAAACAAGGTGGAAAGAAGTAAACCTGGTGGCGGTTCTAATAGAATTTCTATAGCTCACAAAGAAAGGAAGAGCATAAGGTGCCAGTTGGTTTTGTGCTTGTTCACCATTCATTGAAGCATAATTTTAAGGATTTTATTGACTGCTCCAACTTCACCATTACCTTGGGGGTAATAGGAAAATGAATATTCGTGCTCAAAACCCAATAGAGAGGATAGCTCATGCCAAATCTCATCTTTGAAATGTCGACCATGGTCAGAGACCAATTGTTTGGGAAACCTGAATCGAGCAATAACATGGTTAAAGAAAAAGAGGGTAGTGATAGCTATCGTGTTATTGAACGTTGACATGGCCATAGCCCATTTAGTGAAATATTCGATCGCCACAAAGATATACTAGTCGTTACCAGCAGACGAATGTCGAAACTTCATAAATTCAACGACCAACTTGTAGAATGGACTGGCTGATATGGCGGGATGGAGGGGAGAAGGAGGAGCTTGTGCCCTTGGGGAAAAAATTTGGCAGTTCGAACAGCGTTTGACTACTTCAATGCAATCAGTGAAGAGGGAAGGCCAAAAATACCTAGCACGCATGACTTTATGGGAATTGGTGAAAACAAAGAGGTGGCCACCACAAGATTCACCATGGTAGGCATTAAGGAATTTCTCACCTTTAGCGTGCGTGATAGAATGACGAAGGACAAAATCAACAGCATGACGATAAATATCATCACCAATGACAAGATAGAGGTGGGCCTAGTGCCATATACATTCTCGAGTATCACGATCAAGATGTGGAGAAAAATTTTGGGTACAAAGATAGGTAAGGATGTCGCCATACCAAGGGTCATTTGAAGTAATGGTGAACAAGTGTTCATGGGGAAAATAATCATTAACGAGTGGATCTTGTGTAACAGTAGGAAATTCATAAATGAGTTCAACAAGGGCTAACACTTACTTACTCTTGGGTGTGAAAAAATCGATATCGAACTCCTGAAGGATAATGATAAAATAGGCGTACTTCCCATTAATGATCCGTCTACTCAATAGGGAAGCCATAGGGTTGGAATTCGTCATGACCTTGGTGGAACTCTTAATGATATAATGACAAAGTTTCTAGACCATGAATATGATGGTCAGTGACAACTTTTCTTCAAGCGAGTAGGAGACAGGGGGACCTATAAGGTTCTTACTGACATAATAGATAGCATTTTAGTTTTCATTGTAATATTCCTGGATAAGGAACCCTGCGACCTAATTGATGGAATATGAGATGTACAAAATGGAACCCCTTTCAATGTTAGGAGGACAAGTCAAGGGAGTAGAAGTGAGAGCATGTTTCAAGGAATCAAGAGACTGTTGAGCAGGGTCACCCCAAATGAATTGAATAGTAGAACAAAAAATTTTTAGAAACCCATGTGCGGTTGTGGTACACTCACGGAAAAACCAATGAAGAAAGTTGGATTTGCCTTGGAGGCTTTGTAACTGGAGCAAAGTATCACGAATGGGATGTTAAATAATGGATTTGAATTTAAGAGGATTAACCGCGATGCCATATTTCGAGACAATTAAACCCAAGATATGGCTTCCATGGACAAAAAAGAGTCATTTCATCGAATTCATGTAGATATATTACTTTCGATATTGGAGGAAGACAGTACGCAAACCATGGATGTGTTGCGCCCACCACCTAGAACGAGTAGTGATATCGTCGAGGTAAAAAAAGATAATATGAACCAGGTTATGGAAACAATATAACATAGCCCACTGAAAAGTGGCTCTGGCATTCTTTAGGCCGAATGGCATGACCCTATAAGTAAAATTTCCCCACAGAGTAATGAACACATTTTTTAACTGATCAGTCCGATGAATAACTATCTAGTTGTACCAGGAGAACCCATCCACAAAGGATAGAACCTTATACCCTGCACACTCATCTATGATATGGTCAATGAACGGTGTGGGGAAGTTTTATTTGGGACAATATTTTTTCAGGCCGTGAAATTCAATGTAGACATGGATGGTGCCTTGTTTCTTGAGAAGGAGAATAGGGTTAGAGACCCAAGTGGTGTATTTAATGGGATAGAGAAAAATAGCTTGCTTGAGCTTGTCTATTTCGACTTTGATAGCCTCATGTCTAGAAGGGTTAATGGTTCTAAAATTTTGACAAACAGGATTGGCATCGGGCCATGTATGAATATGGTGTTCCACAATGGTTGTATGAAGTTTGGGGATCTCTGAATAGGACTAGGCGAAAACATGACAGAATTCCTTGAAAAGCTTTGTGTAAGCCTGAATTTCTTCTGGGGTGCAATCTGCCCCTACGAAAATGTTTTATTCTATCTCTGGTTTATCAGATATGCTAATTTTTATGGCAGGATGGATATTGGCAATATTTCATTCTTCAAAAGAATCAGGTGTAGTGATGGGATTTCTAAGCCAATTGATATCATTAGAGATGAAGACCTTAGACTCCACAACATACTAGTCATGGGACTGCTACAGAAGGAAGTATGCACAGTGATGCATATCATCCCAAGGAAAGTCAGGGGTGGTCATTGCTTCCATAATGTCTTCATCGGAATGAAATATGGGGGGACTAGTAGAAGAAAGACTAGGTGAAACGATGGGGATACCTGAAGCCCAAGAGATGGATGACATGGATACAAAATACACATTTCATTGTGTTGACACAGATATTATACTCGCGACATTTGAGGATGATGATACATAAATCATGGATGTGTTACACCTGCTGCCTAGAACGAGAAATGATATCATCAAGGTAGGCAATGATAATATGAACTAGGTTATGGAAACATTATGACATGGCCTGCTGAAAAGTGGTTTTGACATTCTAAACAACATGACCCTATACGAAAAATTTCCCCATAGACTAATGAATGCAGTCTTTAACTAATCATCCCGTCGGATAACTATCTTTTTATACCAAGAAAACCCATCCATAAAGGATAGAACCTTATGCCCCACACACTCATCTATGATATGGTCAATGAAGCGTGCGGGGAATTTTTCTTTGGGACAAGCATTGCTCAGGTCGTGAAAGTACGTGAAGACACGTATGGTGCCTTCCTTCTTGAGAATGAGAACTGGGTTAGAGACCCAAGAGGTGTATTCAATGGGATAGATAACACTAGCTTGCTTAAGCGTGCCTATTTCCGCTTTGATAGCCTCACATTTGGAAGGATTAATGGTTCTCAAATTTTGATGTATAGGATTGGCATCGGGCCATGTATCGATATGGTGTTTGAAAATGGTGGGATTAAGTCTGGGCATCTCAAATAGGAAAAGGTGAAAACATGATGAAATTCCTTCAAAAACTTGGTGTAAGCGTCAATTTCTTCTGGGGTGCAATCTGCCCCTACAGAAATGTTTTCTTCTATCTCTGGTTTATTGGATATGTTAATTTTTATGGTAGGAGAGATATTGGAAATATTTCATTCTTCGAAAGCATCGGGTGTAGGGATGGGATTTCTAAACCAATCGATCTCGTCAAAGATGAATACTTTATAATCCACAACATACCGGTCATGGGACTGCTGCAGAAGGAAATACACACAGTTGTGCATATCATCCCAAGGAAAGTAAGGAGTGGTCATTGCTTCCATAATGTATTCATCAAAATGAAAGATGGGGGGACTGGCAAAAGAAATACTAAGTGATGGGGTGGGGCTACCTGATGCATCATCACGAGAGATATTTTTCACATACGCATCACTACTGAGGGTAGATGAAGAGCTAGTCGATGAAAGATCTACCAATTTTGAGCCCAAGGGGATCATCTAAGGAGTTTCAATTGAAACAAAAGGGAATGCCCTTAATGGGTTTTCTGACAAGGATCTCATGGATGATGAGAGATAAAGGATAGTGGTCAAAGGCTCTGTCATCTCGACATTGGGTGGAGGTATCACAAGGGGTGTAGAAATGTCCTCTACTATGACAATAGCCAAACGCCAGAGTAGAGGAGTAGAGGATCCACTATGTTCGGCCTCGATTTGGTAGACAACATCAAGGGTGTCATGGAAATTGTCAAGGCAAGAATAGAGATAGAGTAGTGACAATAAATATCACAAAATTCACAATGTTTATTTGTGCACAATGTTTTTAGTTTCTCATCTGAATCGGGTAAGCTAACATTGACCTCTAGGATATCAAATTCAGGAAATGTTTCGTTGACCACATCTTTGAGAAGAGGAAGCTTAGAATAATTTTAGGTAGAATTCCCAACAACATCACACAAAGCGCATGGAGGTGACCACTTCGTAGGCTTATAAGGAGCATGAGCTCCTTGGGCAACCTTATCCTTAGGTTCCTTCTTTCTGGATTTGCCCCCCTCACTAGATTCTTTCGCAACAGGACTAGGTTCCTATTGAGGTGGCTGAGGCACTAAAGAAAAGGGAGCGGTCCTAGAAACTGGTTGGACTAGGGTCAAAGTTGTATAATATTTAAGTTGACCTAGACTGGGATCCCCGAGGTTGAATTAGGAAGGCTCAACATAGCCATAACTGGCACCAAAAATACTCCAAAGTGGGGAAAGAGAAATGGTATCTGACCAGAAGGGTAATGGCTTGGCAGAATGGCTCCCAAATTGTTAAGGATAGGGGGAACTATTCCTGGTTAAAATGAAGTGGAAGAGACACCAAAAGTGGGATAAGGTCCTTGAAAACAAGGCCCTTTAGGCTCCATAAAGTGACCATGAGCACATTGCGGTGGCGTAGGTTGCTGGATGGTTGAACCAAATCATTTATGGGTAGTTCGAGATGATTGCATCACATTCAATGAACTCGGATCTACGATAAGATGGCGGGGACCATGGGCATAACCAGGTAAGGTGGAGTCTTTATAGTCTCCATGTGAAACGTTGGTAAGTGGTGCGACTGATTGTTTATCATCCAAAAAAGATATAATAGACTCGGGGGAGGTCTGAGACTTTAGTACATAATATGTCAATTGATCAATGGTAACGATATTTAAATTGTGAGGAAATCACATCTTATGGTGAATCGTAGATGCGACAACAGAAATAACATAGGTGTAGCTACGACCCAAAAGGATATTGTAATCCAAGGGGGCATCAATGAATTCAATGTCCATACAAATAGTCTTTATCAGAAGAGTGATAGGAAAATTATGGTACATGCCATGGGGTTGAGAAGAGTGACCACCCCAAGCACAAAAAATTATGGTGGCTGGGGCTAAGTAAGGTCATCTGAGTTTACTCCAAACATAGGAGATCATCATGCAGGTCGATGCCCCATCGTCAATGATAAATCGTGAGACATGGGCATTATGAATCTTGATTGGTGTTTGGAATTTGACGGATTAAGGTAAGGGTGGATGTTCTGACATTTCAACTTCAAAGACGATCAAAAAATCATCTCAAGGATCCATAATTCCAAGAGCACATAATAGAGATTTATGTTGTGAATGGCACAACTGAGTTACTTCCAGCGTTAACATGGAAGCAAGCGATTGTGCCATGTCATATATTATGTTGAAATTGTGGGTGACTTTGGAAGAGGCAGCAGTTCGTCGTAATGGACCTTCGGGGATTTTGGGAATGACCACTTCCAGTGGCTGAGGAATCTGTAAAGGGGCATTCTGTGTCAAACTGGACTCTGTGGAAAATTTCATTTGAGACTCGGTTGCAGACAAAGTAGGTGGCTTTCCATATTAGCGTGATCAAGTTTGAAGGTTGACATTAGCAGTATTAAGAATTCATCATGAGAATCTAGTATTCCGAGGTACCAGACTGTGAGGGTTGAGGGGTGACCTGACCTTGAGGGGGTTGGGAAACCACATATCCTTGCCAAGGGGAAGGATCAGTAAAAAAAACTGGTTTGAACTAGCGCAGTATTTGGAGGAGACAATGCCATGGCTAGCTATCCTCTAGATGCTACTTGTGCTTACCGCAAGTAGAGAATATAGGGTAAAAGGGGACAATCGTGAGTATAATGGCCATGGACACCACAACAAGAACAAGGCTTGTTCGTACAAAGAGGCCTATCGTGCTTCGGTTGATTGTCATATTGTTGGTTGTTAGTGTTTGGCTAGTTCCCTTAGTGCCCTTCATTACCTTGCATAGGTTGGTTTTGGTTTCCTTCCCTCTTTTTATTTTAATTTGGAGGATTGGTAACACTCTACTATGCATACACCTCACTGGGAGGGGGAGGGGGAGGTGGGTTCTGTGGCAGAGGTTGAGAAGGCATGGAAGGCTGGGGTGCTAGTGCCAGAGGGGATGGAGAACCAAGATTTTGATAAGGATATAAAGGAGGTTGGGAAACTTTGGGGTATATAGTTTGAGTGACCACAGGCTGTGGCATCAGCTGATGCAATGGGGAAAATTTGATTTTTCCTCGATACATGTTGTCGGGAGGAGGATAAGTGCTAGAGGAGCTGGTCCCTCGCTTAGGGAAACCCAACCCATGGGAGGATGAGTATACGGATGTGAAAGAGATGCAAGGATACCTTTGATAATGTGAGATTCCCCTAGTACATTGGCACCACTAGGTATATGAAGATCTGGTAAAATGGTATTAAAAATAACCAAATTGGGCATAGATCAAGTCATAATTCAATGTGATTTGTAGAGCTTCTTCCTCTTTATGAGGAAAGTGAGATGCGATATCTTTACCAATAGAGGGTAAAATCATTCTGAGAAACTAGTCCATATACACACGATCATGGAATGTGGGAGCTCGACATAAGCTCCTCCTTCTACGCCATTGCTGGACATGGTCAGAGAGGTGGGTGGAAGAATTTTGATGGAATGTGGTGAACAACTCAATACTGGTATCATATTAGAGAGGTAGATAGAATTAGGACAAAAACACTTTAGCAAGAGTCACAAAATTCGAGTTTGAGGCAGAGGCATGGTCCACATACTGCTTACCAGCATCTCCAGTGAGCGCATGCTGGAATAATTGAAGACAAATGGAGTCATTAGCAATAGAATTGGACCAACACCATGTGTGAAATAATTGGACATGATTATTAGGGTCCTCTCGAGCGTTTCATTTGAACATAGGGATGTGAGAAGGAAGCTTAGTAGGCATAATAGGCAAACCGAGATCATGGTGTATACGGTCGTTAATTAACTGGCTGAAATCAGGAAGGATTAAAACTGTCATAAAAGGTAGCAAAGAAGTAGTTGAAATGGTTCTGGCAGTGGTTCCACTACTAGCAGCTCTAGATTTAGGGTCAGGGGTAGCACTAGCTTGAGGACCAACACCTACATTGGTGCCTCACATGGTGACAAAATGAGGTGGAGGAGAACTAAGTGCAGAATTAGAGTGTGGGCTCAATGGACCAGAATCAGAGTCGGTATGGGGACTCGATGGAGGACTAACTCAGACTCGATGCTGTGGAGTAAGTCTTTTTAACGGAAACTGAGGATAAAGGCCTAGGAGCCTCTGGGAGAAGCACCTTGGGTGTGCAATGATGGAAAGACACAGATACCCAAATAAGATGGAAGAGAAATGAACAAGGGTAAGAGGGCAGATAAATTAATTATGATGTTCATGTCTTGTCTTGGCAGTATAAACCAAGAACTCTTAACATTAGGTGTACATGTGTGAAATCAATGTGTTAATTTTAATTAAGCCCAAATGGTTGTGCATAAAGAAAAAGAAAAAATATTGTAAAAATGTTAATAAAACTGAAACGACGGTGCAATAAATAGCTAAAGATGGATAAATTCAACCCATCAAGAACAACTTCCAACAAATTGTTCTAAGAGGAGGGCGAAATTGAGTCAAAACACACAAGATGGCCAAAATATATAAGGTCTAAGGGACAAGGATCTAATTACTCATATTTTATGGAAAGAGGTGTAGAAAGCATCAATAAGCTAGAGGGAAAACTACTAAAGAATGGGAGGCGACATGTTATAACCATAAGGGAAACATGGGGGACCTTGAGGGAAATATCAAACACGAATCAAGAGGGATTTTTGGATGAGATAATAACTGATCTAAAGGTATCTAAAATAAATATAGATGAGACCCTAAACAATGGTTCAAAGCATTGTATAATCCCATACTACCTACTTTGCTAAACCCCTCCTAAAAATGTGGAAGTGTACTAAAACCCTAAGGGGCTTGTTCCTACTTAAAAGAGAAAAAATGAGAGTATATAGGCCTAAGACAAGTGGAGAAAGAGGTCAGACAACCTTGAATATTTCTTGTGGAAAACCCTGAAAGTTACAGAAAAAATCCCAAAAAAAATTGTAGCACACAGGTACTAACTTGTAGGCTACTGAAATCGCATTTTTGGGCCTATTAGGTGTGACTTGAGCTTGAACTCGCAGGTTCTAGGTTGAAAAGTGCAAGCCTCAGTTCCAGGTGTCTCATCCGGCAGGATATAGAGGAAAATGTCGTCTCTGGCATGGCTGATACCTATTACCTGCTGAATACACCTAGAAACACTCGAAAGCTATAATTTTTACTACTTTAGGCCATAAAAGGTTAAAAAAAAACATTAAGAGACTAAAAATAAATAGCTAAATAAAAGCCCTAGTTGCTGACATAGCTGATCACGCAGGAATCTGAATAAAACCCAATTGAGTCACCAATTGTCAGATCGAATTCTTAACACAAGTGTACAAAAAGAGATCACTTTAGCTGCACATGAAAAACAACACTAACAACAAAGATGATTGTATAAATTCTTTGTATTTGAAATAGACACTTGAAGCAAATGAAAAAAAAAAACCTAGATCTATGTAGTAAAAGTAGCTAAACAATAAAATGAAATACGAATTTCTCCAAATATCCAATGGAAAACACAAGATTTGTAAAGAATTTTTATATTGTGTTAACACCCTGAAAGGAAACAAAGAATGATGTTACCAGTCCCTGTCAATGGTATGGATTCTTGGCTATCCTCAACGCTTCAACTTCAAAGTTTATTTCTCTCAATGGTGTAGAAAACCCAAGACATGTTGAATTCAATGGGAGCTCAATAAGAAAAAATAAAATAAAAGTAATAGAAGTATTACAATGACAAGAGGATCAAAGTCCGACCATGATAAAAGGATCAAAGGTAAATAATGAATGGGAAGCCCTCCTATTTATAACAAAATATTGAGTTATCCTTGATAATGGTGCATAATAGAATATTAGTAACCAAGATGCAGATCTAACTGTTTGGAATATTTTATTATAAATTGTTGGAGGGAAATGAAATTTGAATTGGTTAAACCCATTTATTTATAAATAATGAAAAAATAATTGATTTATTTCTCATTTCAATGACGGGGTTAAATAATAATTTATCAACTAATGATTTACTTTATTATTCCTAAATGATTTAGTCAAATTTAACATATAATATTAATTAAATAATGATTTAATTAACTGTTCCTAAAGAATAATTAGATAACTAATTATTTATCTAATCATTTCTCATTAATTGGGTTAAATATGGTGAGGATTAGTATTGAAATAGTTGTTTAATTAATTATTCTTAAATGAAAATCAAATAAATAAGGATTTATTTAATTATTCCTCATGGGGTTTGCTATTTGGACCATAAATAACTTAATAAACTATTGTTTATTAAATTATTTCTTATAGCAAAAACAATTTTAATATGGTAAAATTGGTCCGACATGGTGTATTTCGATCTATATAATTGTAAATGGTTATATGACCAAAAATTAGTGTAACACCTCTCCTCCAACAAAATTCATTCTTTCAGACATGTCCTTCTTTCAGACACTCAACCTTCTCACTCTCAAAAACCAACTTAGTTGAACTACATTCTAGGCGGAGTTGGGGCAAACTTCACAATAAAGTTCTATGTAATATCATCCCAACTTTTTACTACTTCACTATCTTTAACTCTAGCTATAAATAAAATATTCTTTCTATCTACTTCCGTGACAAGCATCATTTTCTTTAACTCGTGTTTTGTTTTTCTTTTATTTTTAATAATTCACAAATTGAAATTGTTTATATTTCAATTAAACGTACCATGACCTTCGATCATTCAACCTCACCTCCATTTTTGAACAAAAATGGTGCAAACGTCTCCTCACTTTTATGAAAAATTAATATGTATCATGCTGATATATTACTGTTGGTCTTGGGAGCCTTCTTTGCACCCTCTTTACACTTCTATGAAACCACTTTGTGATTACAAATAAAGAACTTAAATTTCACTTTGACATTCATAATACAAGGTAAACGTCAAATCTGCGAAGAATTTGGTTACTAAATTATTTTCTAGTTTAACTGGGTGTTTTTTCTTTTTCTTTGTTGTTTAAGGACATAATATCAAAAAAAAGCTAAATATACCACGTGAAAGTAACTTTTTCAATGGATTAAGGAACACCTAAAGAGATTACTAAATCCACAACCAAAAAATTATTTCGATCAATAAGGAAACAAAGAATTCACTACTGGATGTTTGTTGTTACAAAAGGATTCACAAAATATTTAATATCAAAACATATAGGTATGCATTCTTTTACTGAGTATGAAATAGACTGCCCTGAGCCGATGCACTAAATCAAAATTAAGTGAAACAAACATGGCCTTGAGCCAACACGACCTGTAACTCCCAACAATTGAGAAAAAATACACCAAAATATAGCCAAACTGACCCCAACAAAACCATAGATGTTATATTTTCAAAACTAACATGCTCAAATCGATTCAATACCCTGATACAACCACGTTTTAGGTAGCAAGAATGACCACGAACCCTCAATAATTTCTATTTCCTTTTCCATTCCCTGTCACTTTGCGATTGCTAACAAACATTGACCAATATCCACTGCCACATTGCCACACGTCTTTCAACTCCTTTTGATTGTAGTTGTTGATTAAGTTATTAATGAAGAATATTAAGATACCAATCGATCTTGGCCTTTGATAAAAAAATAAATATGAAATTTCCCATCCACCTGAAGTCGAAATATATACTCCCCGATCGGGGTGTCTGACATCCGATCTATGAAGGACGCCACCATACTGTATACACCCACCGAGCCTTTATTATAAATCAACCTGAAAAACACAGAACCCATCTCCCACGATGGATGGGCATCATTCCCAAGTAGCATGCAATAACTACATGGTTCATTCTCTGAATATAGATGTTTTCACTCTTAAGCCTTTCATTGCCATAGTTTGCATTATGTTCATTCAGCTCTACTTCGTCGAAGGCATTCACGATCAGCAAGGAGCTCAGACCCTACACTTTGACATTCTGCGAAGCTATCCAGGATATTATGCCTAAAACAAGAATAGCTACTTCCACTGCAACAGATTTTCCTCCTCCAAATAGAGGTAGGAAAACAAATTCTGAGACATTGGAAACTATGGCCAATAACTACAGGGAAACCACTCTAGAAGACATTAAAAGCTCAATTGATGCATAGGAATAGGATTCTAAAGAAGATGACATGGCTATCAATGAGCAACACGCTAGAATGGAATTCATCCTAGACCCAGCAAATACAAGGGGTAGAGTCTCCCTATTTCAGTAGAATGTGAAGAAATATTGGAAAATTAAATGTGTTTTGGCTAAAGCATTGATGAGCCTACAGGAAAAGAGGTTAAATCGTATTCTTCATTTCTTTTTGAACTCCAAGCTATAAAACAAGAAATGTGAGAAATGGCGAAGGTTCAGCACCAGCAAAATGCCCAGATTGGTAATATCGAACAAGAGCTCATATTGTTTCAGCAAGCAGAGGTCTCTGCTTTTTCTGCAAAAGCTCCAAAAGATTCATCTAATGGATAATCGGATTTCTGTTTTAGTACATTTTTCAATGACTCTAAATAGTTTTTATCTTTTTAGTTTAATATGTAACTTCTTTGGACATTGTCCTCATAAACTAGAGGCAACTAAATGAAGGAAACAATTTCAATTTTGGTCTGCATTTAACTCTTTAAAGTGGCCAACAGACCTAGTTTCCTTCAGATAGATTGCGGCACCTTGATACTAATGTAATTTTTTGCAACTTGCTCTTATAATAGAAATGACTAAGTACTATGGAATTTTAAAAAAAAAATAGAAATATATACGCCTATAAACAAAATAAAATAATTTTATATAAGGTACAAAAGCTAATTAAAATATTTTATATAACTGAGAATCAATTTTGTTAATAATATTTTGTAAATCTAAAATATTCAATCGCTATAAATGAACGATACGTCTCCGTAATGCTAAGTAGGGTACTCCTCCTCTCTTACGGAGTTGTAAAAGGAAACTGTTAAGCATTAATGTGATTAATTACCAATTTCATCGTGGCCTTTCTTCTGTTCAAGTTAAGGTTATAGGGGCCTCTAAATTGAAAATTAAGGTTATGCCACCTCTGGAAAATTTTGAAACTCAGTAGTGGAGTTGACATTAGTACCTCTAGAAAAGATTCAAAATCAGTCGTCCAGTAGAAATGCAAAGTTTCTATTGCAGCATGGAAATAATATTGAGAAGAGTCCACACAAAGATATCAGTAAATCAAACCTATATGATCTGTTGACGTAGAGAATTTCGTACATGCTATTTTTTTTTGGTTAATTTTTTAGAGGCCCAAACATTGGCAAAACGACATAGGAAATCTCCATCCCTATTGAAATGATTGTTGAATATCCCTGCAAACGATGGAAAGGACGTCGATTGGAAAATGAACGTGGATAAATTTTCGGCTATATTATAATAACAATAATCAATAATCATCTCTGTAAACAACGAAAGGGGCACGGTGTGCCCATTGAGAAAACAACATGAATGAAATGTGTGGTTATGTTGTAATGACTAATGATAACCTCTACAAATGACGGAAGGTACGCTAATTAGGAAAAATGTATGAATAAAATTTCGGGCTATATTGCATTCATTAATCATCGTCTCTGCAAATGATGGAAGGGACGCTGATCGGCAGACATTTATAGGCCAGCCTTAATCCTCACTGCCAAACATTTATGTAGTTGTAGGAGCATTATTGTAAACATTTTATTTTATTTCATAACTTTTTTGGAACTTATATCATTATCAGTTTGTTCTAAAATTTAGAAGAATGAATGTATTGAGTTGTAAGTAGATTATACAAACTTTTTAGAATATATATACATATTCAGAATTTAGGTTTATGTGATTCATCGTAAATATTCAGAATTGTTTTTGGTAATAATTACATGTGAAAGAATATTGTGGTGGCGTTTCGAACCAACCAAGTGTGATAAAATATTATAAATCTAATTTAATTTAGGTATTTTCCTTTGAAAGTAAATTTTTATTTTAGTTTAATCCACCATAACTACATATTTGAAATTTTACATTAAATTTGATTCACAACATTTTATATAATAATAAATTCATATATATATATATTTATTTTACAAATTCATTTATACATTCTATGTGGCATGGTTTTAATTGCAAGGTGTCTTTTGAATGCTTAAATGCTAACCAATCTTAGCATTCCAAAATATTCATTCTTGGAAAAATCAAATCTCCACTAACAATGTCTCGATTATTTATATCTACACTTGTTTATTTTTTAAACAGGATGATCACTCTCTATATTGAAAAATAATGGATAATCCTTAATTAGTGAGAATTGGTTCACAACACCTTGGGATAGGAATTAGTTTCTATTTCTTAGGATATGGTTCTCACTTCCCTACATCTATGTATTCTATATAATGGTTGAGTTGTATTGAGACTATAAAGATTTTTGTAGAGCCAGACTCTCCTCGCTCAAACTCTCTTTTGTAGAGTTGACCAATGAGATTTTATTTATTAATTCAAACATCATATTTTATCATGCTATCAGAGCTCTAGCGTCGAATCCCAGCTGGAGTGTTGTGATACTTGTGAGTATCCAAGTGGCAGAGGAGAAGCCCCTGATGACTCCGTGATTTTCTTTTCAAGTAATTGATCTAATCAGTGTGGGTTATTGACGAACATTCACACCGATCGTCGCGGTTCCTGCAGTAACCGTCATGCTGATAGCACGGATTTGAGCGGAACAAAAGCATCAATAAAAGAAACCCTTACTGATTTTTACTCCAGGCTCGATTGAAGCGGAAATTGGGTCAGCTAGTGCATTGAGGAGATCTAAAATAGATTTTTGTTAGTGTTTCACTACAAATGAAGGAAGAAATCTGGTGAAAGGTCGCCAATGAAGAGATCTCGTGAAAGTTCGTAGGTGAAGGAAGAGATTGGAAGCAAATCATGCTGGTGCAGAGGAGTTAAGAGCCTATCGCACAATGTGCCAAGAAACCTGCTGGATTGATCATAGATTAGGTTGATCTGTATCGTGATATTTCTTCCTATAAGGATCTGGGGTATATTCATCATTTTTTTCTTGTCAATTACTAAAAGTTCTTTTTGAATCACCAAGATTAATAATAAAATAATCGAAGCATACCTCAATGAGAGAAACAAGCTTGATGTTCACAATTATGCTAATTGGAATTTTAAGATGCAGACTGTGCTAAAAACGCAAAGTGCTTGGAAGATTCCAAATGGGGATGAGCCAAAGCGAGCAACAGGAGCCAGTTCACCAAAAATGACTCGAGACTGGGAGAAGATAGAGGGACAATCAAAGGCATTGTTGAAGATGTCAGTGAAAGACTACATCATATTGCATATCAGAGAATGCAAATCAGCAAGTGAAATGTGGATGTTATTGAAGGATTTGTATATCAGGAATACGAATCGTCTTCTCTTCTTGAAGAGCAACATTCTATCCATAAAGATGGAAGAGAATGAAAAATTTTCTTCTTTCATATCATGGATCAAATATCTGAAGAACAAATTAGTAGATATCAGTGAAATATTATCAGATGCGACAACTAGAGCTCAATCAAACTTGCTAATAATCTGGTGTTTCACAAGAACACTAAACACATTGATACAAAATTCCACTTTGTCAAGAAGAAATTTAAATCTAAATAAATCCATCTTGTATATTATAAAACTTGTGATAATGTTGCTAAGATTTTAACTAAGCCTCTTGAATGAATTAAGTTTTAAATGTTTAGGGGGAGGTTTGGCATATTTGTGAACCCCTTCTCCATTAAGAGGGAGTGTTGAAAGATAATGGAGAATCCTTAATTACTAAAAGTTGGTTCACGATACTTTAGGATAGGAATTAGTTTTCTATTTCTCAGAGTATGGTTCTAACTTCCATACATCTATATATGCTATATAATGGTTGAGTTGTATTGAAAATGTAGAGAATTCTGTAGAGCCAGACTCCCTTGGTTCAACCTCTCTTTCGTAGAGCTAACCAGTGAGTTTTGATTTACTAATTCAAGCATCATAGTTTATCAATCTATTAACTATCTTTCTAAATTAAGATTTTTATATGAGTTTTTAACATTGTATGTAATAATAATTTTCAATATATATATATATATATTTTCTCATAGTTAATATACACTTATATGTTACGTGGTATGAAAGGTAATCTTATGTTAGCACACAACAAACTCAAAAAAATTCTATATATGAATCAGAAATTA
Organism: Pinus albicaulis; assembly: GCA_034641835.2. Taxonomy (NCBI): domain Eukaryota; kingdom Viridiplantae; phylum Streptophyta; class Pinopsida; order Pinales; family Pinaceae; genus Pinus; species Pinus albicaulis. The sequence goes on along the minus strand of CM076580.1, from coordinate 34,593,773 downwards.
CACACATATTTATACAAGCAAAAGTCTTAAGATAGGAATTCTATCTTAGACGTACAGTAGTGTGGTTGAGAGATTCTCTCAACCACACTAAACTAGGAGAAAATATATTCTAGCTAATTCCTATTATATAGGAACAAACTCCTGAAATGGAGAATTACAACTATAAACAAGTAGGAATTAATTATTTCTAACTCCCCCCCTTAATGACTACTTGTCATGATAGTGATTCACAAAGTCTGGTTGTGGTCAAACATAACAAAGAATATGTCGACGTCCATATAAAAGAGCAACCATCTACCGGAATACATGGGTACCAACCGCTGCAACCGCTAGTCCTGTAGGATGTCCTTCGCATACATGATTCTGTCAACCGTTATCACTGCATATATGTACCTGAAAATCCACCACCATCAAGCGAATTGCATGTGCAGAACCTCCAAAAACACAATCTGCCTCTCTCGGACAGATCCGCAACTTCTCCGATCTGCTTCTCCGCAAATCGTCAAACGAAGATGAGGCTTTCCGCAGATCCCCATGAAGTTGAGTTGGCGTCTTCCTGAATAAAAAAGAATAGTGCGCTTCCGCGCCATTCCCGTGATTTGGCGCGTTGGCACGAGTATGTACTGAAGAGTCACGCCAATTGTACTTCTCAGCACAACTGTCAGCTAAGAAAGCACACCAACCCCCTTCTTCTCAGAGATCAATGAATCATCTGAGACTGTGAGCCAGGTGTTACTGCAGTCCACCTGCTCCTACAAGCACAAAGCTCCCATGTACACGTTAGCCACTCAGGCAATATGCCACCACCGGGCAAGTCCGATTTGCCACCACCGGGCAAATCCGCCAACTTCAATATGCCACCACTCCTCAAGTCAGTTTCCACGCAAATCCACCAATGATGCTCCACCGCGATCCAATGGTTTAACTCGTGCTATTCTCCAACAATTAAAAGAAACATGGGGACTTGATCACACAGATCTGTTGCGATATTCATCAATGAGCAACAACTCTTTCCTTCACCTGCCCACAGCCCCCCTCCACAACCACAACCATGGTGTCCCCCCGCTCACTCCCGATGCCGCATCGACAAGCCGAGATAGGCAACGCTCTTCCTCATCCTCACATGGACAAACCAAAACAAAACAAACTCGCAAACAAAAATTTCTTATCTATTATTTCCCTCAAACCCCACGCAGGGCCGAGGCCCGTGTCCCACGGCTCTGAAGCTCTGAAACCAAGATAAAATAGCACACAACAAACTCTAAACAAATTCTATATTATGAATGAAGAAAATTACACACATATTTATACAAGCAATAGTCTCAAGATAGGAATTCTATCTTAGACGTACAGTAGTGTGGTTGAGAGATTCTCTCAACCACACACTAAACTAGGAGAAACTATATTCTAGCTAATTCCTATTATGTAGGAACAAACTCCTCAAATGGAGAATTACAACCATAGACAAGTAGGAATTAATTATTTCTAACTAGGTAATCTTATGTTGGGGATAGTATGTGAAACTATGATCCAAGTGCCAATGACTTTCTAAAATGTTTTTTTTAAACGATATCCAATACATGTTAAACAATATGATACACTTCAATATATTTATCATTAATCCAAGCCACGTTTGAATAGCCACACCAAACGTCAAATCACTGCCAATGCCATATTTCACAAATATCTTTTTAATAAATTATAGCCATAACCACATCTCAAAAATTATATTTTTTTAATAAATTACAATTATAACCATAATTTACAACTATTTCTTAATAAATTAAGTAGTGAAGGAGACTTAAGAAACTCAAAAATGATTGAACAATTTTTCATATGGTTAAGTGCATCATGATAACTCAAACTTTTCATATTGTCCACTACATTATTGAAAATATAAATTCATCAAGTCCTATTCCAATAAAGACTACGACTAGATATAATTTTAAAAAAAATTAAGTAAAAAAATAATTTCACTAACATACTTACAATTTAAAATAATACAAACATTATTTTATAGATATTTTATGTCACATTTATAATACTAAATAAATTTATGGTACCATAGTTATATAAATTATATAAATTAACATATCAGTTCATAATAAACATTAAATTACTCGCTTCATCATATTTACTAAGTTTCTAAAATTTAAAAATTATAAATATAAATTAAATTGTAAGTAAAAGTACATAAACATTTTTTTTTAATCAAATAATATTACATATTAATAGATGAAGTGTTATTTTAAAATATGAAAATTACCTTGACATGATTATTTGATTTAGAAAATATTTCAACTAAGCATCAATGTAGAATGTTTTGTAGGTGGAGAGAATTTCTCAACCAACTAAACCACAACAATTATCTAAATGCTAAATACAAATTCATTGTAGTAGAGCTTAGAACCCTGCTTATAGTGACCAATAATTCAATAACTATTTAGAAGTGTGCTCATAAAACATAGTTATACACTTTAACGATTATGACATTATTTTGAATTATTATTATTGTCATTTATTTTAAACATAACTAATATATAAGTTAAACACACATTGTTACAATATCTTGACTTATCAATTACAATATTTTGACTTATCAATTACTGATACCCAAAAAACAATAAATCACATTATATGAAAATGTTTTAATTAATTAATTTAATTATAGGTATAAAATCAGATAAATACTTTAAAGATAAATCTCAAACTTTAATTTGTGTATATTATTATGAAAATTCTAAAATATTTCATGGAAATTAAATCCTTAACATTCAGTAACCATTAAATTAACTAAAATTTTATCTATCAAATAATTATTAATAATTAAATTAATTAAAATTCTACCATCAAATAATTATTAATAATTAAATTAATTAAAACTTTACCCATCTAAACCTTCCCAACAATATAATATATAAATTTCTCAATTCATAAAAATCATCATATAATTTTTGTATTCAATTTAGTCTACTGGATAAATTTCTATGATTAAATTCTAAAAAGCACTATGATCTTCAACTGTTTAAAGGTGAAACCCGTAAATTTCGACCAAAACCCTAAGTTGGCAAAACCACAAATATTTTGAACTTATAAATTCTGGCATATGAAAACCCTAATCCAACACCAGAAAAATGTCCATGTGTAATGACCACGATCCGGTAATCCGTCATCTCTGCGATCTTTCTCAAACATTATAAGCAATCATTTGGTTACAGCATGTTTAGTGGGTGCATCGGAATTTCTCTTCCATATCATTAGAATGTAGCTTCTGATGCTAACCAACGAAGTTGGAATCTTGTCAGAATCATCAAATATATTGACAGCAATGGAAATCATTTACGCATGCGAAAGGTGATTAAAGACCATCATAGCTACAACAACTGTGCGGCAACATTGCTCCCCGGTCTTCCCTTTAAATAACATAGTCGTTATGAAGGACCGGTCAGTTCATTATTTTTCTAATCTTTGGGTTCTGCCAGAAGATATGCCATTGGTTTTCCTAGGGGATCCGGCAATCTATTCTGGGAAACTAGGACTAATATCTAAATCCACTTGAACTTAATTATGGTGTAATTTAACAACTGAGATGATTTTCTTCTAATCGATTCTGGTAGACTAAATAGTTTTAAACGATTTATCTAACTTCTCAGATTCTTTAAATTTATTGTATTAAAATAAGTAAGCCTCAGGCTTGGTTTATATATTGGGATTGAATTTAAGGAATTTAGATTTTTAAATAAATGAGTGTACCAGATTGGATTTCAAAAAGATATTCTTGGATTATTACATCATCAAACAAATGATATGAAAAAGATTTGAACAATAAATTTAGTTTACAAATCATTTATTTCACCATCTGTTAGTACTTACCCGTTGAACATATCGTCGGGCATGATTGGAGCCCATACCGGTTCGTTGACAATGTACATACCCTCGAGCGCTTCGTTTTACCGTTGCCACTTAAAGTGGATGGATCTATGTGAGACCATGTCGACCAGGAAGAGGCTGAGTCGGTGTGAGCCCCGGGTGCCTCCACGGGCGCCGCTGGAGTACCCAACACACATGGGCGCGCACAACGGCGAGCCTTACACAAGGGCGTCGCGACCGTATTGAACGAGGGCGGTTGAAGTCAAAGATAGCGGCGACAAGCGCCCAATTCTAGACACGGGGCACATCAACGTAACGCCACAACGAACCGACGAGTTTTATATGGGCGACGGGCGCACGAGGAGCCAACACGGGGGGTCGGCTCGGGTCGGCCGAGCACCCCACACCCCGTGACGCAACGGTTCATGAGCGACCAACGTTACGGGCGGGTCGGCTCGGGTCGGCCGAGCGACCCGACTCTTCAACGGAAAAACGCGTATAAAAGCAAGGCGTTTTGGAGAGTGATAGGGCAACCAACGACGAGTCATTCCAATGCACCGCAGCAAAAGATCTGCGGCTAGCACAGTGAATGCGCCCGCCGGGCGGGCAGTCAAGGGGAAAGACGAACCGAGGTAGACTTGGGTGCGGCGGTTGGACAGCGCACGGCGCTGCGGCAACAAGCGACGACAAGTGCGACGGTGAGTCGGGCGGCGCACTACGCGTACTATGGGCACGGTGGGCGCGCGCCAAAATGAAACGATGGACTCGAAAACCTAGTCAGCGGCGAGTTCGGTGACTCACGACCCGACCAACGTGCGACGGGCCGAGTCGGCACAAACTCTATGTAAAAACAGGCTCTCGACCTGTATAATCCAGCGAGGCAATTTTATGATATTTGATATAATAAAATTGGTTTCTTCAATCTGTTTGGTGTATTTCTGAATGATGGTTTATGTTTTATAATTCCGCAATAAAACATAATAATAAAGTGAAGACTAACACTTAAAAAAATAAGTAGAGGCGTAGTCCGGAAGATGGTAAAACCGAAGGGAGGCCGTTTAGCTGGTGCCGCACGACCTGCCCAAGTGGACAAACGAGATGGGGGCGTGACAGATGGTATCAGAGGCGACAAGAAATGCTACCAAAGACAGGTATGTATGCAGTCAAGTATTTCTCATGAAGCTTGGTTGCATAGTTTGGGTTTTCTTGACCTAGAGCTTCTAGGCAAGAATGTGCAAGCGCTGGTGGACACCGGTGCAACGCACAACTTCATGTCGACAGAAGTAGCGAAGGTAGTTGGGCTGCAACTACTTCCCAATGATGCGGAAGTGAAGGTAGTGAACTCCAGAACGAAAGTGTCGGGATTGGCAAATGAAGTGCCGGTTCGTATTGGTGATTGGCAAGGTTGTCTGGACTTCACCGTGATGGAGATGAGCGACTTTGACATGATATTGGGGCAGGACTTTTTGAAGGGCAACCGTGTGGTTGTCTCGCCTTCAAGCAGTGAGATAGTTATATGGAAGGACTATACCTACTCATGCGCAGCGTAGGGAAGTGAGTGTGCAGTACATTTATGCACCAAGTATGAACAAAGCTATGAAGGACCCAGGGATCGAGACATTTGCGACGGTCATCCGAGGAGTTGAGGATGATGGAGTGGGGACGCCTATTCCTGCCGAGATTTCCGATGTGCTAGAGCGATATGCAGATCTTATGCCTGATGATCTTCCGAAAGTACTACCACCAAGGCGTGCAGTGGACCATGCCATTGAGCTAGAGCCGGGGAAGGAACCTCCAGCCAAAGCTCCCTATCGACTGTCAGGGACGGAATTGGAAGAGTTGAAGAAGCAGCTGAAGGAATTAGCCGAAGCAGGTTTCATTCGACCTTCAAGGTCCCCGTATGGTGCTCCAGTTTTGTTCCAACGAAAGAAGGATACGAATGAGCTACGGATGTGCTGTGATTATCGTGCCTTGAATAAGCAAACGATAAGGAACAGATATCCTTTACCGCTAGCAGCGGATTGTTTCGATAAGCTTGCGAAAGCCCGAGTGTTTTCCAAGCTGGACTTGAGACAGGGGTATTATCAAGTGCGGATAGCTGAAGGAGACGAGAAGAAGACCGCGATAGTGACGAGATATGGAAGCTTTGAATTCCTAGTCATGCCATTCGGGTTGTACTTTGATGAACGACGTATTGCGTCCACACCTTGACACCTTTGTGGTGGTGTACTTGGATGATATCGTTATTTTCAGTGATAACATGGAGGATCATAAGAAGCATTTGGCGTTAGTCTTCGAAGCGCTGAAGAAACATCAGCTGTACTTGAAGAAGTCCAAGTGTATGTTCGCTCAAACCGAGATTTCGTTCCTTGGACACATTGTTGGGCCGGGTTATATACGGATGGAGCCGAGTAGGATCAAGGCGATAGAGGATTGGGCTAAACCGAAGAATTTCCATGATATGAGGGTCTTCTTGGGAATGACCAACTACCAACGAAAGTTTGTAGAGGGGTACTCCAAGATAACTGCGCCACTGACAGACCTTTTGAAGAAGGGGAAACGATGGAGTTGGACCGAGAAGTGTCGTGAAGCTTTTGAAGAGTTGAAGAGAAGGATGGTGACAACACCGATACTGAGGCTACCTGATTTCGAGAGACCGTTTGAGGTCCACACTGATGCTTCAGATTTTGCAATCGGAGGGGTTCTATTGCAGGATGGACATCCAGTGGCTTATGAAAGTCGGAAGTTGCAGGATAGAGAGCGCAGATATCCGGTTCACGAGAAGGAAATGACTGCCATCATTCATTGTCTGCATGTCTGGAGACATTACTTGGTGGGGAAACCATTCGTTGTCAAGACTGACAACGTTGCTGCAAGTTACTTTGCATCACAACCGAAGCTGTCAACAAAGCAAGCACGCTGGCAAGACTTCTTGGCTGAGTTTGACATGACTCTTGAGTACAGACCGGGGAAGCTCAATGCTATGGCAGATGCCCTCAGTCGAAAGGCACAGCTAGCAGCATTGGACGCTGAAGGCCGAGCTGAAAGGACAAGAAGCAGGGCCAATATGCCTGCGGAGATGCAAGAGAGACTTAGAGCTAGCGTGGAGACAGATACACAAGCGAAGTTGATCATGAAGCAGGTTAAGGAAGGGAAGACACGCAAGTTTTACTTGCGGGATGGCTTCTTGTTTTATGGAGACCGACTTTACATTCCAAAGTCATCGGGACTTAGGAGGCACCTTTTGAAGGAGTGCCACGACTCAACTTGGGCTGGCCACCCAGGTCAACGTCGGACTATGGCATTGTTGGAGAGGGGGTACTTCTGGGAGAAGATGAGGCGGGAAGTGGAGGAGTATGTACACACGTGCATCATTTGTCAACAAGACAAATCGGATCATCATAGACAAGGAGGATTGTTGCAGCCTTTGCCGATTCCAGAGAGACCATGGGCAAGTGTCTCTATGGACTTCATTTCTCACTTACCAATGGTTCAGGGGTATAACGGAATCATGGTCATTGTTGATCATTTTTCCAAGTATGCTACATTCGTTCCGACGAAGTTACCATGTGGGGCAGAGATGACAGCTGAGCTTTTCTTCAAGAACGTTGTGAAGTATTGGGGGATACCGATGAGTATCGTATCTGATAGGGACTCACGTTTTACAGGGAAGTTTTGGAACGCCCTGTTCAAGCTAGTTGGGACAGAATTGCTGCAAAGTTCGAGTTACCATCCGCAGATAGATGGGCAGACTGAACGGATAAACGCATTGCTGGAGGACTACTTGAGACATTATGTTACGGCTGATCAGCAGAATTGGCCAGGACTCCTGGATATTGCTCAGTATAGCTACAATATGCAAAAGAGTTCCGCAACGGGGTATGCTCCATTCGAGTTGGTCAATGGACAGATGCCTATTGCGCCGCATACGGTGCTACCAAGAGGATTTGGCAAGAACCCACATGCCAAGAGGTTCTTGGCCACATGGGAAGAAAACTTGGAGATAGCATGGATGCATCTGCACAATGCTGCAGAAAAGATGAAGAAGCAGGCAGATAAAGGTAGAACGGATGCACACTTCGATGTTGGAGACAAGGTTTATCTGAGGATCACTGGAGATCAGTTTCAGCCACCTAAGGGGACTGCTAGATCTTTGACGAGACGATATGATGGGCCTTTCCACATAAAGAAGAGGATCGGTGAAGTTGCCTATGAGTTGGAACTTCCAGACCATATGCATGCCAGGCACCCTGTCTTCCACATAAGTCAACTAAAAGGAGGCAAACTTGATGCTGATGATCCAGACCGAGCAGCACCACCGAGAGGACCAGCGATGATCATTGACAAACCAGACTTAGTTTTGGAGAAGATCCTTGATCTTCGAACAACAGGAGTTGCGGGCAATGCACGGAGAGAATTTCTCATTCAATGGGAAGGACGACCGGAGGAATCGAGCTGGGAACCGGAGGAAACGTTGTGGAGATGGAAGAAAGAAATAGCAGAGTTTGACCAAATGTTGCTGAGATCTATCGGATTGCCAAGGACGTCAATGACTCAAGGTGGGGGAGTATGTAACGCCCACGAGTTGGACGCCCACAACTCGGGTGAGTCGGGCGCCCTCCATGGGCGCGCATGAGCAAAACGATGGAAGGGCGCGCGCCACGGCGACGGGCGCGCCCACAACGGGCGTCACGGCCGTATTGAGCGAGGGCGGTTGGAGTTAGTCATAGCGGCGACGAGCGCCCCATTCTAGACACGGGCGCACATCAACGTAACGACACAACGGACCGACGAGTTTATATGGGCGACGGGCGCACGATAGCCAACACGCGGGGGTCGGCTCGGGTCGGCCGAGCGCCACTCACACCCGCGACGCGACGGTTCATGGTGAACGGTGTAACGGGCGGGTCGGCTCGGGTCGGCCGAGCGACCCACCTCTTCAACAAACGAACGCGTATAAAAGCAAGGCGTTTTGGAGAGAGACAACCAACCAACGACGAGTCATTCCAACGCACCGCAACAAAGGACTTGCGGCTAGCACAGCGAATGCACCCGCTGGGCGGGAATTCAACGGAAACGACGAACCAAACGAAGTCTTGGGCGCGGCGGTGAACAGTGCACGGGCGCTGCGGCAACGAGCGACAGCAAGTGCGACGGTGAGTCGGGCGGCGCACTACGCGTACTACGGGTACGGTGGGCGCGCGCCAACAGAAGTGCGACGGGCAGACTAAACACAACGGCGGGCGATTCGAGTGACTCACGACCCGACCGAACTGTGCGACGGGCCGAGTCGGCACACTTTCATGTAAAAACAGGCTCTCGACCTGTATAATCCAGCGAGGCGATTTTATGATATTTTAAAATATAAAATTGGTTTCTTCAATATGTTTGGTGTATTTCTGAATGGTGGTTTATGTTTTATAATTCCGCTGTAAAACATAATAAAAAGTGAAGACTAACACTTAAAAAAATAAGTAGAGGCGTAGTCCGGAAAATGGTATAACCGAAGGGAGGCCGTTTAGCCGGTGCCGCACGACCTGCCCAAGTGGACAAACGAGATGGGGGCGTGACAATGTCGACCAGGAAGAGGCTGAGAGAGTTTCAAATGCTAGTTGGAAATTGACTCAATCTCTGTCGCTGGCTGCAGCGCACAATGGAACGGTAGTTAATGGAGACGGGATATTTTTCTACAATTTCAGGAATGGAGAAAAGTTTTGTTGGGTTCTTCCTTTTTGTTGGTGTATCGCAGTTTCTTTTTAACATTTTTGTATAGCGAATTTTTTCTCAAAATGTGTTCCACTGTTATAAACAAATACGTTTAATTTCCTTACTTTTATGAGTGTTTCACAAGATTTGAGGATGTTAAATCTATTTTTGTATTAGAAAATATATTTTAAATAACAAAAAATAGTAATTTTATTCAAAATGTCGTTCTCTTAGTTGATTTTAGTGAAAAAAAATATTTCCTGTATTAGTTACATTTTACTTTAAAATAATTGAGAAAAAAAAAGATTTTATCTAATTTAAGAAATTAACTTGTTTATATCTTAAGGATCCAAATATAATCATACTCTATTTCCTTGTTCCCCAATAGTCATTGGAAAATTCTCTTTATATGTTACAGTTTGACTGTTTTAGATATCTCCATTAGAGACAGTAATCGTGGTTGTGGTTGACTTAATGAAGAATGTATGATTCTCTTTATATATCATCATTTAATTGTTCATGAGACCTCCATTAGAAACACTTATTAGTGTTGTCTTAATTAAGAATGGATGATTCTCTTTATATATCATTATTTTATTGTTCTTCACAGCTCAACTAGAAACACTAATTGAGATTGACTTAATGAAGAATAAATGATTCTCCTTATATATCACCATTTTATTATTCTTGGGATCTCTATTAGAAATACTAATTGGGGTTTATTTAATGGAAAATGGATGATTATTTTTATATATCACTGTTTTATTGTTCTTGATATCTCTATTAGAAGCATTGATTAGATTTGACTTGATGAAGAATAAGTAATTCAAGAACTCACACATTGCATCCTTTCATAGAAATACTAATGGGGTTTGATTGGGGTTGATTAATGGAAAATAGATGATTCTTTTTATATATCACCGTTTTATTGTTCTTGAGATGTGTATTAAAAACACTAATTAAAATTGACTTAATGAAAAATAGGCAATTCAAAAACTAGCGCATTGCATCCTTCTATAATATGTGCATTCTCATTTACCTTCACCAAAAGTCTTTTTGAAAAATATTAAAAAAAAAAACAAATCCTAGAACCTTTAAATGATGTAACTAATAGATGTTCTTTTCTCCTCTTCTAAGATATGCCAATTTATATAGATTTGAAAAATTGTTGATGATATTTGAATAAGAATTGGTATTTCATAGTACAAAATACATACTTATTAAAAATAGATGTATTTTTTATTTTCAAATACTTTATTTATTTATTTATTTATTTATATATATATATATATATATATATATATATATATATATATAATAAAATAATCAAAAATTAAAATATTTTATATAACTTGCAACCAATTTTGTTATTATTAATATTTTAAAAATATTACGTATTCAAAAGCTATGAATGAACGATACATCTCCCTCATGCTAAGTTGTGTCCTCGCTCTCCCTTACGGAGTTTGATTACCAATTTCACCGTGGCCGTTCTTCTGTTCAAGTAAAAGTTATAGGGGCCTATAAATTGAAAATTAAACTAACACCTGGAAGTGGATTTCAGCACCTCTCGAAAAGATTCAAAATCAGTGGTCCAGTGGACATGTGAAGTTGCTATTGCAGCATCGCAATAATATCGAGAAGAGTACGAACATGTCGGTAAAGCAAACCTAAATGATACGTTGACGCAGAGAATTTCGTACATGCTCTGTTTGTGGGCACAAACATTGGAAAAACTACACGGAGGAAATCTCTATCCCTATTGCAATGATTATTGAATAACCCTGCAAACGACGGCAGGGACGCTGATTGACAAAAGAGCGTGAATAAATGTTCGGCTATATTGCAATCATCAATTATATTCTCTGTAAAGGGACGCCCATTGAAAGAAAGGCATGAATGAAATGTCCCGTTATGTTGTAATGATTAATGCTAATCTCTGCAAACGACGGATGGTACGCCAATGAGAAAAAATGCAGCAATAAAATGTCTGGTATATTGCACTGATTATGCATCGTCTTGCAAGAGCTGGAAGGAACGGTGATCGGCCAACATTTATAGGTCAGCCTTATTCCTCACTGCCAAACATTTATGTAGCTGTAGTAGCAGTATTGTAGAGATTTTATTTTATCTTATAATTTTTTTTAGCACATATATCCTTATCAGTTTGTTCTAAAATTTAGACAAACGGTTTGAGTTGTATTTTTGCACATATCTTATTTCTTCTAAAATTTAGAAGAATAGTTTGAGTTTTATCTATATATATATATATATATATATATAAAAGTTAACTATATAGAATTGTAATTTCAATAACATATTATTAAGAGTAATGAAATCCATTTGTGGGTAAGAACAAGTGTGTGACCATGTTGATAGTCAAGTGCTCTACATGAACAGTTTTAGCAGACATGAAGGTAAGCAGCTTCAAAGGAATATATGAGCATAATGACATCACAAGAACTAACATGGAGAATAGTCCACAAGTTAAGGTGACAAATTAATACATCAAAAAGCATCCAACAAGATTCATACAAATGCAAATGACATAGTTAATGAACATATGTCTAAATTAAACAACATATATTGCAAATACAACAAGAGTAGTCCTACTATATCCACAACATATGCATGAAAATGTGAGTTTTATTGAAAGTGATAGTTCCTATCATACATATACTATTGATGAACCACTTACCCCAATAGTGGAAGTTGAAGTCAACAACAAGTGCTCCTCCAAAGAATTATACTCCCTCTATGCTACATAGAAGCCAAGGATCTCACAAAACTCTCGAGCTCTTCCTAAGCCTAAGCCTAGCGAAAAGCTTGGCTTCCATAAGCATGTTATATGAGTTACAATGATATATTTATAACAAAGGGGTGTGACTCTTCAAATTCACATTTGTAACTCTTGGACTTCCCTCACGAATCTTCAACTTCTTTACAAAATTACTCATTACATCACATTACCATTCTTCACACTCCGTTATGGACACTTGGAATTTCAATTTTACAAATAATTACAAATAATATTAGATTTTAGACTCATGCCCATATGAGACAAAATAGGGTAGAAACAACATGGCAGCCTAATAAGACAAAAGATCATGATTCTTGAGTTTGGGTGAAAGTTGCCTCAACAATTTCTACTTGATGCATCTCAGCGACATATTGATGCAAATGTCGGTATTGCGTTATGACATCCTAAAACTATGCGATGGTGTTTGATTTGATGTAGAATATAACCTCCATAGCATCAATGTACAATGATTTGATATCAGTATTAACTCATTTTTCAAGAAGGCATAACATTGTTCTAATCTAGACACGACCACCGATGTAGTTCTGCATGTTCTATTTGTTCAACTCCAAATCCTCTTGTGTGGATCTATCTTAGCTGCTCTAGGTACTCTTTGATCTCCTTCCTCACTTGATGTTTGTTTTTAGCTTTGGTCATTCAGCCAACTCATGGGATCTTGTGGGTTATCACCATGAAATCCAAATTGTTGTACAACTGTACATATGAGGCCTGAATATTTACAATGAAATAAGAGAGTTTCCTATGCCCACGGCTTCATTTTATTCACAAAGGTAAGTGGTGCATCCTTGTATCACATTCTCTATTCTTGCATGGTGGTGTTGGCAACTTGCACATTCTTAAGAGTCTTGGAAAATCTTTTTCGTTGTTGTTGCAAGCTATGTAAGAAAATAAATTCCTTATGTACGGTTATGAGCTCCTCATAGAGGTCTTGCATGGTCTCTCCATGTGTTCATACTTCATGAAGTATCGTTGCTCTCATTTCATCCAAGTAGACTTGTGTGTAAGTTGTGTTCTTTGTTGCCACGCAAAGTTTTTCTATCTCTTGTCGGGAAGCCTGTAGATTTTGTACCAAATTTTTATTCTCAATCGGCAAATACTGAGTGTTAGATCTCTCTACACCTGCGAAGGCCTTGTTAGCTTCAGCAATAAAATTTGGCTTACTCCTGGTGTCTCCCACTATCACCTTCTCTCTAGCTAATGCACGTGATAGAAGATGATCATATGAAAGATTGTACCCATACCTTATCGGACCATCATTAAGAGGAACTATGTCCCCTTCTTCACTCGAGGCTAAATCTGTGGCTTGAGGTGCCAGAGACTGAACGGTGGCATGTGGTGCACTCGGCATCAGGTCAACATCTTCATCTTGTGGCTCTCGTTCCAACTCCATATCCATAATATTAATCAAGTATTCAACCTACTAAGCAAGCTCTTGATTATGTAGTTGTTTGCTCTCTCCATTTGTTGTTGATAGGTTATGTTCTTACTCTTCAACCTGTATTGCCATTGTTACTTTTGCCATTGTGCCTTTCCTTCCTTATTCTTCTTGCTACTATTCCCCCTCATGTTATTTCCTCCTTTTCTCTCGTTCTTCGCTCAGATCATGTTCTTCTTTCTACACTCTCAATTCTACTTCTTGGAGGCTCTGATTTTCTCTCCTCCTCTGCTTTGCTCTCTATTTCCTTTGCTTCCTCTTTTCTTTTTCTACCAAACTTTCTTGCGTGAGGATTATATCATCTTGCATCTTCCATATTTATTATTCCTTTATTACACTATAACAACATTTATCTTTCCCTTTTCTTTTATTGGGTTTCTACCTTGTACTATCAATCCTTCTAGAGTTGTTGTTGTTTGCAGAGTGCCCTCTAAAGTCCCAACTATACTGACCAGCTCGCAGGTCTGAAGGGATTGTAGAAATTATTTGATCGATTCTCCTTCGACCAATGAAATTCGTAGCTAACCAAATTGTAGTATATTCTCGTATAGTGGTCCTTGAAAATTCCCCTTTGATCATATAGATTGAATTATTTTGTATTGAACTAAAAATTTCATATGGCTTTTGCTTCGGTATCTGCAACTTTGAGATTCTCAATCTCATATAATAGGATCTGCAAAGGAAGAGTGGGCCATGGTGCTTTCTTCTTCCTATGAAGTGCTTCTAACAATCCTGTGCTGAGGTGATATGACACTTTCTGCATGACAAGCTTGTTGGACGCATAACTTGGAAAAATATGTGGTGGTTGTTGTTCATCGACCACTCTAATAAGTGTGTCGTCCGGTAAGGCAAACCAATATGTGATCTCTGATATTTCCTCCATTGTTCCTTGTGACATGCAAGGTGGGTCCTCCTCAAGGATAAAATTTTATAGGGGAATGATTAAGTGATTAGTTAGTTGTTCAATAACTCCTCTATGGCTACAATCTGAAATAAAATTACAATAGATATGCATGTCAGTTTCACGTGGTGTCCATTTCGAGATTATGCGAGGAAATTGATTCTGTGCAAAAATTACATTAAGTAAGTATGGAGACATATAAAGCCTTGTGATGATCCTAGACATGTGCTACATGGGATCTTAACTAATGGGACAAACAATCCAACCTATTTAATTACTTCTGCTCATTAACCATCTAGTTCAATAAGATTTCACACCGTTCAAGAAAGGTATTTCTACTCTGTTGATTGTATATTATACATGCTAAGATAAGTAAACGTTGGTAGGCGTTCTTGAGGGACTTTGTCCTTTATTAATGGGTAGGTGTCTGTGGAACTTTGATGGCTCCTTCACCAAAACTTTGACAATATCTCTTGTGCTCACATAGTTGTGGGTGGCATAGAAGTATGAGTTCATGAGATTTACTAGTTTGGGAAGATCAAGATCAAAATCATGCATACGTTGATAATATTTTGGCAGAAATGTAGAAATATTTTGTACGCTAGCACTATTCAATGTCATTGTCTTCTCATCAATGTGCTAAAGAATCTAGCTGATGACATCTTCACACAGGAAATATGGATATCTGCATGCAACCCTGCATAATCCTGACCATTGAATACTGATATATACCTATCAGTGTTCTAGATATGCCTCAAATTCCTTTGAATAATCATCTTTAACCATCTCCCATGTTAATGTTGACTCCTTTTATATAAAAAATTGAGTGTCTGCATATACTAGCAAGATAACTGAAATTTTCTCAATTGCTTCCCTAGTAATGCTTTAAATGGTCTCTTTTGAAGCAACTCTCTTTGGTGCCATGGTAAAAATGACTTTTGGAGAGAAGTGTTCAACAATTGTGGTACCCGTGGGAGAGAAAATACACTCATGAAAAACAAACATCATTCTTGAGCGAATCTACTTTCAAGGGATGATGAAGCTACAAAAGGGGAAATTAGAGAGAACGATTGCATATTTTTTAACAAAAAAAGGTATTGGATGCCTGTGAGAACTATGCACTACATAGTTCTAGAAGCCAAGGCTAAAGCCTCAGACTTGAGACTACGTAATGCATAGTTCAACCCGGCCGGTGGATTCAGAGAGATTGTGCATTGTGTAGGATTAGTAGGAAAGGAAGAAAATTGAGTCATGGAATAGCGGAATGTGCAGTTGGGCCAAAATATACTATGCAATTCTAGAGCCCAAGCTCTCAATTCGGGCCTTAAGATTGCAAAGTGCCCAACTAAGAAAGTGAAAATTAGAGAAGGAAAATGCATATATACCCAATAGAAGTGTGAAAAAGGAGAATATCAAAGTGATGGTGTGATATTGAGTGCAGAGCTAACTAATTATGAATGAATCGATGTAGATCAAGCGCAAAAATAGAATAAACAAGAAGAAAACCAAATCGTTGAAGAGAGTCGCTAGAATGACAACCATAAGTGAAAAAGCAAAGAAACTGATGCTACACTTGTGAAAGGAAAACAAAAAATTCAAACAAAACTTCTACACACTAAAAAAAGTTAAAACTCCACCATGCGTGAATCTAAATAAGTAATAAAACACTCACATCAGCAAAACGACAAAAAGCAACCGAAAAAGCAGCAATATATGATAAAAGAAAAAATCTCCCAGAAAATCAAAGATGACCATACCGAAGGTTCCTTCACCGTCTCAGGAATGCTAGCGCTCCAATATAGTATGTGAAAATGAGCTCTAGGGGTATCAATTAAATAGGTTTGAGTGAATTAGTGTTTACGATGCACATGCCTAAAATCAAGGAAAAAAAGACACTTGGAGAAAGTTTCTAAAAATAGAAAATGTGCCTCCTTCAGAACACTAAAAATAGATCACTATTTTTTAGGGATTATTTATTTATTTATTTATTTATTTATTTTATTTATTTATTTATTTATTTTTCGGGTAAAATTACCATGTGCACTACCAGGAAATATTGCACAATTGTAGGGAACATGCAACTTTCTCGCTGAGTGCACTACATAGTTTATGAGATTATTGATGGATTGCATAGTTTTTGGGATAAGTGTTGGGATGCCATCCATGAATTCATAGTTAATGAGCTCAAGGCGAATCTCCAGTCTCACTACGTAATTACAATCATGAAGGTTGGGATTTCCCTAATGGATTGGACAATCTCTTGAGGAAATCCCAGGACTGCTACAAGATCAAGTTAGGAGGTTAGCTTGTGAATTAGAAAGGTTACTTAAATGTGAAAACAAGTGAACACACACATGGATGAAGAGTATAAGTCTCAATCGAATCGCAACATGAATACTTTATAGAAATGGAAGATAAGCTCCTAATAGTAAAATCATAGGCTCCAAAATATAAGCATATGAAAAATTTGGAGGGTGGTTATAGCCACTACAAAACTTATGACACACTAGTATAACAAAACTTATGACACACTAGTATAACTCTAACTCTCTAAATAAGTCTTGTCTCATGCAAAACTAATCTAACTCTTCCATATATATTGTTAAATTCACCACAACTTCTTCATTGAGTCTGAGTTAAAGAGTTAGTCCCCTTCATTCTCATTATTGATGGCACACTAACCAAGCCAAGTCAAACTAAGTTGCTTCAATTGGAGATGAGGATTATATAAATGCTCAAGTAAAATAAATTTTCACAGTCTCAATTTTCATCTCTCATGTTTCTCTACTGCAAGTAGGCCTAGACAATACCCATAGAGATTCACTTCAGGAACAGAAACATTGATCCATTTCCAGCGAGCCTGGATAGTAACCCTATGAAGTTTCTTGCTTCGCCTCTCTGCATAGGAATCCTTTCTATTCTTTCTGCATTTATTTTAATTTTTTCATTTTTTTCATTTTCATAGAACTGTGCATAGGCACCTATTTATTTCATGGGGTGGAAGAGGGATCTTGACTTATTGACAGAAGAAGAGGTTGTTCATTTAGAGAAGGATGTTTCTACACTCCTTTATAATATGTTTAAGGTTTTCCTCCCCAACTTACTCTAGTCAACTAAGTTTACAATGATTAACCGAAAAGATAAAACTGAATAGAGTAGGAGGTACTACTTAAAATTCTAACATCATGATTTCACTCTAAGTTTATCTAACAAGGAACATATTTTATATCATAGTATCATTGACTAAAATAATCCAATATTGAGAGAAAGACATGGAATATACAGGAAAACAGGCATTGGTAGTAGCACAAATTCCTCTTGGATTTCACCATTCTTTCTTCAAAAGATATACAAAGTCTCATGTGAAACATATCCTATAACTAAAAAGATAATAAACAAAAGGAAAGAAGTGAAGAAAAAATAAAATCAATGTAAATTAAAGCAAATAGCTAAGGAAAGAAAAAACTACTCCACCTACTACCCTAAGCAGAACATAGGCCAAACTCACATGAAGTGATATTTCCAATGCAAACACTTGCACATTCATTGGCCTATGAAGGTGTGGGATCGCATTTCAATAAATATATTCAAGCATAACAATAAACAAGAATAAAATACAATAAAAACTACAATGATCGAAGTTTGACAGAACACATAGAAAATTAAGGATGAAAAGCACATGAAAGGAACTCTACAAATATACCATGGTGTTTAAACACACTGCAAGTCAAAGACATGTAAGCACAAAATTTCAATCTCCATAAATGGGAAAACATAAAGAAAGAAGATACATTTTGTCTTTCCACCGTACTTTCCACATATTATTCCTCCAATGAATAAGCGATAGGATCATGTAATACAGGTGGAGAATGTGGAAATTGTAAGACAGATCAATTTTCAATATGTGTGATACACTTATGAGGAGATTCAAAATATTCTACACATTTTTTATCTCAAGTGGAACTGACCTCAAGACTGCAAGAACCTAACATAACCATTAGCTCGAGCTGAAGTGCCTTGACAACGTGGGGATGTTCCAACTCATTGGAACATGGATCATCAAAGATCAATGGCTTGGAAATATGAAGAGAGGGAAAATAAGTATTGTGACTAGATGAATCAATTAAAAGACCAAAATAGACATGATTAGACATTTCAATATCATACATGGAAGAATCCTCATGATATAATTAATTGTAAACATGGGACAACTCAAAACTTGAAATTTTACCCTCTATGTTTTCAGAAGGATGAGATAAGATATTTGGAACATTAAGAAGGGAATATTCATCCTCCCCACATTCATGAATAAATTACATTACACCTGTTCTCAGAATGATTGAAAGTAGTAATATCATGAAAAAATAAATTTTCATAAGATTCAACAAGAATGACAGAATTATGGAAAATTTTAGGATAATGTGAAAGGGGTGCGGAGGGAAGAAAATCATCCTTCATCACATATTCTTCTTCAGCTATGGCCTCCCACACATATTCATCATAAATTATATCACAAGTTGGTTGCTCAACACTAAGTCCATCTGAAACTTCATCCTCATGAACATCACAAGAGATATTTGAAACAACTAAACACAAAAACTGACAATCTATAGGATCAGAGGGACCAATGGATGGAGGGAGAGGAAGCAAGACTTCATCATAACCATCGCATTCACAGTCCAAACCTATGCTGAAATTATGAGAATCTAGGTTGGGAGGAGATAGGGGTAGATTAACAGATGAATTGTGAATCTCTCCCACCTCAACCTATGCAACTAGATTTGTTTGATGAGAAGGGGATGGAGGGCCACTTGGAATAGGAACCTTATTCATATGAAATTTGGAATCTCTAATACATATGTATATTGGGAAAGGATCGAAATATTCTAACTTATGCATATTTTCTTAAATATGAACAAGATATTGAAATATCTCTAACAATAAAGGCTAATAATCTTCATCTTTAGGAAATTCAAACCAAATATGAATGAAATGATTCTAAAACTACTAAGTGATTCATCAGATGCTTTTCAAAATTCCAAAATTTTCTTGCACATAGGTTTAATATCATACATATCAAAAGCGTGAAACATTTCCATGATAAGATGTTTGAAAGAGTGTATGGAGGCATCAGGAAATGTGGTATATCATTACTTTATACGCCATTCAATTCTAGCCGATGTCTGCGACTATCACCCTCTCTCTAAGGAATGCAGGTGATGCATGATCATTCGGAAAATTATTTCTCCGCGCTTGTACAATCCTCTTCAGGATCTCATCATATGAAATATTGTACACATCTATTACCACATCATCATGAAGAGGACCTATGTCCCCTTCCTAGCTCGAGGCTAACTCTGTAGCTGGAGGTGATGGAGACTGAATGGTGACCTATGGTGTGCTTGGCATCAGGCCATCATCTTCATCGTGAGACTCAGTTCCAAATATATATCCTCAACCTCAATAAAGTCTTAAATCTTCTAAGCAATATCTTGATCCTGCATATGTTTGCTCTCTCGATCTTCTGTTGGTTTCTTTTTTTCTTTCTCTTCAACCTGTATTGGTGTTGTTTCATTTGTATTTTTGAATTGATTTCCTTCTTCTTGCTTATGCTTCTCCTCTTGTTCTTTCCTTCTTTTCTATTGTTCTTCCCTCAATTCTTTCTCTCGTTTCCACACTCTCAATTTTGCTTCCTACAAGCTCCGCTTTTCTATCTTCCTCCACTCTTCTCTTTGCTACCTCTACTTCCTCTTTACTTCTACTACCAAAGTTTCTTCCCTGAGAATTGGATTCACTTTCATCTTCCATATTTTTTCTTCCTCTTCACTATCAACAACCTTTCTGTTTCACTTGTCTTGTACTGGGTTTGTATCTTCTATTGTCACTATTTCTAGAGTTGTTTTCTTATGTAGAATGGCCTATGAAGTCCCATCTATACTGACCAACTTGCGAGGTCTAGAGACATTGAAAAAATTCTTCCATGGATCCTTATCTGGCCAATGAAATGCCTCGTTGGCCCAATTTTCGTATATTCTCGCATAGTGGTTGCTGAAAATTCCCCTTAGATCATACATATTGAATTATTTTGTACTGAACTAAAATTTTCCTATGTATTTTTCTTCAGTATCTACAAATTTGAGATTCTTAATATCGTAAAATATGGTTTTTGAAGGAATTGTTGGACATGGTGCTTTCTTATTCATGTGCAATGCTACTAAAAATCCTGTGGCGAGATGATATGACAATACTTGCATGACTAGCTTATCAGTGGCATACCTTGGAATATTATGTGAAGGCTTCTATTTGTTGAACACTCTAGTAAGTGTGTCATCTGCTAAGGCAAACCAATATAGCATCTCTTATATTTACTTGATTTCTCCTTGTGACATCCAAGGTGGTTTGTCATCAAATATAGGCTTGTATAGTGGAATGATGAAGTAATTAGTTATTTTTTCTATAAATCCTCCAGGGATGCAATACGAAAGCAACTTGCAATATATATGCATGACAGTTTCACATGGTTTCCATGTCCTGTTCATGCCACAATATTGATTTGCATTGAGCAAGTATGCAGACATATAACACCTTGCTTACTCACCCTTGGGAGGATCCCAGACTTGTACTATATGGTGTTGGCAATATGATGCGTAGTGTTGTCCTTGATTGTCCTCGATGGCAAACCACTGAATGAGTGTTGTCCTTGAATGGAAACCCACTTGATGCAAGATGATGGCAACTTACTTGATGAAGTTGTGCTTGATAGAACATGTCTTGATGAACTAAATCTGATGTACCTACAGTGAGTATAGAAGGCAATGAAGAAAGGAATTCAGCATGTGCTAAATCTATGGTGAAAAGAGTATGTCTCAAGGCATACGCGGATATGTCTAGGAGAAGTCGCGTATGCACGCGGGAAACAACGTGCCAAGTCGCGTATGGGCAAAAGCGCTCATAAAGTACAAAACCAGGGGTAACCACCATGGTATTGACCCATTGTATTGGGTAATGATTCGTCTAAATGACCCCGTCCAGGAATACCATCGGAAGTAATGTGGTTTTGGCTCATGGTATTGAAAAAGGGTAAACCCATATAAGGAGAAGAAATTCATTGTGCAAATCACGAGTGTGGGTGCAAGATGTCTGAGCTTGAATGAATACTTCTCTCTGAAGGATATCTGAATGGAAAGGGTTACAGCTGAATGATAGATCTGAATGTATGATGCTCCAATGAAGAAATGATGAAGAAGGGGATCTAGATCTGAAATGTACTTGTATTTGCTAGATCTGTTTATGGAATGATTAGATCTGAGATGAGGCGAACATCTGTCTGAAGTAAAGGGTAAAAATCTGTGTGATGTATCTGTTCTGAAGAATTGCAATGACCTAAATTTCTGAAGAACTACACGCTAGTTCGCCACAGTAGGAAGCGCGTATATACGCGAGTATGTATCAGGAAAGTAGCGTATGGGTTTTAGAAGTAAGAAAAAGTGAAAAGTTTTGAGTATGCCCTAAATACTGATTCACCCCCCCCCCTCTCAGTATTTTTCCCAACAATTGGTATCAGAGCAGGTCCTTCTACAGAAGCTTGATCGCTTGAAGGAGATCCGTCACAATGGGAAGTCATGAAGGAGTAATGTCTATAAAGCCACCTCTATTCAATGGAAGAAATCTGATATTCTGGAAGACGAACAAAAACATATTTACAAAGTCTTGGTGCAGAAGTGTGGGCAATCGTGGAAGAAGGGTATCCGTATCCGGCAAGTATTCCTACTGATGCAGCAGAAAGGAAGAAATATGAAATCAATGCCAAAGCAGTCAATGTTTTATTGGGAAGCATGTCTGAACCAGAATTTTCCAAAGTGATGCAGCTAAATTCAGCAAAAGAAATATGGGACAAGATCATTCTAAGCTATGAAGGAGATACAAAGGTAAAAAATGCAAAACTCCAGACTCTCAGAATTGAATATGAAAATTTAAGGATGCATAGTAATGAGAGTATTGCCAATTTCTTTTTACGACTAGATGATGTTGTAAATCGAATGAGAAATTTGGGTGAAACTATAACTGATACTACTCTGGTGGAAAAATTCTTAAGATCTTTGACTTCAAAATTTGAATCTAAAGTATCTGCTATTGAAGAAAGGCAAGATCTGCAAACTCTTACTATTGTTCAACTACATGGTATCCTGACTGTTTATGAAATGAGACAAGGAGGTCCCTCTCAAATCAAAGAAGCTGCTTTTAAGGTGTGTGCAAGAGGAAAAGATAAGGAAGATGTCAAGAAATCAAATTATATATCAGAAGAAGAAGAGGCAAATTTTGTAAGAAAACTCCAACTAGGAACTGGAAGATTCAAAGGTAAGCTCCCCTTCAAGTGTTTTGAGTGTGGAAGAGTTGGTCATTATGCTGCTAGATGTCCTTATAGAGAAAATCATGAAAAAGGAAAGAGTTATTATGCAAATAAAGATAATGATGAAGTATCTAATGAAGATGAAGAAGATTCTGACAAAGATCTGCTAGCGCTAATGGCAAAGAAGAAAAAGAAGAAGACTACTCAAGAGGAGACATCTCAGAAAACATGTGCGGCAGAAAATAAAGAATATAAAACAGATACTGATTTTTGTTCTTGTGATTCATCTTCTTGTGCATGTAATAGTAGTGAAATGAATGTTATGGATCTAGAAGAAGCTCTCAAGAATAAAGTTGAAGAACAACAAAGAGCATCTAATAAGCAAGAAGCTATCTACAATGAGATGATCGCTCAAATGAAAGGACAGATAGAAATACTGAATGAACAAGTAGACAAATATCAAAGGTTCAATGCTTATGCATCCAATCGAATTAAAAGACTAGAAGCAGAAATCGACGATCTAAATGCAGATCTCGAAAAATCAAACAAGAAGAATGAAGGACTTGAAGCTGGAATCATCTCTCTGCAAGCAGATCTTGAAGCATCAAATAAAAAGAATGAGGAACCTCTACAATCATTTGAAAAGGAAGATCTTGAAGCAGAAATCATCTCCCTCAAAGAAGATCTGGAAAAATCAAATAAGAAGAATGAAGAACTGCTGCAAACATGTGAAGAACAAGAAAATTGCTTGAAGGAAGAAATTTTAAAATTGAATGATCAAGTTGAAGAAGGAAAAAGTGGTGAAGAAAGTATGAAGAAGCAATGCCAAAAATTGGAGGTTGAGGTAAACATTCTCACAGGTAAATTAGAAGAAAAGGATAAGCTTTTGAGATTTCAAGATAGTACTAAGATTCTGGATAATATTCTTAGTAGTCAAAGGTCTCCTTCTAT
This sequence comes from Pinus albicaulis, assembly GCA_034641835.2. Taxonomy (NCBI): domain Eukaryota; kingdom Viridiplantae; phylum Streptophyta; class Pinopsida; order Pinales; family Pinaceae; genus Pinus; species Pinus albicaulis. The sequence continues at coordinate 34,569,739 of CM076580.1, read as the reverse complement.
TAAACTTGGTCTTGGTTTTCATGAAACTATTAAAGGAGAATCTAGTTCCCATGGAAGTGATAAAGATGCAAAGGATATCAATGCAAAACCTGAAGTGTTGAAAGAAACTAAAGGTCAACCTACAATCATGAATTCTCAAAGAAAATCATTCAATAATGTTGAATGTTTTAAATGTCATTATTGTGGGCATGTTGCAGCAAATTGCAGAAGCAGATCATTTCAGTCACAATCAAATAGATTCTATTCAGAAAGGTACTCTGGTTTCTTCTCTGGTTTCTTCAAGGGATATTTTTTTTCATGTAACAAGTATGGGCATAAGGCAGCTGCTTGCAATAGAAGAAAGAATAGAAGAACACACTATGATCCTTATGCTTACATTTCTGGTCACATAAGATGTTATGCTTGTAACAAGTATGGACATGTGGAAAAAGAATGCAGGATGAACAGATATGAGAAATTGGATAACTTCCAGCCCGCAATACGAAGTTTCAAGCAAAGCTGGAAAAGGAAGGAGGACCGGTCAGAAACGTAGGGAATACTGACCCTACTGCAGTCATCCGCTTCTGAATTTTACTTCTCTTATTGACTACAGGAATGATGTGAATGTATCATCACAGGGGGAGCGATGTATGGTGATTTCCATGATTGTTTTGGTAATTCTGAGTATGTGTATTTTTGACAGTGCATCTGGTGTGAAGAAAAGATAGGAACAGAAGGTACAATTGCAGGGGGAGATGAAGGTGTGAAATTTTCTATATTTCACTTTCCATACTCGTGTTCGATGAAACAAAGTCGCATATACATGCGAGTTCCAACAGACACAGTCGCGTATGCATTGATGATAAGAGAATTTATATGATAGCTGAAGATCTGGAGCAGAGGTTCAGGGGGAGCATCAGTCTGACTGTTAATAACTGTATTATTGGCACTGTATCTGTTTATATCTCAGTTCTATATGATGATGACATGATACAAGGTTTCTTATGTTGAAGATTATGGATGTGCCCGGATTTATTTTTTGATGAAGAATATCTTTTGGATATGATGGAAGTCTTATGATTTAGACAATTTATGCAGAGATTGTTGCTGATGACTTGCTGTTGAAGTTGTTCAGGTTGCAAAAACTAAGGAGGAGCCTTGGTCATATAGAAAGGAGACTTGGATGCACTTTTTCAGGGGGAGCATTAGCCTTGATGAGTATAATGCATTGTTGGCATTATGATGGTTCTGAAATGTGATCTCTCTCTTGAGATCTCTTGGATATTGGTTATGAAAATTCATATTTTTAATTTGATGAAAAGGTCTTGTTGAGACCCATGATGTAAAATTGTAATATTCAGTCATGTAAGGACTTCTTCATTTTGTAAACCCACTTTTTTGGGTAGTTGAGTCAAAATATGTAAACCCACTTGGTTGGGTAGCTGAGTCAAAATGTGTAAACCCACTTGGTTGGGTACTTGAGTCTCATATGTAAATCCACTTGGTTGGATCTTTGATGAGTCTTTGGTGATCGGAAGGTTATAGATTCGTGTACTTCATTGAAAAATATGTTTGAAGATTCAGCATGAGTTCAGGGGGAACTTGGTCACTTCAGTGTACATCAGATCTGCAGAACGCTTCCTTCTACATGAGGAGAAAAACCTTGTGTTGGTTTTGATCCGCCCTTTGCCCTTGATGTCAAAGGGGGAGAGTGACATGGTGTTTGAATAAAGGAAAAGCATGGTGTCAAATAATGGTGAGAGTGACATGGTGTCATTGTATTCTTAATGTATCTATCTGTTGTAGTGATCAAACACCATCGTGGTTGCCATCAAGTCCAAAGGGGGAGATTGTTGGCAATATGATGCAGAGTGTTGTCCTTGATGGCAACCCACTTGATAGAGTGTTTTCCTTGAATGGCAACCCACTTGATGAAGATGATGGAAACCTACTTGATGAAGTTGTGCTTGATAGAATATGTCTTGATGAACTTAATCTGATGTATCTATAGTGAGTACAGAAGGTAATGAAGAAAGGATTTCAGTATGTGTTAGTTCTATGATGAAAAGAGTATGTCTCAAGGAATACACGGAATTGTTTAGGATAAGTCGTGTATGCACGCAGGAAATAACGTGCCAAGTCGCGTATGGGCAAAAGCGCTCATAAAGTACAAAACCAGGGGTAACCACCATGGTATTGACCCATTGTATTGAGTAATGATTCATCTATGTGACCCCGTCCAGGACTACCATCGGAAGTAATGTGGTTTTGGCTCATGGTATTGAAAAAGGGTAAACCTATATAAGGAGAAGAAATTCATTGTGCAGATGAGGAGAGTAGGCGCAAGATGTCTGAGCTTGAATGAATACTTCTCTCTGAAGTATATCTGAATGGAAAGGGTTACAGTTGAATGATAGATCTGAATGCATGATGCACCAATGAAGAAAATGATGAAGAAGGGTATCTATATCTGAAATGTATTTGTACTTGCTAGATTTGTTTATGGAATGATTAGATCTGAGATGAGGCGAACATCTGTCTGAAGTAAAGGGTAAAATCTGTGTGATGTATCTGTTCTGAAGAATTGCAATGACCTAAATTTCTGAAGAACCATACGCTAGTTAAGCACGGAGGAAGAGCGCAGCGCGTATATACGCGAGTATGTATCAGGAAAGTAGCGTATGGGTTTTAGAAGTAAGAAAAGTGAAAAGTTTTGAGTATGCCCCAACACCTAGACTCACCCCCCCCGCCCCTCTCGCATTTTTCCCAACATATGGGCTCTTAACTAATGAGCCAAAAAATCTTACAGGTTGAATGATTTCCCCTCGTTAGCCACCTAGTTCAACAATATTTCCCACCCTTCATGAAAGGTATTTATGCTCTGCTAATATATTCTATAGGCTAAGATAACTAAGAGATCATAGGCCTCCGTAAGCAACTTTGTATTATATGAATGGGTGGGTGTTTGTCGAAACTTTGATGGCTCCTTCATCAAAAGTTGACAATATATTTGCTTCTCACATAGTTATGGCTGGCATATAAGTTTGATTCCATGATATTTACTCGATTGGGAAGTTGATACACATGCTAATAATGTTCTTCTAGAATGGTAGCAAGCTTCTTTCTGCTAACATTGTTCAATCTCATAGTCTTTTAATCAATGTGCGAAATAATATAGATGATGATATATGCACATGTGAAGGTTGTATATATGCATGCACTCCTATGTAATCCTGACTGGTGAATACTAAGATATACCTTCTGGTCTTCTAAATCTGCCTCGAATTACTTTGAAAAATAATATTTAACCATCTTTGATGTTGGTGTCAGCTCCTTTTCTATAAATAGTTCAGTTTCTGCATATACTGGAAAGTTAACTGGAATTTGCTGAAATTATTCCCTAGTACTACTTTCAGTGGTGTATTTTGAAGCAACTCCCTTCAGTTCCATGCTAACAATTATTTATGGAGGGAAGTGCTCAACAAATGTGGAACCTATGGGATAAAAAAGAGTCTGTTCTGAAACCAGCTCCAGAATAACAAAATTTGGGTTACATGGGTACAATAATAAAAATAAGGGGGCTACTGTAATAACAATGAGGGAATAAAATATTAATATAGGGACCTAACAGAGTCTCATGGAAAGAAAAAAAAAGTCTTTAGCAAATCTACATTCAAGGCATGGTTAAGCAATAAATCAAGGAATTGGAGAGAAGAATTACACAATTTTTAGGAACAACAGGTATTGGTTTCATGTTGGAACATTATACTGCATAGTCCCAACACTGAAGGATGAAGCCTAGGCTTGAGAATACGTAATGTGGATTTCATCCTGTGCAGTGGACTATGAGAGACTGCACATTGTGTAGTCTTATTTGCCAAGGAAGTAGGTTGAGCCCTGCTACAGTGTAATGCACAGTTGGGCCATCCTATACTACACACTACACACTTTCATACATGAATCTCTTGGCTTGAGCCTTAGGATTGCAAAGTGCCCAAGTGGGAAATGTGAAAACTGACCAAGGATGGTTCATATCTGCCCAATGGAACTGTGAAAAGTGAGCAGATCTATGTGATGGTGTAAGCTTTAGTGTAGATATGAATAAGTATCAATGAATCAATTTATATCAAGTTCATAAACTAGATAAATAGAAATAAAATAAAATCAGTGAGGAGACTCGTCGCAATGATGACCATCGGTGCAAAAACAATGGAATCGATGTGACACTTGTGAAAGGAAAAAATAACTTGAAACAACACTTATACAAGCTAAAAATAAGTTAAAAATATAGCATGGATGAAGATAAATAAACAAAGCAAGACTTATACAATAAAAATAACAAAACGCGACAGAAAAAGCAACAAAATACAATAAAAGACAAACTAACCCTAAAAAGAGACGATGGTCGTACCTAAGGTTCCTTGATTTCCTTGGGAATGTTAGAGCTTCAAGATTCAATGTGAGAATGAGCTCTAGGGGCATCAATTAAATAATTTTGGGAGAATTAGGGTCTATGATATGCATGCCTATAATCAAGGAAAAATCTACACTTGGCGGAAGTTTTTAAAAATAGTGAATGTGCTTCTGTTGAGATACTAAAAATAGATCCATATTTTTTACAGATGTTTTCTTTTTTTGTTTCTTTTTTTTCGCTTTTTGGGAAAATTTTCAATGCACACTACCGAGAAATATTACGCAATTATGGGGAACTGGGAAACTTTCTAGGTCAGTGCACTATGCATTTCCTCAACTTAATGAGGGATTGTGTAGTTTCTAGTTTCAGTGGTGGGTTTCGAATCATGAGTGTGCAAATAATAAGATCAAGGATGGTTGCTTGTATGAACTCCGCAATTCCAATCATCAAGTATGAGCTTTCCCTAGTGGATTACATAGTTTCTGGAGCAAGCGCATAACTGCTTAATGATCAAGTTAGGAGGTTAGCTTGTGACCTAAAAGGATTAGTTAAGTGTGAAAAAAATTGAACAAAACAAATGAATTAAAAGGATAATTCGCAATGGCATCATGAATAATTCATAACAGTGCAAGATAATCTCCTAACAGTATAACATTAGCCTCAAATATCTAAGGATAGAAATATTTCTGGAGGGTGGTTGTAGTCCCTACAACACATACTTACAATTTTAAAATGATATTAGATGATACAAACATTTAAATGTTTGAATCTATAAATTATATGAATAATTTATTTTTAACTTAGATCAATAAATAATTTTATACTTGTAATATAAATTATATAAACTAACGCAATCACGTAATAAATGTGGTTGATATAGGTTTCATCTTAGCGATAGTAAACGATAGTCAACTATCATTTATTATCTATCCACATCCTAAAGAGGGATTAGTTTTATTTTCCACCTTTCGTATGTCAATAAGCTAATGAAAAATACTCCTATACATATATATCAACCACATTTACTATCGTGATTCTTCTAGTTATAATTAAACATTAAAATATAAATTGCTATTTGAGTTAAATACTAGTTAAGACATAATAAAAAAAGTAATGCTTTACTTCTAAATATAATTGTGAATTTGTTTTATCATTAATGTAATTAATAAAATAAAAATATGAAATAAACCAATAGATATTAGAAAAATATGGAATTTCTAAAAGCAAAAATTAAAAAAACATTTCAGTCAATTATCAAATTAAATAGATGAAAATGAAGATAACCATAATGGCGACAAATTGTTGAATCCAAATTCTCTACATTATATTGATTTGTAAAGAAAATGCATAAATCATATATAAAACATTTCTTATTTACAATAAAACTTTACATGGTGAGGGTTATGCCTCATTGTTTCTGAAACGTTATTACGTTCCTATTCCAATTGATTAGAGAAGTGTGATTATGACACAATTTATGTTTTGCACATTAATGTTTTTTCCGATTGTTGAGAAATGTTATTATGTTACTATTTTGATTTGTTAGAGGATCTTTGTAATTATGAGATTGATTAATTTGCAAAAGCATGAAATTTACAACCATAATTCCCCCACTCTAAAATTTCCACGCCCCCATCAAATCCCCGATAGCTACAATGGGCATTCTCCATCATGGCGGCAACGAGCTCATCACCCTCTAGGTGTATACTACGATTAGCATCGATCGGGTACGATTAGCATCGATTAAGTAGTTATCCTTTGGAATTTTTTTAGAAGTTCTCCATGAAATATTGGACAGAGTAAAACACAGAGAAAACTTGCAGCTACGACTGCTAACAACACTACATCATTTACATAACATTAAAACAACAAAGTAGCTACAACTGCATTACAAAAACTTGGGTTGTGCCTCTTCTATACCTAATCCGCTACATTTATATATAAAACTATGTTGGTTAATTATCTCTTTGGGTTGGAATATCTATGGAGGTGTTTCCATTTATAATATGAATAGGGTATGGCAGTAGCACCATTTTCAAATCTGAGCAAGCTGTGACAGTGAGGCGGTGTGAAGTGAGGTAGTGAGAGTGTGTTGGTAAACGAGTGTAATTATCTCAACACTTCCTCTTAATTACTACCAACAACTTCCTATTGAATCAACATCACTTTAACATGCATGTTGGTCTAAGTCTCAACTAGGCTTACAATCACTCAAAAAATTTGACATTATCTATTTAGCTGGATTTCTTTTCCCTTTTCTTCCAGATCCTATATCCTTTGAACTGGTTCATGTTTTCTTTTTTGTTGCAGGCTCCAAATTCTAGTTTATTCATTTTTTTTTGGAGCTCTTCCATCGTTATATCTTTTTATATTATAAAAACATGGAAAATCAATTCATTTTGGCCATAGATGTCCCCTACTTCTTCAAACATTTTCTCGTACATGGACTAGTGCCACTAACATACTCTATAGTTTTCTCTTCATCATCGATAATTTGATTATTAATTTTCTACAACATAAGTTTGTAATATAATTTTATCTCTTCAAGGCTCCAATACATGGAAATTGCATTGACATTTTAATTTTCAACATTGTGCATGATGTCTTCAACGTTCATTGCTGCAAGTTCTATGCAAACATCATCAACACATGGTGTTTCAAGCCATGCTTCAAGGAAATTTAATTCTTATTAAAATTTTATTCTTTCATCTCAGTTTCTTCTAACATTTACACAAACAAAATAAATGTTAAGTTTATATCAAAATCCATATTGAGAACCATATTGGTTTTGTTCATTCTATTCTGCAATGAGAGATTTCTATTCTTGCACTCATAATTTTCATTTTCCATTTCTTTATTAATATCTAATACTTCAAAAAAGTTGTCTTCCACTTGGTTTCCAAAAAGAAGTGGGTTTATCTCACCAAATACCAACATATCAATAAGTTTTTTTTGTTTCATCTTGTGCAACCACCCATGATTGGCCAATTGTTATTCATAAAAGTTAACATTATCAATTTCAATTGCTGGATCCACCAAAATATTTTCTTCTACACTGGTAGGGAACACATCATCATCAACATTGTGCCACTTTCAAGTGGTATTCACCAAGGTCTTCACCTTTATGTATATTCAGTGCTACAAATCCATCTTCATTTTCATCTTCAAGAACTCCTAGAGTAGGTTGTAAAACACTACTGCCTTCGATTATATTAGTCTACTTTACACCAAAAATCCTCTCAAGGATATCCAAAGCCTCATTTAATCGATAATGAGGAAAATAATGTTGTTATATACACATTATTTTATGAATTTTAAGTCCAAGGAATTTTGTTTCCCTTTCAATTCCAGTTATTCCAAATGGGCTTCAAAAAGGTCTTGTTGTCGCTTTGACTTTCTCAACCTGTAATGTTCCTTTTTAAAAAACATTTTCAATCGATAAGGAAATATATTCCAGAGATGGAATGAAGGGGCATTTACTGGATTTGTCACCTTCACAAGGAAGGATGAACTCCAGAGGCTTCCTGGCCCACTATCAGACTCTGTCTATAGAGTGTTGTCAAGGGACAACATTCCCAAGAGGGAAATACAAAAAGATGGGGAATCTTGTAAGATAACCCAAAAATGCAGCTATAGCAATATAAAGACATAAACTGGAAATAACAAGAATAAAATTATGCCAAAATGTATGAAGACCATTGATTCATTTTATTATGAATATTAGCAAAATAAAATGATACAATGAATGATACAAGAATAAGGCTAGGCCCTCCATAAAAATACATGCCAAAATACAAATGTTGTCTACAGCGTGTTAATTCCCATGAATAGAGACTTGCACAGTCATGGAAAGAAGGTTGTTGTAATAAAGTGAAAAAAAACATGGATCCGCATATACATGTCTCATACATCATTGGGAGAGAAGATCTAAGCTCCCAATCACTACCTCAAGTCAATCCTAAGGATTAATAAATCGCAACCGCAAAATGCCGCAGTTGCCACGGGTAGCAGCAGCAACTCAATACATGGAATGGAATGGAGAAGGTTGAATGGCTGAAGTGATGAAGAGCCCTTCTCCTTTGGAAATCTGAAGTGCAAGGCTGATCCCTACACCAAAGATCTCACCCTCTGAAATTTCTGCAACACCCTCACTACAAATATGCTCCAACTAGAACGCAGTCTATGAGAGGGTCTGCGCTGTAACTGATGGAAATGGTTGGCCTCCTGCCAATGGTGGTGGAATAAGCTCTGGAACCATCCTCACTAACCTCCCAGAAGTAGAGAACCTCCCTCCTCTGAAAGATCAGCTCAAAATGGTGTGTGGAAACCTCCAGCAAACACCTGCCTACACTCGCCTAGTAGTCAAAAATTAACAAGTGCTGTACTAGCCACTTTTTTTCTTCCACAACATCTCTTCATAATATGAAAACATGAAAATACCATTTGGTGCCAATGGTGCACACCAACAGAATGTGGCTTCCCCCACAAACCATCATAAGAATAGCAAAAATCAAGGCTACAAGTAGCTGCAAGTACACCCTCATGAAAAATGCAAGAAGGAACAAGCCTCCTTGATACATCATACCGCTCATAGAAATTAAAGAGGTACATAATGTGAAATGATACCTTCTCTACCATGTACTTGAGACCTTGAGATTAAATGGCTCATCTTAATTCTCTCCCTCTCCTACAATGAGTAAGGGAATGGTTGTGCCAACCTCTCCAAAATAAATCAGGTTGAGCATCTACCCATATGCTGATGTAGGTCATGCTACATGCCCTCCAAGTGAACTCCTCTAGCAAGGGAAAGTAACTATCCAAATTCATAGCTATGAAGTTCTCACATGCTGCATGCAAATAATTTATCCTTGAGACTAGGAACTCTAGCCAAGAATATTTTGCTGTAATGATAGATGATCATATCATCCACTAGGTGTCTACCATCTCCATCAAATCCATCCAAAAACATGCATGCATCAGGATCCTAGGGAATACTCAACCAAAGCCGAGTCCTTCATCCTGGATCAATCCTCCACCTAGACACCGCTGGTGTTCTACAATATGGTGCTCCATCACGCTGTTGTCTGCTACCTTGACATCCCCTCATGTGAAAGTTACCCTCTAGGTTGTTGCCATGCCCATCATGCAGCTTCTCATGCTCAAATAGAAATGATGATCTCTGAAAATGAGTCTCCCATGAGAGACTATCATCTCCAAAGAATCTCCCAATCCTGGGCAATGTAAGCATGAGTGGCCTCCATCTACTCCAATGCATGAAAGAGTCCTTCCTCAAGGAAGTAACATCTCTCTCAAAAAATCTATGGAGCAGCCATCCTGCATCATGAAGATGAAATCCTCTATCCTTGTAGCAACATCTGCCAGCGTAATATGACTAATGAGAGTCGGTGATGCTGAAAATGAGAGAGTGTCTCCCTCCTCCTTGTGTTTATACCAAACTCTCTATGTTGTGCTGAACTCTCCCAAGGTTTCCACCTCCTGAAATCAAGGTGTGAGGCCCAAAATGTGGAGCATCCAACCTCCTCTGCTGATCTAGTGGTCTACTTGGTGCAATGTCTCCATGTAGTGAGACACCATCATCAAGAGATGACTGAATGTATGAATGGAGAAAACCCTCCATGTTTCCACTGCACAATCCAATAATAATCCTAGGTGCATCATCCTCATAAAATAGATAGGGTGTATACTCTGCATCACATGATGTTGATCATCCTCCCTATCTCTTCCTTCTATCTCCATAGCTCTCCACCCCACCAATAATGGCACAGATGTATCATGAGTTGTGCCTTGATCTCTACATGGGAGATCCTGGGGAATTTCTTGCAAAGACCTAATAATCCCTCTATGTGGAGTAAGAGGTCCTCTTTCCTTTGCATGAGGCACTATATCAACTCTAGCTATACCGGCACAGTTGCCCTCTTCCTCATTAACATGTAGGGGCAAACTCTCCAAAATCTAATCTCCTTTTGAACAAGAGACCTGCATGCTCTATTGTGCAAGAATATTAGATGGATACCTTGCCTCCAACAAGGTGTGATGCAAGACGTCAACCTTATTATCAAGGTTCTGAAGTGGATCTGAATTTATGTTTCCTTCCCTTGCATGCAAAGTCTTGGTTTGTTTCTCTGCATGTGTTTCATATTTTCTCCCACCAAATCCTTCCATCATTTTTCCAATGAATCTAAAATAGGAAGAAGTATTTTCATCCTTGAAATAACATGACTCAAATATCCACCATGCATAGGTCTTACCTCTCAAGTGTAGCGCTGCAAATCTGATAGTATCTCCTTTGGAAACTTTGTGCTGCTGCAACATGGTCCTCAGCTCCTCTACCCATGCTTTGGTTGTAGGTGAACCTCTGAAAGTAGATAGAAAAAAAATATCTCGCTGCTAGCTTTCCTTCATCTTATACTTGCAAAATTCCATGAAAGTGAGATGATCTTTGAATGTCAGAGTTTGAGACTCAAACTCCTTCTGAAAATCTTCAAGATTTTTCCTCTTGATCACCTCTCCTCCTTTTCCCATCTCCTCCATGGCAAGATGCACATGTGACTGCATTGTGCATCAAGGGATGTGACTGCATGTTCACATTCCTCATCAACAACCCTAGATTTTGTTTCTTCTTCAAACCCTTGTGGAGATTCTTCAAATCTCTCCCCTCTCTTTTGCTTGTGGTTCCCATGAAAGCCCTGGGTGGATTGAGGGAGAATCTTGGCTACCTCATCTCCTTTTTCTTTCTTCTTCTCCACAAAGTGGAGTATTCCTCATCTTTGTAGATGGCATCTTGGTGAATATCCACAGGCTGAGCCAATATTATGCTTTGATACCACTATAATGTTCCTTTTTGGGAAACATTGTCAATCCACAAGGAAATCTATTCCAGAGATGGACTGAAGGGGAATTTACTGGATTTGTCACCTTGAAAAGGAAGGATGAACTCCAGAGGCCTCCTAGCGCACTATAAGACTCTGTATATAGAGTGTTTCCAAGGGACAATATTCCCAAGAGGTAAATACAACAAGATTGGGAATCTTGGAAGATAACCCAAAAATGAAGCTACAGCAATATAAAGACATAAACTGGAAATAGCAGTGAATAACATTATGCCAAAATGTATGAAAACCATTCAGCCATTTTATTATTAATATCATCAACAAATGATACAATGAATGATAGAAGAACAAGGCTATAATCCTTCCATGAAAATACATGCCAAAATATAAATGTTGTTCCATAGCAGAATGGCCATGAATAGGGACTACGCATTCATGGAAACGAAACTAATGTATTGAGTGATAAAAAACATTGATATACATATACATGGCTCATAAATCATTGGGAGAGAAGATATAAGCTCCCAATCACTACCTCAAGTCAATCCTAGAAGGATTGGCTGAAATCTGCAAAACTGCAAAAAATGTCGGAGTTGCTGGGTAGCTGCAGTAACTCAATACATGGAATGGAATGCAGAAGGCTGAATGGCTGAAGCTGATGAATAGCCCTTCTCCTTTAGAAATATAAAGTGCAAGGCTAATCCCTACACCAAACATCTCACCCTTTGAAATACCTTCAAACCCCTCACTGCAAATGTGCTCCAACTAGAATGCAGCCTATGAGAGTATCTATGCTGGGACTGATGGAAATGGTTGGCCTCCTACCAATGATAGTGGAATATGCTCAGAAACCATCCTTTCTAACCTCCACGAAGTAGAGAACTTCCCTTCTCTGAAATATTAGTTAGAAATGGCGTTGTGGGAAACCTCCAGCAACACCCAGCTACACTGCACAATAATCTGCTACAGACACTGCGTTGATGGAGTAGGTTGATGCATATGGCCTGAATGCCAAAATATGGAGGATGAGTGCAATCCTTCATGAGCTATTCAATAAGGAGAGGAATTCCTAAATAGGACTCCCTCGTGCCCGAGGGCACTTCAGCTCTGTTGAATAGCAAGAGGCAACAATTTGTCTCTATAGACAAATAATCAAATGATCCAAGATAATCTCAATGGGATGCCTTGCTCCTCTTTTAACTCAGTGAGCCTTCACCTTCCTTCCTCTAGAAGTTTCCTCCCTCGTGGAATATTCCTTCACTAAAACTGTGCTGTCCCAATTAGTGCTCTCCAACTCATGCCAACACAGTTTGACTTAGTCAACTAAGCCTTGTCCATTTTCATTTAAACCTCTTTCACACATGAAGGTGTTAAATCCAGCTCCATGATGATCCATTTTCACATTGTAATGGATTTTATTCCTGTTTATTACATGGATGGGTCACTTTAACCATTTTTATTCAAAAAAATAAAAATATGCAACTATACTGTTCCATTTTAGCTTGAGGCTAAAATTGGGGACATTACACAACCTCTTTGATTTTCCCATCAATGACAGAATACAAATATCAGCTATCACAATCGCTTAAATTCTGAGTGATTGCTAATTCAATCACTTATATCAACAATATATTATATCTACTGGATTTGTACACAAGGTCAAAGGTATATTTTCAAACAAATTAGTAAACACTTAGCTTCTAAATGTCCCCTTTAGACCTTTGAACAACTACTATGCAAAACATATAACACATAAATTTATATGACTGCACAGTTCTAAATAAGGATGGGGTCGCCAACTTCCAGTGGGAGATGGCTATTCACATAGAAATCACCATTTCTATCTATAAATGGTTCCTTCATTGTTGTCACCTATTCAGGATCTACTGTAAATTATTGATCATAACTCTATTGACGAGTGACCACAGGTTATGTCCGTTATGGTGGTGAAAAGTCACAGCAATGGTATTTTTTTACAACTTCATAAATAGTATTCATCCAAAAAGTGGGATGTTTTGCAAAATAACAATATTTTTTCCTGAAAACCCTTGATTCTCCTAGGAATCCATATTTTTTGGCTCTTAGATATGTTCACCTCGTATTTATTCTTCCGAACAGTGGATTACTCAATGCACAACATTCCAAATAATGTATGTTAGCGTGAGTTTTAATATGCATAATACAAGTAACCACAAACTGTCACTACAAGAACAACTGTTATTTATCCGCACATTATCACCACTATTTGTAAAGGATTTGAGAAATATTTATTTTTAAAATAGTGGGGAAAAAGTGGTGATAATGTGGGGATACACAAGAGGTAATATGTTTTCAGGTGCAAAAGTGGAGTTAGTAAAAATTGTTCAATTTTATGTCAAATGAATATGTGGCATTCCACGATGTATGTTCAAAAAAAACAAAAACCAATATGATGTGGATCAAGATATTGTGATTCAAAGAACCAAAACCAATTTTACAAAAATCAAAAAATTATCATAAAGATATCAAAATTATTATTATAATAATAAATTGTATATGGTGCAGAGCACCATAAAATAAAAAACGGTGCAAAAATAAACATTTATTATTACTAAAATAAAGTTGTATATTGTGCAAAGCACAATGAAATATGAAATGGTGCAAAAAAAATAGCCTCCTTTATTAAGAACATTTATATCACTACTACAAAAATGGGGTTTTAAGACAATATTTAAGACAAATTTTGAGTAAATTTCCTTAACTTGAGACAAAAAAAACATGTAAATTGTCTTAAATATTGTCCTGATGCAGGTGCCTCAAATTATTGTCTTAAAAATTTGTCTTTATAAAGACAATATAAAATACATGTATTATTGTCTGTTAAGAGACAATTCATTTTGTCTTAACTTGAGACAAAAAATACTTTTAAATTGTCTTAAATATTGTCTTTAAGAGAGTGTCTTAAATTATCGTCTTAAAAAATGTCTTTATAAAGACAATATATAATACAAGTATTATTGTCTCTTAAAAGAAAATTCATTTAAGTGACAATAGCTACGATTAAAGACATATTGTATCTATAGAGACAATATGTCTTTAATCGTAGATATTGTCTTTTTAGAGACAATAAAAAATTATCTTTAGAAAAAATATATATATATATATATATATATATATATATATATATATATATATAAAATGTGAATCTTTTTGTTTCTTAAATGACTAAATCATGTTAGGGCATGTTGGAATTGAACCGCCAACTTTCTTCTTGTAGAGTAGGTGCTCTTCCATTCATCTAGCACTATTTAGAAATGTGTTATTTCGATAAGAAGAAAAAAGATAAAATAGAGAGAAAGTCATAATGTGTTATCTCAATAATGTATCTCAAATAAAAAAAGTACCTCCCATCAATATGGAAATTCCATCCAACTATTGGTTTTTCCTCTCCCCAAAATCTGTGAGCCTGAAATCACCAACCTTCAATGGACCCAGAGCTTGTTGACAACACCAATAGATAAATCTTCTTGTTCAATGTCCTCCACAATGATTAAATTGTCATACCTTCCATGGATGGAATCTTATAATAATTTGATTATGTATCTTTCATTTGTGATCTTATCAACCAATAGAGGCTGCATTTTACAATAAATAATGATTCAATTCTAGTCCTTGATAAGTGGAATGAAAAATAAAACACGAAAAAATAGATATTTAGCATAACCTATGCTTAGCAATATTCATATTTATTTTTAATAATTAAATCAACACTCCTAATTTAATAACAAACCAAAAAAAACTTGGGGCAAAATATATACAATTTCATCCAAACCAAGACAACCCAAAATCAACCTCGAGGGTGTATGATATCCATACTGGTAAGATGGAAGTGACTAGGAAATCATTTCATAATTTCATGAGAAAAAGGGTTAAGAAACAAACACAATTTATTCAATTCTTGATATAACAGGGTTTCTACCTAGTTTGAACCTTGAAAAACATCAAAGTTCCACCTACATTTATGATGTGTTCCAGCAAAACATCAAATTCCCACCTACATTTATGTGAAGTGTGTATGGTGATGAAAGATAAAGGGTTTTATCGAAAAAAGAGTGTGATTTTCGATTATTGTCTCTCACGTTATGAGGAAAAAAAATTAATAACAACACAACAAATAAACAAGAAGAAACTTATTTTGCATCAATTACCTTACGATTATTATACTCCACTAACATATTCTCACTGTCTATCACAAAGTATGGATAAATATAACCAAGATCTTGCATTCCCTCAAAATGAATAACTTAACAAAAAACAAACAATAGGATAGTTATTTTACATCAATTACCTTGCAATTCTTATACTCCACAAAAAATTTCTCATTGTCTATCACATCTTCTCACTATATGTCACAAAGTGTGGAGAAATACAACGACGATAAAAATGCATTCCCTTTGTTACTGCCCTATGATTTAGAAGCTTGGTAGAATAAATGAATAGGGTAACAGCAAACCAGTCTTTGCAGTCCTAGGACCTAGCATTCCTAGACTCAGAGAGGGCTTTCTCTATTATGTGTGAAGGATATAAACTTGTTCGCTTTAGATGGTTGATTTTAGGATAGTTTTTAAGTGTAGGGTTTGTTGTTTATTTGGTTGGGTAAGATGATCAAGTAGGATAGGTGGAGTGAGAGGTCATCAAATCAATTGTGCTATAGATTCTATGAAATTCATTAATATCTCAATAATTAATTGGGGTACATCACAAGGAAAATCGAGTGTAGTCAATAGATCTTTAAGGTTATGTGTGAAGTGAGATGGACATTAAATTGGCAAACCAAGGTAGGGCAAAGGGAAGTTGAGAATCCTTTGTAAAATACCTATGAACAAGGAAGTCTTAAATACTGATAAGAAAAATATACTAATCATGAGATAGGGCACACCATTTACTCAATGGCAACACTTTAAACAAATAAACATTCAAGATGAAAAATCCAGTGCAACAAATAAATCAAGAAAACATATCTAACTTCTATGATTCTACTTTCAAGATTTTAAAACATATAAGATGAAAAATAGCTTTAATAAATGAAGAGGTAACTCCTAAATATCATCTATCAAACTATAAATAACTTTGATGCAAACTGATATGCATGGACAAAGGCCAAGATCAAAACAAGACCTCTTTGACTTAACCTAACATTCAATACATCAAAGAGAGATTTCAAGATAGAGTTTAGATAACATCAAATAAGTAGGGCTTACCATAAATCATATTTTTAAACTAGCATATTAATCCAATGATGAAATAAAAAAGCTTATTTGGGCCTAAGAAGAAACTAATAATTTCTTAAACTAACCCAGCAGAAGAAAACATAAAACCAATAGCAAACAGGAGGACTGAGGTGCCTCAAACACCATTTCTCAACCTATACGTTTCTGAGCTATTGCAACATAGAAATATGGAAAAATGATAAACAAGGAAACATGAGGAAATCTAGAGATACACCACCATTATCTAAACTCAGGGGTCCTGCAAACAAGCCTTCATCATCATCAATGAAGGAAAATCATCCACAAGCTCCACAACACCAAATTTCTCTTCAACCTCAAACAACCATGTATTGATCTCAAAAATCATCAAATGCAAACATTTACAATGAATCCTCATTCTCTATACAACAATCAAGGATGAGAAAAACCTAATAAAGTATCTAGAAGCCTATTGGCTAATTAGAAATGTCACTATTTTCCTTGATACCTTACAAGGCCCAAGGAACAAAATAAATTTTCGGGCATTTTTAGCAAATAAATTGATGTTTGAGGTCTAGCAAGCCTTCTAAAACTTGCTAGGCATACATTTTTGAATTTTCCTCTGCCAAGGGTGCAACACTATGTTTAGGAGCAATTTCCATGCCAAGGCATAGCACAGGAGCAGGAAAAATGGGTCTTCTTGCAGCAGTGTTTTGAAGCCCTTCTTGATGTTGAAAAAGGATCCGTGACAGTTCGTTGGAAAGCCCTTGAAGTCTAATTTACATATATACCCTTATTTCTCTGATATAACCTCCAAAGCCTATTTAAAAACCAAAAATTTCAAGGTTGGTGAACGCACATCACATGTCCTAAAAAGCAGACAGAATCGTGATAAAATGAGTGCTATTAACCATTTTGGAGGACCGAAACAACTCCAAATGATATAAAACATTGTGAACATCTTATATTAGTGACGAGGAACCAAAAAATGCAAGCCTTTTCTCCTGAAGATGCTCTGAAAAAGAGCGTAGAACCAGGTGTCCTAACCCCTCCGCCTCAAAATTTGCAAAAACAAAAACTTGTCAAAATTATCCCAAAGTTAGTGGAAGTATGCCTCATGGGTTTTGGGAGACTTGTAGAGAAGACTGTGCCAATATTCCAAGCCTAGATTAGCCCTTTTAATATTTTAGTTCTTGGAGCTTGTCTTGAGGCTTCTTCAATTTAGCCCTTGCAAATTGATTTCTTTGGGCATAATGCTTAGTCATTCTTCGTTTTTTGTAATGTAGAGTCGGTCTCTTCATCCCTCCATCAGAGATCAAAATATCTTGTTGCATTTCATTTTAGATGTATCATTCATTTCAGTCAGTTGCATTCCATTAGGAGCATGGATCATCTGACAGAAGGGTTTTTCTCTCATATCCCTCATTTCATGTACCTGCTAGTCCGTGTCTATTTATCAAAATCAATTTTATAGTCATTTACAGTCATGTTTGTTCTTTTAGTCAGCAAAGAGTCATTTCAGTCATTAGGTCTAGGTTTTTGTCTTCAAAATATCTAATAATGTCAGCAGGCACATGAGGAAGTTTCAAATAAGGTTTTCAGTGCAAAATTTCATCGTCATAATGCTTAATCATGATTCTTCTTCAAAACTCTGTTTTGAAGAAAAATTGTCAAATTCATCCTTTGTAATAAATGTTATGTAATTTTCAAAAGTTGTTTCAGTTGTGAAGTTCTTTAGGCACAGCCCTGGTCACCTTTTCCAAATCCCATGCCTGCTATCCCTGCAAAAAATAGACAAGAGATTCATCATTCAGCTAAGAAATCAAAAAGGAAACAAAAACAAAGTTTATTTAAAAAAAGTGCAAAGTGCCAAAGTCTGCAACATTAGAAAGTGGGTTTGTCAAAAGAAAAATCAAAGTCCTTTGTGTATATAAGATATTTTCATATTCAAACAATTCATTTGCACACCAAGAGACATCATTGAGCTGAGTCAAAATGTGGAAGAGCAAAATAGTGTTTGAAAGGCGGACTGTGGGTGAGATTGACAGTCGCGGCGCGTTGGGTGGAGGTCGCGGCGCACAGGGCAGTTTCTCACTGTGAAATTATGAACCGGCACAGTGCACATAACCGTCATGGTGCACTGGGCCTCTGTCGCGGCGCACAGGGCCGACATCCAAATTTTTTCATTGCCTGCAACAAATTCCAAATTCCTCGGTCCCATTTGATCCATGTAAGTTCAAATCATCTTGAAATTGCCATTATTCAGTGTTGGGTGTTGTTTGAAAGGTTGGTTTTGATAATTTGAATGCCAAACTATAAACCCTATCACCTTGCTTAAAACTGCTCCTTAGGGTTTTGAAATTAGCCTTTTAAAAAGTAATTGTGGTGCCCAACTTGTTCATTTCCCATCTTTTTCATCCCTTCCCTCACTGTAATCCTATCATCACTGTTAATATTACCATTACACTCCTCCCCTATTCCCTTATATCCCAAGTCATTTCTCATCATTTTTCCCCTTCCCATTTCATTTGTAAAAAATTCCCAAAACCCCAAGAATCTCAAAAATTCAGTGGCTGTCCCTTCTCCCAAAGTTTGTCAAATTTTCAAAGGGAAAAATATCACTTGATTAAACCCATTGTTCCCACTGCCCTATATCTCTTGCATTCCCTCCCATACTACCACACAGTTGGCACATATTTGGCAATTGAAACAAAGCACCAAATTCTCATTTTCAAAAATCCAAACATTCACCTTCCATGGACATTATGGAGACAGACACTGATACATCATATGACAGAGATAGTGATTCTACCACTGAGCTACATGCACCGAGAAGGCCTCGTAAAGGTGGCAAACATGTGAGAGAGGAGCCCACCTCATTGACTCAATTGTAGGCATGCCCACTTGCAATAGCATGTTTTCGAGAGCAGTCATGTTATCAGTATTGTGAGATGATTGCTAGGATTCAGCATCATCAGGAGTTGGCTCGATTGTTTGTGTTACATTTGCATGATGGTTAGGTAACTCTTGCTGGTGTAAATTTCACTTTGACACCGAAAACCATATCTCAAGCAACTGGAATACCGAATGTGGGTGAACAGTGGAACAAGAGACAACAGGTGGACAAAGTGCATTATGAACCATACATCAGGCCTAGCTATGTGAGACAACTCTGCAGGGTGTTCCCATTCCAGTTCCTAAAGGAATCCTATGCACCTTTGATGAAACTTATAATCATATACTTCAGTTGTGAGGGCCGGTTCTCATGCCTCTATGCATACCACATCAGGTTATTGATGCATTTCACTAGAGTGAGGATGATGAACATACCTTATTTCATGTGCCGCAACATCAAGCAAATGACCACTCTTGTGCAGAAAAAGACTCTTGAGCAGCAGTACAACAATATTTATCACTATGCACTCATCAAGATTGTTGTTGTACATCAGCTTATATTGCAGGGTATTGCATGAGAGGATTTCATTTCCCATGACTTTTTTACAGCTCCTCAGGTTCCTCCGGAGGTTTTCCATGATGCAGGTGAAACTTCACATCAGCCTGAGGGTCACGAGACAGAGCCTATCAGTGTGCCAGTGTTTGTTACTTATCAGAGAGGCACCAGAGTATTATTTGCAGCAGCCTGACGAGTACTATCTCCACCCGGGGTGGAAGGGGTCTTGTTGCCATCATCAGCAACAAAGGTACAAGTATAGGACAAAGGTAAGAGGCCTATGCAGGATGAGGGCCCTTCAGGAGGCCAGGATACTGATTTCATACTTATTGATGAGGATTTGAGCTCTCCAAGCTCAAAGTTGAGAGAAATCATTCAGGAGAAGAAGGCTGAGATAGACACATTGAACAACAAATTTCAAAGAGCTCAATGGATCATAAACTATCTGGAGCAGTGGAACAAACAGTTAGAGGATCAGCAGACAATCATGGAGTTGTAAAACATCCGTGAGAACCGGCAGGCTGCCCGAAGAAGCCCAACAGAGATGACACCCATTAAGCGGGAGATTGAGGCTGATAGAGAGAATTGGCTTGAGAGGGTCAATATTCATCTTGAGAAGCTGTTGGCGAAGTAAAATAAGGAAAAGAACATGCTTAGACACATGAAGAACCATTATTGGGCGCGACATCATGTTTGCAAAGCGAGGATCAAGATCCTGAAGGAAAGGCTAGGGAGGGCACTAAAGCGTCACAAAAGGCATGATAGGCTCCAAATTTTGGCTGAAGCTTCTTTGGCCCAGCATAGTGCTTGATGAGGGACCTTCAAAAATTTTGTCAATTTTGAATTTTTTGGTCTCAAAACATATTTTCCTACCCGACGCGTAGCGCCACTTGGCGCGCGCTTATAATTGGCAGCTCTTTAGGAGAAAAAATTTGCATTTCTATATTTTTCATCAAAATTTGTGCATTCCTATGGATTACCTAAGGATTTCATCAAGTTCTAGGTTTCCTAAAGGGTCAAAAACACCCTAAAAATGGCCTTTCTGCCACTTTTTGCACACATAGGAAGCAGTGTTGGGAGATTGGATTTTTGGAGGGGAAAATGGAAACCAAATCCATAAATTCCACTTGGGTTGGAAATTAGACAGGTAGGGCTTTCCAACGAGCTATCCTGCACTCAATTTTGACTTTGGGAAGGCCCTCAAAATCAGCCTCAAACTTGTGCTACGCATAGAGATTTCAGGTGCGACGCATAGGGAAATTTGGCCTATTTTTCACTCAGCAACTCAGAATTTCACCTAGTTTTGGCCAGTTTGACTTTTTAATGTAACTCTTGATGTAAATTGATGTAATTTCATGACCATGATGTAATTTTGGCACATTTTTACTCATCTTAGTAGATTCATTCACCAAAAAGTGAAATGTAAGTGAATGAATCAGTTTCCTATCATATAGAGGCAAGTTGTTTCATTGCCTATTTTCTAGTTCCTAGTTTAGATATGGTTGAAACAACTCCTAGAATGATGAGCTCGACTCCTAGAGGCATGGGAATGAGTTAGGCTTGTCTATATCATGTAGTTCTTCAGTCATTTTCAGGGTTGGACATTTGGGATTGCTTGGCACTTCATTGTACATTTCATCTCTGCAATTTTGGCAAAGGAATAGACCAGGGTTTGCAGCACTCTTTGGGATCCATGTGGCTCTGTGTTTTGATGGTGTTTTTCTCTATGTAATTGTAAGTTCACTGATGTTTATGTGTATCATTTCTCTTCTCCTTTCTTCTTAAATTAAACAAATGAGTGATAAAGGTGGAATTCATTAGCTTGCTTTGCTCTACCTTTAGTTTTGTTTAATTTTCCATGTTTTCATCTGTTTGAAGAGGATTATTGAAAGCCTCTTGCCCTCTTCAGCTCCTCACCGGTCTGAACCATCCATTCATTCAATCTAAAGCATCAAAACAATTTCCTTCCTTGCCCCAATCAGAACTCTGCAAAAACTAGGCCTCATCCCCGAACCCAAAACTGCCTTTCCCTTGATTCCAACAAAAACCCCCAAAATCAAAATCAAATCCTTTCACCCATATACCTAGCCTAAAATTAGCCTTTATTTCAAGTCATCTAAAGCCCTATTGATTATTTTTGCTAAGATTGACCCGGAGAGAGACCTCTCCTGTTCTGGTAGGGCTAGCTACCAGACTGAGTGTGGTTTGATGTTACCCTGAACTCTGCCTTCTTTCAACCTGAGGTAGATTTAGGAAATAACATAGTGGCGACCATACTAGGAAAAAAAAGTGGTTTTCTTGTTGGTGTTATTTGTTTTCTAAGCTAGAGACAGAGCCTGAAGTTATGCCAGGTAGCCTTCGAAACGCTCTTGCTTTGCATTAGCGAAAGTAGATAAATGTTGCTTCAGTCAATCTCCGGTCTAGCTTGTAAACGTGACACTTGACTTGTAAATTTCCCCAGTATATCATATCATTCTAGACTTTTGGGTGATGAGTCTAGAATTTGATAGGCTGAACAAGTTGGTTTTATCCCTTTGATTTTGAAAATAATTCAACACACTGGCTTCCAGAAGACATACTAGAGCAAATTCGGATCTCGATCCACCTCCAATGTATGAGAATCCAAATCTGATTTCAAGAATCCTTCACCAAGAAAGTCCCGTGATTCCTCTGTTCAAATCTCATTCATGCCCCGCTGTGTTTGAATTCCTTGAAGATCTTGAATTTGACAAACAATTTGAGTTGTCGTTGTTTGAGACTAAGTCTGAAAGTGCTATTGGTTCTACTGTCATAAATCCAGAGTTTATCAAGTATCTTGAAATTGAACAGGCTAACAGATCCATTGACAGTTACATCTTGAATATTCAAAACTCCATTGTGGCAAAAAATATTCCTGAATTCATAGAGTCTGCATCTGAAACTCTTGGGCCATCAGCAGTTACATCTGGTTCACAAGTTCCTACCGAGCCTCCGTTCATTCCTACCATTCCTGTACAACCTTCTATCCCTGATCAAAAATCTGTAGTAGTATCGCCTCCATCTACACCACATACACCTCATACATCTATTGCTCCTACTCCTCCTATATCTCTGAGACCGGTTATAAATCCACCAAGAGCAATGGCTACTAGATTCGCACCCCTTGTGTTGCCTCAAAACTTGGATGCCATGCCCACTGATTATCAAAGTAAAATCCCAATGTTTGATGGCGCTCCTCAAAGTGTCACTACTCAGCAACATATTGATAGAATTGCAGACTTCTTCGATATTCATGAAATTGATGCAGAAAATGTGACCATGAGATTGTTTGTGCAAACTTTTGGAGGTGAAGTGAGAAAGTGGTTCAGAGCTTTGCAGCCTAGAAGTATTGCTACATTGGCTGAGCTTCAGAGACAATTCTTGGATCAGTGGGAAGTAAAGAAAGATCCTCTTCATATCACTTCTGAATATACCAAGATCAAGTGCAACGTAGGTGAGTCAGTCCAAGACTATTGTATCAGATTTAATGCGGTTTACAATGCAATTCCTAATGATTTAAGGCCATCTAGGAAGTCAGCTTTGCTAAATTTTCCGGATGGTTTTCATCCAAACATGGCCTATCAATTAAGAGAAAGAGATCTGACCACTTTGGAGGACATGCGGAAAATTGCAGTGAGTGTTGAAGCTAATTTGAATGACGAGAGCTAGATTGAGAGCTGAAAAGAAAGTCGCAATAAAGGAAGAAGCTTCTACTTCAGATCAGGTACTTCGCAAGGTGGAAAAGATGATTTAATGATTAACACTTGGTAAGCCTAAACCGCAGATCAAAAATCCTACTTTTCATGGCCAGCAGCAACCACAATTCAGGATCAAACAACGAGAGCAGCGAGCACAAGAAATGCCAGCACAACAATAGGGAAAAACTCCTTTACAGCAGAACTTTGTTGGTCCAGAATCCGATGATGAAGACAATGTAATAGGGGAAGAAAATCACTTCTTTACACCTGCTGATATGCCAACCTTTATCACTGAAGATGATAAGTATGCAGAAAACTCAGCTATATAAAAGGATGAGGATTTTATCTTGGCAAATGATGCAGCTCTTGAAGAAGAGCCGGATGAGTATCAGAGAGGTTATATGAATGCTTTGTCCACCCAGCAACGACAATATTCACTTAGAAACAGAGATGTGCCTATCAATCCAATCCAAAAGAGAAAGGAAGTTTCAGCACCAAAGAATGATGTACCCATTGCACATAAGAAGGGACAAGATGTAGCTGATCCTACTACTAGCAAGTCTCCATCAACAAATGAAAGATCGAATCAGCCAATTGTATCAAGGGAGAAAGCTAAAAAGAAGGATGTTCCAGCCAAATAGGTACAAAAAACTTCAGTCTTTAACTTAGAGAGTGAAATAGCTAAGTTAAAAGTTTCCATTCCTTTGACTGAGTTGATGAGAAATAGCAGTTATAAGGGTCAGGTATCTAAAATTCTGAATTTCGATCCAATGTCTGATATGGTGAATGTGGAAGATGATCAACCTGAGTTGATCTTTGGTCCAGCATTGGATGGTGAGTCTCCCAATAGTGATGTGCCTCCTTTTTATATCAGCCTTAGATTGCATGATTTTGTGTTACATAATGCCATGTTTGATTCTGGAGCTTCCCATAATCTCATGCCGAGGGCGATCATGGAGAAATTGGGATTGGAAATCACTAGGAAATATCATGATCTTTATTCTTTTGATTCTAGCAGAGTAAGATGCATCGGGCTCATCAAATATTTGGTGGTTAGTTTAGATCAAATTCCAACTAAGAACGTTTTGATGGATGTGGTTGTGGCGGATATTCCTCCTAGATTTGGCATGCTTCTTTCCAGATCTTGGGGAGCGAAGTTGAAGGGAACATTACAAATTGATTTCTCCTATGCTACCATTCCTGTGTTCGGTCAGATCAGAAGATTATATCGGGGGCAAAAAATGAAGTATATGATCACCAGCAAGGAGAAACCGGTAAATCATCCAATAAATTATGTACATACAGATTTAGAGTCTTTTGTTTTGTATTCAGATAGTTTCAATGATGTAAATAGTCAGTTAGTTGAAGCAGAGGACATTCCGGAGATCACAGAAAATTTCAAAGAAGTTTTGATGAAAGAAAGACAAGAACTTGAGAGTTTTGCTGAGCAATCAGCCTTCCGACAGCAGCAGAAAGTTGATGTAAAGCAAGCAGAAATAACAGAGAAAACATAGTTTCAGCACTTGGAAGAAGATGAAGATGGTTTGTGGACAATGGATTTCGATGGGGCAGTAGGAAGTGATGGTGCTGGAATAGGTATTTGGGTATGCATTCCTTTTTCCGCCCCAAACAAGGTACCGAGTAATGTAAGGGTCTGCTCTTATACATTAGCTTTTGATTTTTCGAATAATGAGGCAGAATATGAAGCTTTGATTGCTGGTCTGAAAATCCTTATAAAGTTGAATGCTAAGAGGATTGCAGTGTATGGCGACTCTGAGTTGGTAATTAAGCAGGTAAAGGGTGAATTTCAAGCTAAGAATCCTCGAATGCGGGCTTAACGAAATGCAGTTCTTGATATCTTGAAATTGTTTTTAGACTATAATTTGACTTGTATCCCTCGTATTCAGAATGGTATTGCAGATGCTCTTGCTAAGGCAGCAAGTAATTTGAAGATTCCGATGAACTCAAGTAACAAGTTTGAAATTCATGTGAAACATCGTCCAACTATCCCGGACAACCAAAGGCATTGGCAAGTATTCCAAGATGATGATGAGATTGATGAATTTCTACAAAACGAAGGCAAATTCAAAGAGACTTCAATTGCCATGGAGCACGATGATGGTGAGGCTGATGTGCAAATCAATCAGATGGAATTGTTGCAGCTGAAAGATAATGTCATTCCTAAAGGTTTGATACCTTTAGAAGAGCTTTTTGATCAAGATGACGTAGCTAGAAAACCAACCTTGAGGCCAACCGAAAAGGGAGTTGAAGACGTGAACATTGGATCAGTCGAAAATCCAAAGATGGTGAAATTGTCCAAAGCATTGCCACCGGAGGTAAAAGCGAAATATGTTAGTTTATTGTCTTCTTTTGTTGATGTATTTGCTTGGGACTATTCATATTTGAAGACGTAAGATACAAACATAATTCAGCACACCATTCCAATCAAGCCAAATCAAAATCCCTTCAAGGAGAAGTTGAGAAGGATAAATCCAAAGTTGTTGCCCTCAATTGAGAAGGAGGTGAATCGATTATACAAGGCTGGTATCATTGTTCCTATAATATTTTCAGATTGGATTTCCAATTTGGTGCCCGTACGCAAGAAGACAGGTGAGATTCGTTTGTGCATTGATTTTAGGAATCTGAATAAAGTTTCTTTGAAAGATAATTATCCATTGCCCAAAATGGATCACATACTTCAGTGAGTGGTTGGAGCATCTCGTATGTCGCTACTCGATGGTTATTCCGGGTATAACCAAATTCTGGTCCATGAGGATGATAGAGACAAAACAACGTTCACCACTCCGTGGGAAACTTTCCATTACGCTAAAATTCCTTTCGGTTTGAAGAATGCTGGAGCAACATTTCAGTGAGCAATGGATATGGAATTTGCAAATGAGAAATATGTTTTTCTAGTTGTGTATCTTGATGATCTGACAGTCTTTTCCAATTATGATGAAGAGCACCTTTACCATTTGAAAATTGTTTTTTAGCGATGTAGAAAGTATGGTGTGTCACTCAATCCGAAGAAGAGTTTGTTTGCCATGGATGAGGGAAAAATTATTCATCATATTATCTCAAAGGATGGCATCCGCATTGACCCAGCTCAAGTAGAAGCTATTCAGCAAATTGATCTTCCCCGGAACAAAAAGGATATTCAATCCTTCAATGGTAAGATGAATTTCTTACGTCGCTTTGTGCCTAATCTTGCTGAACATCTAAGAGAGATTACAAACATGCTTAAGAAAGATAGCGTTGTGAAGTGGACTGAGGAGGCAGTAAAGTCTTTCAATTTAGTGAAGTTGGTTCTTTCTTCAGCTCCGGTTTTGATCAGACCAGATTATACTCAGGATTTTATTTTGTTTTCATTTACTTTGGAGCATATTATCGCAATAGTATTAATGCAGAAAAGAGATCAACATGGAAAACCAATTGCTTTTTTCTACCAAACCATAAGAGATGTAGCCTTAAAATATAACATCATTGAAAAGCAAGCTCTTGCTTTAGTGAAAGCGTTGAAAGATTTTCGGGTATATATTCTACATTATCATATTCTTGCTTATGTTCCTAACGCTACTGTTAAGGATGTTTTAGTGCAAACAGATCCGAAAGGGAGATGAGGCAAATGGATTGCTGCCTTGTTGGAGTATGATGTGGAGATAAAGCCTACAAAGCTTATCAAAGGACAAGGGCTGGCTAAGCTAATGGCTGGATCGAATTTACATGCCTTGGACATCAATCTTATTGCTGCTATGTCCGAGGAAAATGAGGAAAGTTCATCAGTTCAGGTATCAGAAATCTTTGTGCTGTCTCCTTGGTATTCAGATATTGTATATGTGCTCCAAAATTTGTCACCATCGCCCGGTATGGCTAGAAACAAAAGTAGAACTCTGAAATTGAAGGCTGCTACGTTTTGTATTTTGAATAATTCACTTTATTGGAAAGATCCTGGTGGTGTTTTGTTAAACTGTTTGGTGGAAGAAGAAGCAAAGCAGGTTATGGAGGATTTTCATAAGGGAGATTGCGGAGGTCACCTTTTTTGGAAAACAACGACAAACAAGATTTTGAGAGCGGGATACTATTGGCCGACACTTTTTGCTGATGTGTATAAGAATGTCAAAAGCTGTCATGAATGTCAGATTTTTGAAGGAAGGCAAAAATTGCAGCCTTTGCCGCTTAAGCCCATTGAGGTAAGTGCTCCTTTTCAGCAATGGGGTTTGGATTTCATTGGCGAGATCCATCCCGCTTCTTCAGCTCAGCACAAGTGGATCCTCACAGCGACAGATTATTTCACAAAATGGATTGAGGCAATTCCCACCAGGCAAGACTACGGATTCGGTAATAATTTCTTTCCTTGAGAATAACATTTTGTCTCGTTTTGGTTGCTCGAATAAGTTAATCACTGATAACGCAGCAGCTTTCAAATCAAAAAGGATGATTGAGTTTTGTGACAAGTATCATATCATTTTGGGACACTCAACCGCTTATCATCCACAAGGCAACGGATTAGCGGAGTCTTCCAACAAATCTTTGGTCAACATCATTAAAAAGTTGCTGGAAATAAACAAGAAAAGTTGGCATAAGAAGTTGGTCAATGCACTTTGGGCAGATCGAGTGAGTCAGAAGAAATCCATTGGTATGTCCCCTTTTGAGTTAGTTTATGGAGTTGATACAGTGTTTCCTACCTCTCTCGTAGTTCCAGTGGTCAAACTTCTACAGGAAGCTGGCAGTGAAGATGATCATATGCAAAGAAGAATAAATCAAATGATCCATTTGCAGCAGACGAGAGAAGAAGTTTTCCAAAACACATTCAAGCTGCAAGAGAGAATTAAGAAAATATATGACAGAAAAGCAAAGGCGGACAAATTTCAATTGGAAGAAGTGGTGCTGAAATGGGATGCAAGAAATGAGGAAAAGGGTAAGCACGGTAAGTTCTAAAATATCTGGAAAGAACCCTTTAAAATTGCTGCATATCGGGGTCAAAATGCTTTTCTTCTGAAGGATATGAACGGGGAAGATTTTCCAGGAGGGCCGGTCAATGGTCGGCTTCTCAAGTGGTATCATTTCTGAGATGTTTTATGCTGTTTACATTGTCACTGTACATATCGTTTATTTCAGTTTCATTGCAAGTGTGTCTTTGTGATCTTGTCTTCGAGTTTGGGGCCCGAAGTTGTTGGAAAAATACATGAGAAAGGGGGTGGGGTGAATCGGTATTTAGAGCTTATAACATAAATTCAAATTTTTTCTTTACGCATATTTCCATACGTGATTTTTATGAAAGGAACTAGCGTATGCACACGGAAATGCGGAAGGGAAACTAGCGTATAATAATTTAACTTTCGATTTAGAGAAATTCTCGGAAAAGCGATCTTATAAACGGATTTATCGGTTATGTATCGGAGTTAGAAGTTATGAATAGTAATCGACGAATAAAGCATCACACACATGAACACCAATATTTAAGGTGGAAACCCAATTCGGGAGAAAACCACCGCTATCGTCATCGTTGTCTTCAATATTTATTATATAGAAAACCTTTTACAACATAGTACAGGTGCGATTCATACCGGTATGCGAGGCTTCTACTGCGAGAAGGCTGTAACCTTCTCTCGTTTTCCGATTTACAACTTGAAGGGAGCTCAATCCCCTAAACTCATTTACCGACCTCTCTTAGAAGGGAGCTTCAACCCCCCGAATTCAACTACCGACTTCTACGGGTACAGCTTCTACTTCCATATTGAAGGCTTCAACCTTCGGACCCACTGCGGACCACGTTTCATCAATTTTCATCTTGGATTAAACATCTTCAAAACAACCCTTTACATAACATCAACAAACATATTTTTTCCCAATACTTCAAATGGAAACGTGTGAGACCAGGGCTCTGTAACGAGAATATCGAACTAACCTATACTTCGGAATAGATATGCGGATACAAACTTAGCCCGAGATATTTCATTAATTCAAATAGAATACGTTACTTTGATTCTTCGAAGCCGCGTACATACACGCTTTCCGCACACCAACCCGCGTATACTTTTGTGTATTTTATTCTTGAGAAAACCTATACACGCTTTTCATTAAGAGAACTCGCGCATACATGCTCTTTGGACGAGACAAACTAGCGTATAGATATGTAAATGGAAACCTTTACAAAAAAGATTAGATCTATAAACTTACCCAGATTTCTTCATTATCTCTTTAGTAGAATTTGCGTCGAGATCTTCACCATTTCTTCTTCGATAGATCATCTTAGAGATTCATCATCATCGAGATCTAGAGATCTTGAACCATCCTCGGATCCATGGGTGCATCATAGATTCATATCTATCGGGTTAATAATAGAGTTCATCCATGCGAGATATTCCTTAGAGATATTTATTCATCAACAACCCTTACTCATGTACACCTTGCCCTATGATCTTCTTCTCCTTAAATAGATTTAGATTTTACCAATACCATGAGCCAAAACCACACCACTTCAGAGTGGTATTCTTGGACGGAATCAAATAAACCATACAACACTCAATACTATGTGCAAAACCATGGTATTGCCCCTTGGTATTGTAAATTTGGAGCGCAAAAGGGCATACGTGACTTGGGACGTACTAAACCCAGCTTACACACGTGATACTTGGATGTTACAAACCCGCGTATTCTTTATGATATATCACATTTATTATTTCTCCGGAACTTACTGGAAATTCTTTCTTACGCTACTTACGAGGCGATGACTGTAGACATATATTAATAGCAAATAGGTTGCTATAAAAACACAACTCATCAAGTCGGTTTCCATCAAGAACTAACTTCATCGAGTAGGTTGCCATCAAGGACAACACATTGCATCATATTGCCAACAATATCCCCCCTTTGGACTTGATGGCAACCATTATGGTGTGCTCACAACAGATAGATTCATTGAATATAACTATTATTCAAACACCATGATACTCTCCCCATTTGACATCAAGGGAAAAAGTGGGCATATCCGAAGTTACCATGCTCCCCACGAGTTCATGCTTGAATATTCAAGCACATTTTTCAATGAAGTACATGACTCTATGACCTTTCCTATCATCAAGGACTCATACATAGATCAATGATCCAACCAAGTGGATTTATATATGTGACTCAAGTACCCAACCAAGTGGGTTTAGAAAAATGAATAAATCCTTACATGACTGAATATTACAATTTTACATCATAGGTCTTAACATGAAATTTTCATCAAATTACGAAATGACTTATACTAATGAAGACCAAAGAATCTCAAACATGAGATCATATCACAACAAATAATAAGAATGCCAATAATGCATCCTTTCCACAAAACCAATGATCCCCCTTAGCACGTGCATCCTAAAACTTTCAATAGCAAATCATCGAGGCATATTTATCGAGAAACATTAGAGAATGAAACAAAATTATGAGAAGCTGGAACACCACCGAGAGATACCAAAAAGCGACATGGGTTGTGCTTGAAGAATGTTGAACCAGAATTTTTGTCAGGAAAATACTTCCATACGCAGTGCGGCTGTAAACTCGTGTATATACGCGACTATCCTTCATGAAATGCTGCGTATCCAATTTCATCTTCGAATAAGCGAGATCTGATCCTCTGCATGGCGGAGACTACTCCAAGCTTCTATACGAGATATTCGAATTCTTCCTTGGGTAAAGGTTTGGTAAATATATCGGCAAATTGTTCTTTGGAAGGAACATACTCCTATTTCACCTTTTGTTCAAGCACTTGTTCATGTAAGAAGTGATACTTGATGGGAATGTGCTTGGTCTTGGAATGCATAATAGGATTCTTTAAGATACGACGGCACTTGTATCATCACACATAATGGAGATAGGAGGTGAACATTTGATTTGAATGTCTTGTAAATTTTGCATCATTCAAAGAATTTGAGTGCAACATGATGCGGTAGCCACATGTGCTAGCTTCTACTTTGTAGATAAGGAAATAGAGCTTTTTCTTTCTTCATTTGAACCAAGATACTAGCTGCGGGGCCCCATATAGAATGCACCACCACTAGTTCTTTTCCAGATCATCAACATTTCCCGGCCCAATGCGCTATGAGTTGTAAGCATAAAGAGTAAGATCGGCATTCTTTGGATACCATAGTCCAATGTCTTGAGTTCCTTGTAGATATTTGAATATTATTTTGATAGCACGGAGGTGAGACTCTTTTGGATTAGCTTGGAATCGTCTAACAATCCCAAACTGCATGCATAATGTACGGTCTTGTCGGTGAGATACGGTAGACTTCCTATCATAGATCTGTATTACGATTGATTCAATATGGGGGATTCATCATTAGAGCCGAGATTACATTCGGTTAGCATTGGTGTACTTACTGAGTTTGCAATATTCCATGCCATACTTCTTGAGAATTTTCTTAAGATATTTTTTCTTGTGATAAGAATATTCCATATGTTGCTTGTTGCACTTGCAGAAAAGCCAAGAAAGAATGTTAGTTCCCAAAGTAAAGACATTTCAAATTTTTGTTGTATAACGACGAAATTTACGACTCATGAACTCTTCATTACTTCCAAAAAATGATATCATCAACATATAAAACTACAATCAATAGTTTATCATTTTCGGTTTTATGTATAAGTTGCTATCGATAAACCCCTTTGAAAATCCTTGTTGATGAAGATATTTTTCAAGACGATAATACCATGCCCTTGGAGCTTGTTTGAGACCATATAGAGCCTTTTGAGTCTACAAAGCAATATTTTCATCATTTCCCAAAATGAGTCCTTCTAGGTTGTTCTATATAAACTTATTCTTCTATATCACCATTGAGAAAAGCGATTTAACATCCATTTGATAAACTTTGATTTGTTGGAAGCTTGAAAAAGAAAGAAACATTCTTATGGCTTCAGAGTCTAGCTACGGGAGCAAAATTTTCTTCAAAATCTATACCTTCTTGTTGAGCATACCCCTTGCAAACAAGTCTAGCTTTATTTCTTATAACATCCCCATTCTCATTTAACTTGTTTTTGAATATCCATTTAGTTCCAATGACATTTTTATCATGAGGTCTTGGTACTAATTCCCAAGTGTGATTCTTTTCAATTTGATCAAGCTCTTCATTTGCTATGGCTTGAATCCAACATTCATCTTTGCTAGCTTGATTGACATTATGCGGTTCAATAGTGGATAGAAATGCGGATAGCTAGAAGATCCCACAAGAGTCCTTCTTGTTTGTACACTCGATCCCTTGTCTCCCAAAATTTGAGATTCGGATGATTCTTTTGAACATATCTGGATGGAGATTTTTCGGATAAATCATCTTCGGGTTCTTCATTGAGTCCATTGTCTATATCATTTCTATTTGATGTAGAAGGATATACGTCATCATCGTATTCATCTCGTTGTTTGTTTTTTCTTCTTTTGGAGTACAGCAGAGACTCATCAATAACAACATCAATACATTCAACAATCTTCCGAAGCCTTTTATTGTGATGATTATATAGCTTTACTCCTATAGGAGTAACCAAGAAAGTATTCCTTCATCTTCTCTAGGTTGAAATTTTCCAAGTTTTTCATCATTATTTTTTTATAAAGAATTTGCTTCCAAAAATCTAAAATGCTTCCGCGGTGGGAGGATTACCATACTAGAGTTCATATGGCGTTTTATCAATATTTACACAAACATGTGCCTTGTTAAGAATATTTACCACTTGTATGTCTTGCTTCTCCCCAAAAAGTGTCGGGTGTTCCCTGGAATTATCAAGCATAGCTACGGCCATTTGTTGAGCTGCTCTATTCATTATTTACGCTACGCCATTTTGTTGTGGAGTGCCACTACTGACGCTCTTTTTATGCCATGTTGTTCAAAAAAATTCAAGGAATTCATCCGATTTATATTCTCCTCCTCGATCGGATCTAAGACACTTGAGTTAGATCTAATTCATTTTCAACCCGGTGCTTTGAAGATCTGAAATTTCTCAAATGTCTTCATCTTTGTGTTTAATCAACCCAATCCAACACATTCTAGAAAAATCATCAATAAATAAGATATATTATTGTTCACCACGTGGTGAATTTTTCTTCACGGGTCCACATATGTCGGTATGAATGAGTTTAAGAGGGCTTACTTCGATGATCCTTCCTTGGCATTAAATTTCACTGCGGGTTTGCTTACCGAATTGGTCAAGATTTTCATATGATACTTTCGAGTAGAGTAATATTGGGAAGATCACGAAACGACTTTGAGTACGCTTGATTTGTTGATTTGAGAGAAGCTCGGATGCCCCAACCTTCTATGCTATAGCTTGAGTTTTCTGAATATTTACTCAAGTAGCATTGTTCTTTGCAGGTTCTTCAATACATACATGTTTTTTGGAGTTATTTTTTCCTTTTGTAATTGTTTTACTTGTATCAATATCACGTACCACACATTCTTTTGAACTAAAGACAACTTCGGTTCCTTGATCACACATTTGACTTACACTTAACGGGTTATGCTTTTAATCCATCCACATACATGAAATTATTAGCTTTCACCTTTTATTTTATAAAACGAGACCCTTTTCCCTTAATGACCAGCGAGGGTATCATTTCCAAATGTAACATTCTTTTCCTTTTCCCCGAGACAGCATATATGCAAGAAGTTTGTTTTTGTCATTTGTCATGTGTTTTGAGCATCCACTATCAATGTGCCATTGATTTTCTTCATCTTCTACAAATAAAGCTATGCCACAATTTTCAACTCTATAATTCCTTCTTTTTTCCACACTTTGGAGCTTGAAGGAAAATGTTCTTTTAGGCTAGACTTTGCTCTACGCATCGAGATTCTTCATGGCCAAAGTTATTGCAATAAGCACATTCAACTTCATTTTGAAGAGGAGAAAAGTTGTTATAGGTATTATTCTTCATTCCAATATCTATACTTTTCTTTCTTTCTTCTCCTGTCATGATGGTTTTATATCCAACACATTGAATAGCTTTATGACCAAAATTGTGACATGAGAAACATTGTCCATTGAAGTATAAATTTCTACGATCATGAAATCTTCTATTTGAATTTACACCGTTGGTTGGTGTTTCTTTGAAAGGTATTCTTGTTAGTGTTCTTTGAATTGAGTTGGTCATGCTTTACCTGCCCAAAGATTCTTTATTCCCTTCTTGAGTGGCAGGAATGTTGTATACCGAGTTGTGGTTTGCTTTTTAGATAATTCGGTGTTGAAGCACCGAGAAGATTCTACGATATATCCAAGACTTTGTCTTTATAAGAGGAGAACGTTGTACCTTGATAATCTCATCTAAGGTTTCGGATCCTTTAGAAAATCTAAGATTCGAGTCTTTACTTTCTCAAGCTTTCTTTTCTTGAGACTTACTACCTCACTTTCTAATTTTTTCATTGTGTTTCTCCTTTTCTTCAAGCTGATTTTTTTAGAGTTTCTATGGTTATTTTACTTTCTTCTAAGAATATTTTGAGTTGATTGTTTTCATCAAGAAAATCGTTGTCCTCATAGAGCATCCATAAAAGTATCCTCTTCTTCTCTAGATTCTTTTTCAAATTCCATGAGAAGTCTAGATCTTGTTCACATTCTTCCTCACTATCAGATAACCCATCACTATCTTCATGAGTATAGTAACTTTTTCTAGTGCTACACCAATTACTATTCCTTATTGCTACTACCTTCCCTTTTTCATGTGTTTATTTATGAGGACACTTGGTAGCATAATGACCAACTCTTCCACAATCAAAACATTTTTAAAAAAAGCTTACCTACGAGCCGTCTTGTGCCAGTTGAATTTTCTTTACAAAATTTACCTCATCTTCTTCGAGATATATCCTGAACCTTCTATTCCTTGTACTTCTTTCCATTTTGTAGAGAAGCTCTAAAGACTACTTCCTTGACATCGGATGGTCTTTCTCTTCTCATTTCATATAGCGTTAGTATGCCATGAAGTTGCACCACGGTAAGATTTTGAAGATCCTGCTTTTCTTCAAGAGAGGAAACTTTTGACTCAAAATTTTGTCGTTAGTGATATTAAAATTTTCTCAAACAAAGTAGATTCGGTTATTGTTTCTCCCGTGTTTCTCATACGATTTACAATATCATCGAGACGTAAAAATAAATTGGCAATGCACTCCTCATTATCCATTTTTAGATTCTCATATTGCAAAGTTACGAGAGTTTGGAGTTTAGCACTTTTTACCTTTGCATCACCTTCATAACTTAGAATGATTTTGTCCCATATTGCCTTTGTTGTATTCGAAAATTTGCATGACTTTGAAAAATTCTGATTCGGTTAGACTTCCCACAGAGCATTGACCGCCTTTGCATTTGTTTCATAATTCTTCCTTTCCCTCGGATACGGTTGTGCTATGCAAATTTGGATATTGATATCCTCCTTCAACGATAGCCCATACATCTTTGCTCCAAAAAGCGCGCAAATAGGATGTCATCCTTGTTTTCTAGAAGATTAAATTGTTTTTGTTAAAGAGCGGAGGCACGATACATGTTGTTCCATATTGATTTCTCATCTTCCTTGATCTTCCTTATAGCGGCTAAGCTTTTTCGGAAAGGACCCCCTTCGATACCAATTGTTGGAAAAAAATGCGGGAGAAGTGAACCGGTATTTAGAGCTTATAACATAAATTGAACTTTTTCTTTAAGTATATTTCCATATGCGGTTTTTATGAACGGAACTAGCGTATCATGCGAAAATGCGAAGGAAAACTAGCGTGATACTAATTTAACTTTCCCGGTTAGAGAAATTCTCGGAAAGCGTATTATAAACGGATTTATCAGTTATGTATCGAGTTAGAATTTATGAACGATGTCAATGTAGAATAAAGCATCACACACATGAAAACCAATGTTTAAGGTGGAAACCCAATTCGGGAGAAAATCACCTGTTTCGTTGTCGTCGTAGTCTTCAATCTTTATTATATAGAAAACCTTTTACAACATAGTATGGATGCGGTGACTCATACAGTACATAGACTTATACCTGCGAGAAGGCTACAACCTTCTCTCGTTCTCCAAGCTGGGCACCGGAAGGGAGCTCCAACCCCACGAACTCGTTTACTAGCCTCTCCCTCGGGAAGGGAGCTCAACCCCCTCAATTCAACACCCGACTTCTACTGGCTAAAAGCATCTACTTCCATCCGAAGTCTTCAACCTTCGAGACCCACTGAGACTACATTTCATCAATTTTCATACTAGATTAAACGACTTCAACCTAACCCTTTACATAACATCAACAAACATACTTTGCCCAATACTTGAACGAAGCAGTGTGGAGACCACCGCCTAGAATCGTCAGAACTAACCAGACTTGAATGATAGATGTACGAGATACAAACTTAGCCGGATCTTTCATTAATTCAAATAGCATATGCTACTTTTCTTTACTACAACCACGTACATACGCGCTTTCTCGCACCAACCCGCGTATGCTTCGTTTATTTTATTCTTTAGAAAACCCTATACGCGCTTTTCATTAAGAGAACCCGTGTATACATGCTCTTTTGACGAGACAAACTGGCGTATAGATATGTAAATGGAAACCTTTGTAAAAAACGAGATCGGATCTATAAACTTACCCAGATTTCTTCATTATCTTCGTTAGACTTTGAGCTGGATCTTCACCATTTCTTCTTTCTACGGATCATCTCTAGAGATTCATCAATCATCGGATCTAGAGATCTTGAACCATCCTCGGATCCATGGGTGCATCATAGATTCGAGATCTATTAGTGAAGAACGAGAGTTCATCCATGCATATATTCCCTTAGAGATATTTATTCATCGACAACCCTTACTCATGCACACCTTGCCCTATGATCTTCTTCTTCTTAAATAGATTTAACTTTTACCAATTCCATGAGCCAAAACCACACCACTTCCGATGGTATTCTTGGACGGAATCAAAATAAACTATGCAACGCTCAATACTTTGTGTGCCAAAACCATGGTAATGCCCCTTCGTATTGCAATTTGGAGTGCAAAAGGGCATACGCGACTTGGGACGTACGAAACCACGTACATATGCGACCTAGATGTTACAAACCTCGTATTCTTTGTGATATATCTGTTTATTATTTCTCTGGCACTTCCGGAAATTATTTCTTATGCTGCTTCTACGTAGCGATTTGTATATATATTAATAGCAAATAGGTTTCTATCAAAAACTGACTCATCAAGTCGGTTTCATCAAGAACAACTTACATTTGGTGGGTTGCCATCAAGGACAACACATTGCATCATATTTCCAACAAAAGTGAAGGCTATAATTACAGAAGATTGATTTCAGCTTTGGTTTGAGTTTGTCAAGTCGAGTTTTTTTCGGTCATTTTAGTTTCAAAATTGAGTCGGTTTGAGTAAAATTTTCATTTAATAAATGAGTCAAGAGTCTTGTGTTAATTTGCTGAAGTTATGGACTCCATAGCCCAATGGACGAAGGCACTACCTACTCTCCCAGTAAATCGTAGTTCTTGGCACCTCCCAAGGAGCTACCATCCTCATTGGAGCCAATGTTAGATTCGGTCTCTTCATCCCTCGTCAGGAGATCAAAAATCTCTTTTGTTGCATTTCATTTTAGGTGTCTCATTCAGTTTAGTCAGCTGCATTCCATTAGGACCATGGATCATCTGACGGAAGGGTCTTTTCTCTCATATCCCTCATGTCATGTACCTGCTGGTCCGTGTCTGTTTATCAAAATCAATTTTAAAGTCATTTACAGTCATGTTTGGCCTCATGTTTTCCAAAGAGACATTTTAGGGTTTTTAGTCTCACTAGGTCTAGGGTTTCGCAAATTTAGTCTTCAAAATGTCTAATAATGTCAGCAGGCACATGAGGAAGTTTCAAATAAGGTTTTCAGTGCAAAATTTCATCGTCATAATGCTTAATCATGATTCTTCTTCAAAACTCTGTTTTGAAGAAAAATCGTCAAATTCATCCTTTGTAATAAATTTAATGTAATTCTCAAAGTTGTTTCAGTTGTGAAGTTCTTCAGGCGCATCCCTGGTCACCTTTGCCAAATCCCATGCCTGCTATCCCTGCAAAAATAGACAAGAGATTCATCATTCAGCTAAAAAATCAAGAAGGAAACAAACAAAAACAGAGTTTATTTTAAAAAGTGCAAAGTGTCAAAATTCAAACATTGGAAAGTGGGTTTTTTCAAATAGAAAATCAAATTCTATGGCCATAAAAGATATTTTCATTGTTTCACAATTCATTTGCATACCAAAAGTCAGCAAGGAGCCAAGAGAAATCGTGGAGAAATAAGTTGGAGGACGAAACTGTGATTTAGAGGTCGGACTATGTATAATTTGCAGAGCGTGGCGCATTGGGTGGAGATCGCGACGCATAAGCAAGTTGCGGCGCATAGGGCCGCCCACCACCATGTAATTCTAAACTGGCGCGGCGCACTCAGCTATCGCGGCGCACTGGGTTATGCACGCGGTGCACAGGGCTGAAGCATAAAAATTCATGCCATCTCTCTCAAATTTCAAAACGATTTTTCCTCCCTTGTTCCAAGTAAGTTCATGATTGCCATTTGATGTTGATTGAGGTTAAATACGAGAGTTTTGAATGTCAAATTATAAACCCTATCCTTTTGTTAAAAACTGCTCCTTAGGGTTTTGAAATAGTGTTTTAAAAGTAATTTTGGTGCCAAATACTCCATCTCCCCCACCTTGTTCATTCCTTCCCTCATAGTAATCCTATTATTACTGTCTATCCCCTATTTCCTTATATCCCAAACCACTCATATCATCTCATTCCTATTTCCCCATCCCAAGTCATTTCATTTCACTTTCATTCTCCTTTTCCCATTTCATTTGTAAAAATTCCCAAAACCCCAAGTTCCCCAAACAGTCAAGTGACTGTCCTTACACTTCAAATTTCACTTGATTGAACCACTTTGTCCCCACTGTCCTATTTTTCTCCATAGTCCCTTTCCTTTGACACACATTTGGCACTAAATTCAAAACATCAAAATTCTCATTTTCACCTCACACAAGCCAAACATAGACCACTAAGCTACATGCACCGAGAAGGCCTCGTAAAGGTGGCAAACATGTGAGAGAAGAGCCCACCTCATTGAATCAATTGCAGGCCTGCCCACTTGCAATAGCATGTTTTCGAGAGCAGTCATGTTATCAATATTGTGAGATGATTGCTAGGATTCAGCATCATCAGGAGTTGGCTCGGTTGTTTGTGTTACATTTGCATGATGGTCAGGGAACTCTTTCTGGTGTAAATTTCACTTTGACACTGGAAACCATATCTCAAGCAACTAGAATCCCGAATGTGGGTGAACAGTGGAACAAGAGATAGCAGGTGGAAAGAGTGCATTATGAACCATACATCAGGCCTAGCTATGTGAGACAGCTCAGCAGGGTGTTCCCATTCCGGTTCCTAAAGGAATCCTATGCGCCTTTGATGAGACTCATTATCAGATACTTTAGTTGTGAGGGCCCGTTCTCACGCCTCTATGCTTACCACATCAGGTTATTGATGCATTTCACTAGAGTGAGGATGATGAACATACCTTATTTCATGTGCCGGAACATCGAGTGAATGACCACTCTTGTGCAGAAGAAGACTCCCGAGCAGCAGTACAACAATATTTATCATTATGCACTCATCAAGGTTGTTGTTGTACATCAGCTTGGATTGAAGGGTATTGCATGGGAGGATTTCATTTCCCATGAATTTTTCACAGCTCCTTAGGTTCCTCCGTAGGTTTTCCATGATGCAGGTGAACCTTCACATCAGCCTGAAGGTCACGAGACAGAGCATATCAGTGTGCCAGTGTTTGTTACTTATCAGAGAGGCACCAGAGTATTGTTTGCAGTAGCCCGACGAGTACTATCTCCACCGGGGGTGGAAGGGGTCTCGTTGCCGTCATCAGCAGCACAGGTACAGGTACAGGACAAAGGTAAGAGGCCTATGCAGGATGAGGGCCATTCAGGAGGCCAGGATCCTGATTTCATATTGATTGATGAGGATTTGAGCTCTCCAAGCTCAAAGTTGAGAGAGATCATTCAGGAGAAGAAGGCTGAGATCGACACATTGACCGACAAATTTCAAAGAGCTCAATGGATCATAAACTGTCTGGAGAAGCGGAAAAAATATTTGGAGGATCAGTAGATGATCATGGAGTTGCAAAACATCCGTGAGAACTGGCAAGCTGCCCGAAGAAGCCCAACAGAGATGACACCCATTGAGCGGGAGATTGAGGTTGATAGAGAGCCTTGGCTTGAGAGGGTCAACATTCATCTTGAGAAGCTGTTGGCGAAGGAAAACAAGGAAAATAACATGCTCAGACACATGAACAACCATTATTGGGCGCGACATCATGTTTGCAAAGCGAGGATCAAGATCCTGAAGGCAAGGCTAAGGAGGGCACTAAAGCGTCGCAAAAGGCATGATAGGCTCCAAATTTTGGCCGAAGCTTATTTGGCCCAGCATAGTGCTTAATGAGGGACCTTCAGCCCAAATTTCAAGAAATTTGGGAAAAATTTTGTCAATTTTGAATTTTTTGGTCTCAAAACAGATTTTCCTGCCCGACGCGTAGTACCACTTGGCGCGCGCTTATAATTGGCAGCTCTTCAGGAGGAAAAATTTGCATTTCTGGACTTTTCATCAAAATTCATGTATGCCTATGGATTAACTAAGGATTTCATCAAGTTCTGGGTTGCCTAAAGGGCCAAAAACACCCTAAAAATGACCTTTCTGCCACTTTTTGCACACACATGAAGCAGTGTTGGGAGATTTCATTTTTGGAGGGGCAAATAAAAACCCAATCTAGAAATTCCACTTGGGTTGGAAATTAGACAGGTAGGGCTTTCCAACAAGCTATCCTGCACTAAATTTTGACTTCGGGAAGGCCCTCAAAATCAGCCTCAAACTTGTGATATGCATAGAGATTTCAGGCGCGGCGCATAGGGAAATTTGGCCTATTTTTCACTCAGCAGCTCAGAATTTCGCCTAGTTTTGGCCAGTTTGACTTTTTCATGTAAATATTGATTTAATTTCATGACCATGATGTAATTTTGGCACATTTTTACTCATCTTAGTAGATTCATTCACCAAAAAGTGAAATGTAAGTGAATGAATCAGTTTCCTATCATATAGAGGCAAGTTGTTTCATTGCCTATTTTCCAGTTCCTAGTTTATATATGGTTGAAACAGCTCCTAGAATGATGAGCTCGACCCCTAGAGGCATGGGAATGAGTTAGGCTTGTCTATATCATGTAGTTCTTCAGTCATTTTCAGGGTTGGACACTTGGGATTGCTTGGCACTTCATTGTACATTTCATCTCTGCACTTTTGGCAAAGGAATAGACCAGGGTTTGCAGCACTTTTTGGGATCCATGTGGCTCTGTGTTTTGATGGTTTTTTTCTCTATGTAATTTTAAGTTCACTGATGTTTATGTGTATCATTTCTCTTCTCCTTTCTTCTTAAATTAAACAAATGAGTGATAAAGGTGGAATTCATTAGCTTGCTTTGCTCTGCCTTCAGTTTTGTTTAATTTTCCATGTTTTCATCTGTTTGAAGAGGATTATTGAAAGCCTCTTGCCCTATTCATCTCCTCACTGGTCTGAACCATCCATTCACTCAATCTGAAGCATCAAAACAATTTCCTTCCTTTCCCCAATCAGAACTCTGCAAAAACTAGGCCTCATCCCCGAACCCAAAACTGCCTTTCCCTTGATTCCAACAAAAACCCCCAAAATCAAAATCAAATCCTTTCACCTATATACCTAGCCTAGAATTAGAATTTATTTCAAGTCATCTCAAGCCCTATTGATTATCTTTGTTGAGATTGACCCGGAGAGAGCCCTCTCCTGATCTGGTAGGGCTAGCTACCAGACTGAGCATGGTTTGATGTTACCCTGAACTCTGCCTTCCTTCAGCCTGAGGTAGATTTAGGCACAACAAAATGTAAGTAAATGTAAGTCTTTATTTTCCTTCTCTAGCTTGGCCTCAAGGTGTACGTTAGCCCTCTCAAGACATTATTCCCTATCATGTTCAATTTCCATTGCAAGGAGTTCATTGAGAGGAATTTGTTCTTCTAGGGCTCATTCTTGCTCCATTCTCTTGGTAAGACCTTCTTTAGACCCATAGTTCTAGGTCTCCTGCTAGTCTGACCTTCCTCATCCTCACTCTCTTCATAAGTGCCCATGAACTCTTTCAACTTAACCTATGCCCTTTGAGCCTCTTTCTGGTACTTGAGTGCTCTTGTTTCATATATGGCTTGTTGGGCACTCATTTTCTTCCTTTGCATCTGATAGAAGTGAATGACATATTTTTACCTTTCTAATTCATCTTCCAAGTCTTCGATTTGTGCATTCTTGTCTTGGAGGAGGGAGTTTTAAATTATTTCCCTATTATCCTCACCACTGTCTATGTCAATAAGTTCAAACTCTCTTTCCTCTTCATGATATTACTCTTCTTATTTCAATTTTTTCTTACCTTTGTCAATCTTATGAGTTCAGGAGGATGGCCTGGCCCCTTAGCCCTTTGGAGGTAGCAAACACATGCCTCTCTCCTCTTAGATAGGTAAGAGGGAAAGGTGTAACAAGTTTTATCTAGACATCTTCATCATTGGTGACCTTAAAACTTCCTTTCTCCTCTTCAATGATCCCTGCATGTGTGTCTTCTTCATTTTGTTCTTGAATACCTTCTTGAGAGGCACTTTCATTTTCTCCCATGCTAGCATCACTTCCATGATATTCGTCATTGTCATCCTCTTCCATGTCTTCTGCATTGTCATCCTCTATGTTTGCAACATTATCATTTGCATTGTCATTTTCGTTGTTGTCATCGTTAGAGGTGTCTTCATCACTGTTTGGTACATTTTCATCCTCTTGGATGCTTTTTGAGTTCATTGGATCACTATTGTCACTATTGTTAGGGCTATTAGTCGTTAGGTTTTCTTCATTACCTTCATGACTGCCATTAGCCCCTTCATTTTTTGGCCCACTGTCTTCACTTTCAAACTTTGCCTCTGTCTCTATATCTTCATTATTTTCATAGTTTGTCTTTTCATTATCACTGCTTTCATCTGAATTTTCTTCACTACTATTTTTGCCTCCATAATTTACCTCTGTTTTTCCATCATATTTAGCCTCTGTATCATTGCTTGTAGTTTCTGTGGGGTCACTGTTAGAGGCATATTCATTAGTTTCTCCTTCATTTTGACTGTCATTTTCTTCCTCATGATTTCCACTTTCTGACTCATCGTTGGTTTCTTCTTCCCCACTGTCATTCATCTCAGATTGTTCTTCATCTATTTCTCCCTCAATATTTGGCTCACTACCTTTGTCTTCTTCTTCATGTTTTGGCTCACTGCCTTTGTCACTTCCCTCTTCCTTAGCACTGTCTTCTTTGTCCTCTTATTCACTGTCTAGCTCACTATTTTCATATTTATAATTTTTCCCTGTATCTGTATCTCCATTTTTATCCTCCTCATCATTTACCTCTTCATTATGACTGTCATTTTCTTCCTCATGACTGTCACTTTATACCTCATCATTTGTTTCTTCTTCCCCACTTCCTTTTGTCTCTTCTCCATCATCATTACTTTCTTCATTTTCATTTTCATGTCCGTCATCACTTGTTTCTTCTTCCACACTGTATTTTTCTTCTTGGCATCCATGCTCATCTTTGTCACTACTTTCTTCATGTTCTTCAACACTTTCTTCTTCTTCTAAGGCTTTAGGAGAAGCTGAAAGAGGGAGGTTTGTTTAGGGAGAGGATTCATGTGGAGAGGATTAATCATGATCAGTGGGGGGTGATGGAGGAGTGGAGGAAGGTGGATGGGATGATGATGCTAAACTTTGCACAGGAAGAGGCTGTGGATCTGTGAAAACATCATGGGTGATGAGAACTTCCCATGGGATACCCTGTTGCTCTAATTGATGTAACACACCCATCTTGATAAGAGAATGGTGGAAAAGGATTTGTATTTTCTATGAGGGATGTCTCTTTTGCACAATGTATGACATCTTATCAATACTTCTATAAAGATAGTAGGGAAAATGAAGTAGCTTGGCCTTGGTGAAATGCATGAGCGGTCTTACATGGTAGGAATAGAGTCTAGAAAACCTACCATCACAGGTGAAGTACTTCATGATGACTTTCATTAGAGGGCCATATCTTTCCAGGAGATGGGAGAAGGGAAAAATGGTCTTACAATCATCTTGGTATCTTTGTTTCAAAAAAGGCTGGTAATGGCTTGAGTCCAAACTCACCTGTTTGAACCATTTTTCTCCCATGAAAGGTA
This sequence comes from Pinus albicaulis, assembly GCA_034641835.2. Taxonomy (NCBI): domain Eukaryota; kingdom Viridiplantae; phylum Streptophyta; class Pinopsida; order Pinales; family Pinaceae; genus Pinus; species Pinus albicaulis. Next base: position 34,524,822 of record CM076580.1, on the reverse strand, counting down.
TCCTAGTGGCCATGTCAATTGTATTGGGGGATAAATCAAAATTCACTCCAGCTAGATGTACTTGGTGGTTATGGAGGTTTAGGATGAAAATTATGGTCAACTCAGGGTGACTTTTGACTCTTTTTACTTTTTCACAAAAGCCATAACATCCCAAGTCTTGGAAATATGCAGTTTTTGTATGGGAGGTTGTCAAATCCTTGGTTCTTAAAGGCTCAAATTTGTTTTCTCTCCCACCCTTCCTTTGTTGTTCTCTAGGCCTTTTGCCTCCCTTGCCCCCGTCGACATTTCCTTCTCTAGGAATTTTATCCTTTACCCTTGTTTTTTAAATCAAACCTTGAAACTGCTTGTGAAATGATATGAAGGAGGTGAGTGGGATGGTGTGGAGACAGTAGTGTCAAGTTTTGGCAGTGTAAAGGCTAGTTGTGCAAGTGGAGAGGTTATTTGGCAAAAGAGCTAATTTTTAGCATGGAGACCAAACGTTTTCTTCCTCTATGGTTTCTATCTTCCTTTCCAAATTCAACTTCTAAAAAATAGCATGAGAGGGGGTATAAAACCTAAATACCTCTTAGAAAACCTTCAGGAGTGCCAAGCAAGAAATAGGCGATATATTGAGCAATTTGGAGGCTTGGAATCAACTTGAAAAGTTCCTGGATGAATAAGTAGCACAAGAGCATAGCACAAGGTGGCCCCTACATGAGGTGTTCGGTACCTCCTACACGTCCACTCACATAGCACAGTGGAGCGTCGGGCAACCTCTGCACACAGGTGTAGGGTTGGGCTTGAACGGCCTTCTGCGTAGCGTAATGGAGCGTCGAGTGGCTTCCCCATGCCAGTGTAGGGTTGATGGAGTGTCGGGCCTTCTGGTCAAAAAATCCACATATAAGAGTGTAGCATTGGGCCGTCATGCATGTGGATAAGAGTGCAGTGTTGGGAAGCTCCTGCACTGATAATAACGCAACATTGGCTAGCTCCTACACATTTTTGTGTTGGGAGGTCATGCACATAGTAAACGTGTAGTGAATCGCTATAGGAGCACAGTGCTCTGTGGAAAAATGCATAAGTTTTAGGCACAGGTGCTTAGCGTCGTGATCTAGGAGCACAACATCGTGTCTTATGCCTGAAAAATTTCCAGAAAACCCTGACTTTCTTTGAAGGCTCTCTCTCAATTTCGCAAATAATAATGAGCAAGAGTGATAATGAAAATTATTTTATACCATCGTATTTTAATAATTGAAAATCAAAACCCACTTTGCTAATGTCTGTTTTTTGGGCTTTTCATCGTTTCACTAACATTTCTTTTTCTTTGTGCAGGAGGTCAAAAAATGGTTCTTTGGTGGTTGGTTCTGAAAACATACATTTTTTTCCTCTCAGTGTTTTTTAACAATGATATATCTCTTTTACTAAAGGTTTTACATCATGCCTATTATGCTTTTCATTGACCACTTCTGATCTGCTGTAGGTGTCATAACATAGTGTTTTGATCTTCTTAAACTTATTTTGGAGTTTGGCACCTTAATCACTCAACAATAGAAGTCATGCTTAATTTGATTTCTCATTTCACACTTGGCCTTCTGCTTTCCTTCTTTTGACTATTTTTATTAAATTGGATTGTACTCGAAAGTTTTAGACTTCTTCATACTGATAATATTTTTAATCTCTTGTTTTGGTGCAGTGAAATAGTGTGTCTGGTCAGACCATGTAAGTCACCTTCTGATATCATTTTTCAAACCTCTGCTTTGTGTCATCATGGAGATCTTTTATCTTCATTCCTTATTTCACCAAATCTTCAATTTTATGCTCAGTGGCGCTGATTTACCTTTGTCTGCATGATCCTTTGAATAGACTCTTTTTTGTCCAAGACCTATTTTTCCAATTAGTTATAAAAGCCCTGATACTCTTTGTTTCATAGGCATGTTGTCTCCCCTTGTTGTGAATGTCCTTAAGGAGTTTGGTTTCTCGCATTGCCTCTCTTCTGCTGATAACCATCATAAACCATTCTTGCAGAAATGTTTTAAGATAGGCAACTGTCTGTTTCGACCTTTTGATATCCTTTGGACAATCAGGAGCTATCCCTCCTTGTCACTTGATTTCATTTTTGAGCACATGTAAAATAGTGAGTTTAGGAAAACACAACAATGGAAAACCTATGAGACCCTATGTGACCTATTGAGAAACCTTTTTGACTTGGCCCTTTGGTTGAAAACATGACTTAGGATTTTTTAGGTGTAAAACAGAGTTTTGACCAACCCTTATGCATTGTGGACCTGAAAACTGATGAATTTGATTTATATAAAGAGCCTAGAAAGGTAGTTTAAAATCACCACTGCTTGAGGCACTTGGTGAATAGGGGAAAAGGTTTAGGCTAATTGGCAATCCAGGGTGTGAGTAGAGGGGCTAGGAAAATTGAAACAAAATGGTAAGGTCAGAGGTGGAAAACATAGTGAGAATGAGTGGCTTAAGTCCATGATTTGGTCCTTAAGGAGTGATAGGCTGGCCATGCCTTGATAGAGTAGTAGAATAGTGAAAATTTTATCCTAAGGATAATGAATGCAATAGGATTTCTAGAACTCGCAAGATTCATGAATTTTGTTTCTAGAAATCTAGGATAAGCATGTAGTCATCTACAAAGGAAAAAATTACTAATGAACAACAGTGGCTCCACTTTGGGAGGGCAGCTTATTTTTAGGAGGTTTCCAAAACTTTAGATCTCTTGGTTTATGAAGACCAGTGCCTTATCCATTGGAAAACCTATTCTTCTTTCATTTGCTGCTACTTCTTTGAAGTTGTGATTTCAATAATTTGAAAACATGATTAGCTCAACTTAATCTTTACCCACCCCACCCACTGTCCTAACATTTTTCCTTCCTTGGGTGAACTTGAAATGGAAAACCCATGGCATTCCTTTCTTTTGAAAACAAAAACAAACTATCTACTTGTACCCTTATTGCCTCGAAGAGTTCAAATTATGCTAGTGAACTCTTTCTATTCCCTACCTAGAATAACTGACTATCAAGATTGAACTGTATGACAAACTTCATTCTCTAAGCTACTGACAAGAAATTGAAAACATGATTTGAACCAGGGTTAGACAATCTGATTCATCATGAGTTGTGGAATTGAGAAAAGTTGCACACAAACATTATTTTTCATAAAAAAAAAAACTACAAGGCATTGAGGGCTGGGTTTCATCATTAGTTAATCATCACTATCTTTATCTTTGGTTCATATTTAAGCATGTGGAACTAGTACCTTTCATTCCTAATCTATTTTCTTTTGACAAGTCAAGCTTAAATTATTTGACCAGTATTCTTTCATTAACCTATCAACAACAAATTGAAAACATGTTCAACCATGATTAGGCTAGATGACTGAACAAGACCTTATTTTTGAAAAAGTAGTGGCATTTAGTCTTGTACACTTTCAGTATCACTATTTTTTGGGTATGGGGCTGTACCTTTTTAAATCTTCCCTCTTTTTCTATTTTTGTGCTTTTCTCTTTATGGCCTTTCATCAAACAATGGTATGTACAATGAGTGAAGACCTAAAAAATATAACTCTTGAAAAAATTAGTGCTTTAGCGTCCTACCATTGAAAGGACCTCCAAATGCTTCAACTCCATCTAGCTCTTGTAAAAAGAAAACGTTGTTACCTCTAGCTGACCTGATAAAGAATGGCCCTTTCCACAAGTTTTCAAACTTGCCATGTTTCCCTTTGTCTTCTCTCCTTGAGTCCCATTTTAGCACTTTATATCCAATCTGGAAATCATTTTCCTTGGTCCTTCTGTCAAATATTTTCTTCATATTTTCCTGTACTACCTGTGTCCTTTTGTAAACCTCCTCTCTTCTTTGTTGTAAATGGATAGTTTGGTTCAGCCTACCTTGCACGTCATTCTCTTCTGATTGCATTTATTGTAGCAGTTTCATCACCGGGACTCCCAAAGATATTGGGAAAATGGCGTCCATGTCATACACTAGTTGATAGGGAGACATACCAATTGATTTCTTGGTGGTTAGTCTATCAACCCATAGTGCATGTAGTAGTTTTCCATGCCATGTTTTTTTATTCTATTCCAGAAGCTTCTTAATGATATTGACCAAGCTTTTATTAGAAGACTCAGCTAGCCCATTACCTTGAGGGTAATAAGCTATGGAATGCTCTAATGTGATGTGATATTTATAACAGAAGTCAACCATTATTTTAGATGTAAAGGTAGTATCATTGTCTGTGATGACCTTTCTGGGGCAACCAAATCTAGATAAGATGTTGGTATTAAGAAATTTGATAATGACTGAATCAGTGGAATTCCTATAAGGGATGGCTTCTATCCACTTGGTGAAGTAATCTGTGGCGCTGAGGATCCACTTGTTTTGGGAAGATGAAGTAGGGTGGATTTCTCCAATTAATTCTAAGCCCCTTTGCTAAAAATGAGCATCAACAATCATGTGATGCAAAGGTAGAGGTAAGAGTTTTCTCTTGCCATAAAAAATTTGGCATTTATAGCAAGTCATGACCGGTTTTTCAGTGTCAGGGAAAAGGGTGGGTCAATATTAGCCAACTCTAATAATCTTGTTATTTGTGGTTTTCCAATAAATATGCCCCCCACATTCTCCCTCATGTAGTTCATGCATGATATTTCCTGCATCATCCTCAAGCAAACACTTAAGCATTAGACCAATAGGATTCTTCCAATACAAAACTCCATCTAAAATGTAGAAATTCAAAGATTTTTGTTTCAGGAATATTTATTTTGTCTTTGATAAGGTAGGAGGAGCATTAAGATAAAATAGTACATATATGATATTAGCATACCAAGATGAATTCAAAAACACCTCTTCAACAAGGGGATTTGTGCATTCTTATTTTTCTTCTAAAGTATCAACCAAATTCATATCTAATGCCTGGAGATTCGATTCAGCCATATTTTTTGAAAGTCCTTATCCTTTAACCCATTTATTGGGTCTGATTTCTAAGTCGTATTCTAAAATAATCACAATCCACTTTCCTCTTTTACCATCTGGGTCCTGATTTAAAATGTCTTTGACAACTATGTGAGGAACAAAAGCAACGATATGAGAATGTAAGATATAAAATATGAAGTCTTTCAATGCTTTAATCAATCCAAAGGCCTGCTTTTCCATGGTGTTGTATTTTATGGGAGCATCTCTAAGATCTTTGCTAAAGAAGGCTATGGGTTGTTCTTGCCCCATGATGTTCTTTTGTAACAACACTATAGCCATGATATGTTTAGAGGAAATGAAAAAAATATAGAATTCTTTGGTGAAATTGGGACTTATTAGAACCGGTGTTTGGGTGAGTGCTTTCTTGAAAATTTCAAAATATTTCTTGGCTTCCAAAGTCCAACTAACCCCTATTTCCTTTTTGAGCATGTTTGTAATATTTCTCAAAAGTTTAGCAAGGTTGGGTATGAATCTCCTCAAGAAATTGATTTTTCCAATGAAATATTGAAATTCCTTAATGTTTGTAGGATGGTTGATTTGCAATATGTATTCAATCCTTTTGGGGTCTATTTTGATTCCCTCTTCAGAGATGATGTCGCCTAGGAATTTTCCTTCCTGGAGACCAAACAATGTTTTCTTGGGATTCAAAGATATGAATATTTCCGACATTTTTCAAAAACTTTTCTTAAGTGGACTAAGTGCTCTTCATCAGTCCTAGAGTAAACAGTCATGTCATCAAGGAAATGAATATGAAGTAGCCTATGTCTTCTAAAAAATATATGTTAATGGCCCTTTGGAAAGTGGCCCATGTGTTCATCAACCCAAATGCAATTTTGACGTACATGAATGTACCCCAAGGTGTGCTGAAGGAAGTTTGTGTTTATCACTTGGGAGTACTAGGCCTTGGTTATAACCGAAAAAGCCATCAATCATTGTGATTCTATTAGAGCGAATTACCTTTTGAAGTATGCGATCCATTTTAGGTAAAGGGTAATTGTCTTTCAATGAGGACTGATTCAGATTTCTGAAGTCAATGCAAAGTCTAATCTCCCCGATTTTCTTCCTAACTGAAACAAGGTTGGAAACCCACACTGAGTATCTAAGGGGAACTATGATCCAGGAATCATACATTTTCTTAATATATTTTTTCAACTAAAGTTAGTAAAATAGGCTTTATTCCCCTTAAATTTTGTTTGGAAGGTTTTTGATTTTCCTTGAGAGGTATTTTATGTTGGATAATTCTTGTGTCATATGATTTTAAATCTTGATATCGCCATGAAAACACATCTTTAAACTACTTAAAAATCTCAATATACTTTTGTTTTATGTTAGGAGGAAGGGTTTTGGAGAGTTTAATCATTTCAGGTTCCTTTATGCTTCCTATGTTGAATTCCTCAACGTCAGTCTTAGCAGATTCTATCTCTTTTTTTTTAGCCACATCATTAAAGTCAAACAGTTCTTCTAATGGTGCAAGCCCTCTTGGCAATGTGTCATTTTTGCATTATAAGAATTCCAAGTCCTTTTGGTCTAGATATTCAAACATTTTAGCCTCATAAGGATGTGTAAGCGGATTTATATCTATAAAAGAGGCCAGCTTTGTTTCATGATCTCTATATTCAACAAAAACATCTTTCTCATGCTCTAAGATGGGTTTTTTCCATGTAACTTCATTTATATAGTGCAGAAAATCATCAATTTGTTTATCACCTTCAAACTCTTGCCAATGGTCAATGTTGTCAAATACTGTAAGACAGTGTTTGACTTTGACAGTGTATTTTTCACTGGAATGTGGTATTTGGCAATTACTGGCATCAAAAGCAAGCTCATTGGCAAGACTATTTTGAGCTATAGGAATGTAAATGAGCTCATATTTCTCAAAAATTTTGAGGATGTCTAGGGATTCATTTCTCTACTCTCTTAATCTTGGATTCTTTGTTGAGTACTCACCTTTGAATTGTTTAATGATAATTTCTGAATCTCCTTGTAGATATATTTTCTTAGCTCCTAAAGTCTTCAAGAAAGTGCAAACCAAGGAGGAGAGCCTCATACTCTGCAATGTTATTAGTGCACTAAAAATCTAGTTTGTATGAATGGCCCTCTTTTGTGTTATGTATCCAGAAACTAGCTCCTGAACCAACCTTGCCACAAGAGCCATCAAATCTCATGTTCCAAAGTGTTTCTAGTTCATGTTTTCCACTATGTTGTTGTCCAGGGCTACTGGAGTTCAAGTTGTCATGTTCTTCATTTAAGGGTGAGTGTAAGTGTTCTGGAGGGCCTAGTTCTTTCTTATATTCTTTCACTTTTTCACCAATGTCATTTTCATTATATAAGATGAAAGATTCCAAATCTAAATGAATGGAATAAACAGGGGTGTTGTTTGGCCTATCTAGGCTACTCACCATATACTTCATGTGGGTTACTAAGTAAAATCTCCTGGTTTTATTGAAAATGGGGATTGTGGCATATTACATGTCCATTTTGAGGCTGCCTTGAAGTTTGGCTCCCCATGATCTAGACAAAAACATGCCATACTTCAGGGGAATGTCAGCAACCACTGTGTCAATGACTAGACTCTTAGTGGGTATTTGCACCAAAGTGATGAAAATATCCTTGATTAGACCCAGACATTTGACTCTACTCAAATCAAAATATTATAATTCTTTGTAAGGTTTGCTTATTTCTAGGCCTAATCTCTCCATCACCACCTTAGGCATAAGTTTGTGTGAGGCACCGAAATCTAGCATAGCGTTGTGTAATATTTTTTCATGTATGTTGAGGGTGACATAGAAAAGAGGGACAGCTCCTTAGTATCTTCCCTCAACTTCGGGACCAAACAACAACTATGGTTTGTCATCAGTCAAGTTTAGAGTGTCTGTATTGTTCCCTATGTTCAAGACTTTCAAAACTTAGGGCTTGTACATTTCTGAGTAATTAGTTCAGTGAGAGGCATTGTTATCCATATTTTAGAAATCTCTCCTTCAAAGCTTAAAGGTATTTCTTTTTTAGACATATTCACATCAGTTTTATCAGCCATAAAGTTTTCTACATTCTTAATTTGCTGATTTTGATTTGGAGCTCTGGACAAAAGCGTTTTCTGAGGGCCACTAGGAGAGGTACTAGGACAGCTTGTGTCACCACTTGGTTGGCTAGTTTTGTCTTTGTTTGGATAATTTTTCTTAGCCATGGTGTTGGTATTGTCTGTTGTCCTTTTAATAATATTTTCATGGGTTTTCCAAAAAACAATATATATTTGGTTTTTGTTGGAGGCTTATTGGTTTCTTTTTCTCCTAAGGTCATATTGCCTATGGACTTCCATGATGGCATTTTCAAACACTAATTGATATTCTTCAGACTCCTCATAGTTTGTTTTAAATTTGTCAAAGGAAAAGAGGCCTTGTTCTTCTTCTGTGAAAAAAACATCATCTTCATTATCAGAACCTATTATATTTACATGGCTTTCCTTCGGCTGTTCAATATATCTTTCCCCTTCATCTACGTAGTTATCTTGGAAAGGGGGCATAATCTGTTGATCATTTTCCCTTTTTCTGATTTGGGGTGGGTCTCTTCTGAAGTTCTGATTCCGGTTTCTATTTTCGGGGTTCGGTTGGTTCTCCTGAGGAGGTGTTCTTTCATTTATGCTTATTCTATCCATCATTCTCTCCATGGTTCTAAGTAGGTTGTCAATCTTGGAATCAGGTGATGAGGTTGAGGGCATGGTTTCATATTTTTAGGTTACCCTCTTTTCTAATCTCAACCTAGCTCTCTTCTCATATAAGTTGGCCTCTAAACTTATAGCTCCCTTTTTCATGTCTTTTAAAGTTAGGGGCTCTCTTTCTCTTAGCTGATAGGCCATGTCTGGGTCAAAACCTTCCGGAAATTTAGTTAAGGCTAGGCCTATTGGGGGTTTCATGTCAGGTGGGAGCGCATTGTAGACACTATTAAATCTGGTGCAATAATCTTGGACACTTTCCCCGAAATTCCTCTTAAGATTGTTATATTCAGAGAGGATTTGGAAGGGGTTTTTCTTGATTTCCCACTTTTTTATGAAAATTTTTTAAAGAGAAGGGAGGTCATGTATGTTGTTTGGAGTTAAGTTTTTAAACCATTTTTTAGCTTCTCCTAGGATTTGGGAAAAAATCCTCATCTTCATGGTTTCCTCTTCTAATTCCATGTATTCAAAAGCATCCTTTATTCTATCTACATGCTACTAGACAGTGGTAGATTCAGCCCTAGTAAAGTGAGGTATTCTTGACTGGTAGTCATTTGGGAAAGGTACCAAAGTTTGTGGTAAAGGTAGGGGGGCTTATGAAGATTCCATGATAAGAGCTAATGGTGGATTTACAAGTGGAGGGTTTGTGAGGGGAGGTGTAGGATGAAGTGGGATGGTTGCATAGTGGTGGTATGGATGGGTGTAGTGGAATTACTTGGACCAATAGACTGATTCTGAGCAGATTTGGTATGGGAAGTGCTAAAGTGGTGGAGAAGATGAAAATCGGGTGGGGTGGAAGGAGAAGCTTCTCTACTAGAACTCTGTTGTGAATCTATGGGCTCAAGGTCAGTATGGTCAATCTCACTGTGTGACATGGTTCTTATAAGGTTTCTTGTATGGTGCAAGTCAAAATGAGGATATTGCAAGGTTGTGAGATGTTTAGGTATAGAGCTTGATTTATGAATGGTCCTATCAGTAGTTAAGTTTCCAGTTTCAGGATGTTTCCACAAAATCCTTTATGTTTCATCTACTATAGTAGGAGGGTTTGGGTCCAAATGAGATCTGGTACTGATTCTTCATGAAGCTAGATTTCAAACTCAAAATTTAGAGAAGCTGAAAGTTTTTGAAATTTTTGAAAAGTTTACCTCTCTTAGTGTTTTCTAAACTCACACAATTGTGTGACTAGACCCCTAAACATCTTAGGGCTGATTTGACACAATCCTAAGGGAGTTTATGGATACTAGTAAAGCTATAAGGCCTACTGGAGGCTAGTTGAGTTTCCAGGTGGATGTTTTTAGTTTTTTTTGAGGATGTATGTCTGTTCCACCACCAATAACTAACAAAAATACAATTTAGGAATATTTTGGGGTTTTCTGAGTTCTCTTAAGTAGCCCTAAGGTTTGTGAGAGTGTCCTATAACTGAGTCATCATTTTTCTAGGATGGTGATATAACTAGATTCTACTCTATGGATGATAGCTTGAGTTCTCCATGATTTGACAAGGGTTTCTGAAGTCCTAAGGGATACTTATATTGTCACTGACTCAAAGGTCCCATCATGATCACCATTGTGTTAGTGATAGTGATGAGGTGGTTAAAAATCACAATATTTCAAAGTTTAACTAAGGGTTAAATGAGTCTATAAGAGTTTCATAGGCTACAATGTACTCAGTCCCACTATGATCACCATTATTTTAGTGTCACATGATTTAGCAAATTGGTAGGCCAAATGCACAGGGTAACATCAGACCAGTCTTTTGAGTCCTATTACTATAATTCCTGGACTCAAAGAGGGCTCTCTCTATTATGTGCAAAGGATGTAAACTTGTTTGCTTTAGATGGTTGATTTTGGGCTAGTTGTTAAGTGCAGGGTTTGTTGTTTGATTGGTTGGGTAAGATGAACAAGTAGGATAGGTGGAGTGAGAGGTCATCAAAACGATTAGGCTATGGACTATATTAAAGTCGTTGCTATCTCAATAATGAATCAGGGTACATCACTGGGAAAATATAGTGTAGTCAATGGATCTTTAAGGTTATGTTTAAAGTGAGATGAATATTAAATTGGGGAACCAATGGAGGGAAAAGGGCAGTTAAGAATATTTTTTCAAATACCTATGAACAAGGAATTCTTAAATACTGATAAGAAAAATATACTAATCATAATATAGGGCACACCATTTACTCAATGACAATACTTTAAACAAATAAACATTCAAGATGAACAATCCAGTGGAACAAAGAAAGCAAGAAAACTTATCTAACTTCAATGATTCTACTTTCAAGATTTGAAAACATATAAGATGAAAAATAGCTTTAATAAATGAAGAGGGAAATCCTAATCATCATCTATAAAAATATAAATAAATTTGAGGAAAACTGATATGCATGGACAAATGGCAAGATTGACACAAGACCTCTTGGACTTAACCTAAAAATCAATACATCAAAGAGAGATTTCAAGACAGAGTTTAGATAGAATCAAATAAGTAGGGCTTACCATAAATAGTATTGTAAACTAGCATATTAAACTAATGAAAAAATAGAAAATCTTAGGTGGGCCTAAGGAGCAACTAAGAATTCCTTAAACTAACCTAGCAGAGGAAAACATAAATACAATAGCAAACAGGAGGACTGAGGTGCCTCAAACAACATTTCTCAACCTATAATTTTCTAAGCTATTGCAACATAGAAAGATGGAAAAAATGATAAACAAGGAAACATGAAAAAATCTAGAGGTACATCACCATTTACTAAACTCAGGGATCCTGCAAGCAAGCCTTCATCATCATCAATCAAGGAAAATCATTCACAAGCTCCACAACACCAAATTGCTCTTCAACCTCAAAGAACCATGTATTTCTCTCAAAACTCATCAAATTCCAACATTTAAAATGAATCCTCATGCTCTATATAACAATCAAGGAGGAGAAAAACATAATAAATTATCTATAAGCCTATTAGCTATTAGAAATGTCACTATTGTCCTTGAGACCTTGCATGGCCCAAGGCACAAAATAACTTTTCGGGGATTTTTAGCAAACAAATTGATGTTTGAGGCCTGAAAAGCCTCCTAAAACTTTCTAAGCATACATTTTTTACTTTCCCTCTTCCAAGGGCACAACACTATGTTCAGGAGGAATTTCCATGCCAAGGGTGTAGCATAGGAGCAAGAAAAATGGGTCTTCTTGCAGTAGTGTTTTGAAGGCCTTCTCAATGTGGAAAAAGGCTCCGTGATGGCTTGTTAGAAAGCCCTTGAAGTCTAATTTCTAGATCGAAACCTACTCCTCTCATCTAACCTCCACAACCTATTTAAAGACCAAAAATTCCAAGGCTCATAAAGGCGCAGCACATGTCCTGAAAAGCTGGCAGAATGGTGAAAAAATAAGTGTTTTTGACCCTTTTGGAGGACCGAAACAACACCAAATGAGCTGAAAATTTGTGAGAATGCTATATGAGTGATGAGGAAACAAAAAATTCAAGCCTTTCCTCCTGAATATGCTTTGAAAAAGAGTGTAGCACCAGGTGTGCTACCCCCTTGGCCTCAAAATTTGCAAAAAACAAAAACTTGTCAAAATTTTCCCAAATTTGCTATAAGTACACCTCATGGGTTTTGGGAGACCTATAGAGAAGCTTGTGCCAAGATTCCAAGAATATCTTTGCCCTTTTCCTCTTTCAGTGCTTGGATCTTGTCTTGAGCCTTCTTCAATTTAGCCCTTACAAATTGATTTCTTTGGGCATAATGCTTAGTCATTCTTCTTTGGAAATCCAAGTATTTATTTTCCTTCTCCAGCTTGGCCTCAAAGTGTATGTTAGCCCTCTCAAGGCATGATTCCCTATCATGTTCAATTTCCATTGCAAGGAGTTCATTGAGAGAAATTTGTTCTGCGAGGGTTGATTCTTGCTCTCTTTCTCTTATTAAGGCCTTCTTTAGATACATAGTTCTAGGTCTCCTTCTAGTCTGACCTTCCTCATCCTCACTCTCTTCATAAGTGCCCATGAACTCTTTCAACTTCACCTATGCCCTTAGAGCTTCTTTCTGGTACTTGAGTGCTCTTGTTTCATAGATGGCTTGTTGGGCACTCATTTTCTTGTTTTGCATCTGATAGAAGTGAGTGACATCTTTTGCCATTTCTAATTCAGCTTCCAAGTCTTCGATTTGTGACTTTTTGTCTTGGAGGAGGGATCTGGAAATTCTTGCTTCATTCTCCTCATCAATGTCTATGTGAATAAGTTCAAACTCTCTTTCCTCTTCATGATCTTCCTCTTCTTCTTTCACTTTTTTCTTACCTTTTTCAATCTTTTGAGTTGAGGAGGCTGGCATGGCCTCTTTCCCTTTGGAGGTAGCAACAACATGGCTCTCTCCTCTTTGATAGGTAAGAGGGAAAGGTGTAACAAGTTTTATCTGGATATCTTCATCATTGGTGACCTTAAGACTACTTTTATGCTCTTTAATGATCCCTCCATGTGTGTCTTCTTCATTTTGTCCTTGACTGCCTTCTTGAGAGGCACTTTGGTTTTCTCCCATGCTAGCATCACTACTCTGATCTTCATCATTGCCATCCTATATGTTTGCAACATTATAATTTACATTTTAATTTTATTTTTTGTCATGGTTAGAGGTGTATTCATCACTGTTTTGTGCATTTTCATCCTCTTAGCTACCTTTTGAGTTCATGGGATCACTATTGTCACTATTTTTAGGTTTGTTAGTCATTAGGTTTTCTTCATTACCTTCATGATTGCCATTAGCCCCTTCACTATTCGTCCCACTGTCTTCACTTTAAAACTCTACCTTTGTCTCTGTATCTTCATTGTTTTCATAGTTTGTCTCTTCATTATCACTTCTTTCATCTGCCTTTTCTTCACTACTATCTTTGTATTCATAACCTACCTCCGTTTTTCCATCATCTTTAGCCCTTGTATCATTGCTTGCATTTTCTGTGGGGTCACTGTTAGAGGCATATTCATTAGTTTCTCCTTCAATTTGACTGCCATTTTCTTCCTTGGGACTGTCACTTGCTACCTCATCATTTGTTTCTTCTTCCCCACTATCATTTGTCTCAGTTTTTTTTTCATTTGTTTCTCCCTCAATATTTGGCTCACTACCTTTGTCTTCCTATTCACTTTTTGGCTCACTGCCTTTGTCACTGCCCTCTTCGTTAACACTGTCTTATTTTTCCTCTTCTTAAATATCTAGCTCACTGTTTTCATCTTTATAATCTGCCTCTATCTCTGTATCTCCATTGTTATCCTCCTCATCGTTTACTTCTTCCTTATGACTGTCATTTTCTTCCTCATGACTGTCACATTCTACCTCAACATTTGCTTCTCCTTCCCCACTATCTTTTGTCTCTTCTCCATCATCATTACTTTCTTCATTTTAATTTTCCTCTCCCTCATCACTTGTTTCTTCTTCCCCACTATCTTTTTCTTGTTAACTGCCATGTTCCTCTTTGTCACTGTTTTCTTCATGTTCTTCAACACTTTTCTCTTCTTCTGAGGCTTTAGCAGAAGGTGAAAGAGGGAGGTTTGTTTAGGGAGAGGATTCATGTGGAGAGGATGAATCATGATCAATGGGGGGTGATGGAGGAGTGGAGGAAGGTGGATGGGATGATGATGGTAAACTTTGCAAAGGAAGAGGCTGTGGATCCAGGCACGTAGCGCAGTGGAGCATTGTGCAGTGTCTACATGCAATTGTCGAGTCAGGCTTGAACAACTCTGTGCGTAGCGTAGTGGAGAATTAGGTGGCTTCTACAAAAAGGTGTCCGGTGGATGGAGTGTTTGGTTTTCTGGCTAGAACCTGCATGGATAAGAGTGCAGTGTCGAGTGATCGTGCACGTGGATAAGAGCGCAGCGTCAGGAGGCTCCTACATGCAGTAAATGCATAGCACACTGCTATAGGAACACATTGCTCTATGGAAAAATTCACAATGGTTATGCACATGCACGTAGCACCATGATCCTGGAGTGCAAAACCGTGTCTTCTACTCGAAAAAATGCTTGAAAACCCTCACTTTGTTTAAAGGCTCTCTCACTCTATGTGAAAATGATAATGAGTGGGAGTGATAATGAAAATGATTTTATACCCTTGTATTTTAATAAATTGAAAATCAAAACCCACTCTGCTAATGTCTATTTTTTGGGCTTTTCATCCTTTCACTGACATTTCCTTTTCTTTGTGCAGGAGGTGAAAAGATGATCCTTTGGTGGTTGGTTTTGAAAACATACCCTTTTTTACTCTTAGTGTTTTTTTAAAATGATATATCTATTTTGCTAAAGGTTTTACACGATGCCTACTGTGTTTTTCATTGACCACTTATGATCTGCTGTAGGTGTCATAACAGAGTGTTTTGATCTTCTTAAACTTATTTTGGAGTTTGACACCTTAATAACTCAACAATAGAAGTCATGATTAATTTGATTTCTCATTTGACACTTGGCCTCCTAATTTCCTTCTTCTGACTATTTTGGTGATATTAGACTATACTTGAAATTTTTAGACTTCCTCATATTGATACTCTTTTCAATATCTCTTTCTGGTGTAGTGAAATAGTGTGCCCAGGCAGACCATGTAAGTCACCTTCTGATATCATTTTTCAAACCTCTGCTTTGTGTTATCATGGAGATATTTTATATTCATTCCTTATTTCACCAAATCTTCAATTTTATGCTCAGTGGCGGTGATGTACCTTTGTTCGCATGATCCTTTGAATGGACTCTTTGCTGGGAAACACCTATTTTTCCAGTTGGTTATAAAAACCCTAATGCTCTTTGTTTCATAGGCATGTTGTTTCCCCTTGTTGTGAATGTCCTTAAGGATTTTGGTTTCTCACCTTCCCTCTCTTCTGCTGATAACCATCATAAACCATTCCAGTAGAAATGTTTTAGGATAGGAAACTGTCCTTTTATAGAATTTAAGCTCTAATCAAGGAGGTCCTTTTTTAAAGGCTTTTGATATCCTTTTGAAAATGAGGAACTAACCCTCCTTGTCACTTGATTTCATTTTTGAGCACACGTAAAATAGCAAGTTTAGAAAACCACAACAATGAAAAACCTATCAGATATTATGTAACCTATTGACGGACCTTTTTGACTTGGCCCTTTGGCTGAAAACCTGAATTAAGCTTTTTTAGGTGTAAAACAGAGTTTTGACCAACCCTTATGTATTGTGGACCTGAAAACTAATGACTTTGATTTATCTAAAGAGCCTAGAAAGGTAGTTTAAAATCACCACTGCTTGAGGCACTTGTTGAATAGGGGAAAAGGTTTAGGCTACTTGGCAATCCAAGGTGTGAGTAGAAGGGCTAGGCAAATTGAAACAAAATAGTAAGTTCAGAGGTGGAAAACATAGTGAGAATGAGTGGCATAATTCCATGATTTGGTCTTCTGGGAATGATAGGCTGGCCATGCCTTGATATAGTAGTAGAAGAGTAAAACATTTATCCTAAGGATAATGAAGGCAGTGAGATTTCTAGAACTCACAAGATTCATGAATTTTGTTTCTAGAAATCTAGGATAAGATTTTAGTCATCCGCAAAGGAAAAAATTACTAGTGACTAACACCCTCCACAACATACATATTATTTATGCATGTTTTCCCTCATCAAGTGTCACAACAAACTTCCTTCCAACTTTTCTCATAGCCTCTTCGATATCTTTTCCTATTTCATAGTTATTCATAGCACTCACTGAAGAAAAATCTACTAATTCGTTGTATTCAACCTGGAAAATAATAAATATTACAAAGAGCTAGCATGTGTAACCATTCACACATAAAAAAAAATTATAAAATACAATTTTTCGCAAGAAACTCATCAACATGCTACCTTGGAGTAAGTTCCAAAAATACAAATGTTTCACAAGAAACTTCCAACATGCTACCCTGGAGTAAGGATTAAATTATAATGATGCATCAACTATTTTCATAATAAAACTGCACCAAAACCATAAGAATAACCAACAAGACCAAATAACCAAATGTATTCCTTAAGAAAAATATTTTAGGAAAAATGAAAAAGATTTTGCAACCAAAAATACCTTAGGCAACTAATTCATTCAATTAGGTGCAACACCAAACCATAAAAAAAACAGAAAACTAGCCTACTCAAAATATGACCATTTTCCTCCATTGACAAACTTTCCAGTTTTGAAAGAAAGGCCTTTTTTGTCATGTCAATGCCCCTAGTAATTTGAATGGGATTGGCACTTACTGCAACAACTTTAAAAAAAATGTTTGATTTCAAATTTTGATTCAGAAATATAAGATACAATCTTTCACTGTTTGTTCCTTCCTAACAAGATCATAAAAATTGACAAAAGGATTAAAATTTTCAAATACCTTATGAAAATTGTTTCATTCAAATACCATCTTAAAGTCATTAATTCCAAAACCAAAAATAAAAAAACAAACACCATAAAACCCTACAAAAATGAATATATCTTAAACCAATACTAGTGCCAAAAATTAACCTTACACCTTCACGTATTAATCCCTATGCAAGCATGGAAGATTTATGTCCTTGTTGTAGCTTGTCTTACCAAATTGGCCGCAATATTTTCAACTAGATCCTCTAACTCAGCCTGTCAAAGATGAAACTATGCCGTTAAAATACATTTTAATAGACTCTCCATTAGAACAAAACTTGAATCAACCACAACTATTTCAATTTTAGTTGTTAAAATCTTTATTCATTACTCTCATGTGACTAGTTAACAGACCAAGTAGACCGATGAGTAACAAATATATTTTTTTTCACCATTCAGTTTGGAAAATCTTCCTACCAGATCTGAGACATTTAGGAATAGGAAACTAATGTAGCATTAAAAAGAAAACCAGAACACACAACTAAAAATAACCTTCTTAGCTATTGTCACGCCATTGTTTACTATTTTTGGAGAACCATACTCTCTCAAAAAAAATATGTTTATGCCCTTCAATCCAAAGGTGACTCCAACAAGATAAACAAGTTTGTTCACACCAACCTGCAAGACAATTAGAATGGGCTTTCAATAAAAGTGCAAATGAAATAGGATTATATGCCATAGAAACCTTCCATGAAAAATTAAAACAACACATTAAAATAAAATATAAGTGGACAAGAAAAGATCATTAACATTGAAGTTTTACGTGCAAGTGACCTTCCTTTAAACATGAATTTTTCTCTGGCCTGCAGTTTTTTGTTGATGAGACATCGTATTTGAAGTACAACTTTGTTTCCATGGCTTCTGCATTAACTAACTCCTCTCTGGTGTGTAATCTCAGAGTCCATATTTTTCTTAAGCTATTAAAATAAATGCGCAAAAAAAATAAAAGAGAAGACAATTGTCTACCATAAATATTAAACATTACACCCAAATTCCTTTGCTTTAAAGTGTTTCTCAAAGAGGTAGACATGGAAATTGTTGTAATTTTTCCTAAAGAAGAGGCCATCTGCTCATATCCTAGACAAATTACAAGATTTTGATATTCATATATATGTTTGAAAAACATGAATTCCATTGCATAAAAGCACTTATAAGTGTTAAAAGGAAAAAATAACAACTATCAAGACTTTAGGAAACTTATGGAGGATTAAGGAAGAAGCAACCAAATATAAATCCGAAAAAAATCCTCATTTTAATGATACAGAAGTATATATATTAATACTAGGACAAAACAACATTAAGCTAATACAATGAAACCCCATCTATGTTAATATTAGCACAAAACAACATTAAGCTAATACAAAGGAACCCCATCTATATTAATCCTAGCAAAAAACAGTCTAAGCTACTTTCTGTTGCAGTCCTCCAGGTTGCACATTTTTTATTTGAATTGTTTACCTCTATGTCATGTGTTTGGGTAATTTTGCCCAAGTTTAAAAAAAAAAAATTATCCTTCTTTTACAAAATTTAACAAAATAAATCCAACAATGCACCCCTCGTAGTGATACTACTGTAAAATGTTATGACAATTCAGTCTAGGATTTCTTGATAGTTAAACTTTCTTTTTCTATTGCAGTGGTCAGATTTTAATTCATAATTGCTACTCTATCTTCCATGATTACGGTGAACAAAGGTAAATGGAATAATTAAAATCAATACAAAATTATTTGGAAATACACTAATCAATATCATATAAACCTAGAGTCACAACATGAAATTCAGTTCAAACAACTTTTGTTCCTCATTGATGATAAATATGAACCACAAGTTAAATAAAAATTCACAATATCAGTTACTCTATCCAGGAGTCACAAGTTAAATGAGTTATGTTTCCTAAACTTCATGGGATTTACATTGACTAATAAGTCATTCATGAACCTATTACAAAGTTGGCTTCAACAAAATATACCTCCTTCTACCAGACTCCATCCTTCTATTGGAGGATCTGAATTAGTGGCAGTCATGAATTATAAGATGTGTCTTTCCTAGTTTGTATAGGAATTATTCTCTGAAAATTTAATGGAAGACAAACTCGGTACTTTCCTTTGGATCCAAAGAAAAGAATAAAATACACACAACCTAGCAACCCTCATTGAGGTTCAACCCGAATGCGTCCATCCCTAGGAAACCCTGATTCATACAATATTTAGACTTTGGAACCCTCTGATGAGTGCCTAGTCAATACTCAACTACATTACGAACCTCCAACTAACCATCCACTCTGGGTCCAACTTGATAATATAATACCAGGGCTCGTTCTCATGGAAAATTTTAGGGGCTAATATTCGCGGATGGGCTAATTTTGCATGGTTTTTCCAAAAAAAAATATTCGCCAATTTCCATTTTTTTATAAAAATTATTCGCCCAAATTTCACAGTATAAAATTATTTTACGTTAAAAATGACCAACATAATATAGAAAAAATATATAATATCATTATAAATGTGATAATTTTACAAATACACCAATAAAAATTTTATAGTTTGCATATTTGGGACCAGTGAGATTTGCCATTTTTTTTAAATTCAAGAAAATTTTCCATCCTTAAAATTTTCCCTACTCATTCTGTGGCTGGTAATGCCAAAAGGACAGGTAAGGACCTCGATTGTGAGGACAAGAACTGGTCGAGTAAACTTGTTTCCTTCTAGATATATTTCTTGTGTCATAACAAGAGAAAATCCATAAGTTTTTCTAGATTTTCAAATTTACTTCCTGTGCCATAAAATCCCTAGCCTACTTTTTCAAACCTTCTTCATGAGATGCCTACACCCAGACAAAACCTTGCTCTTCCTTAGAGTACAGGAGCATAAAAACTCTTGTTGCTTATTTCCATACTTCATCCCACAAGAAAACCTCACATACCACAAAAAATTCCTCAATACTATAGATGGGAACATGTTCAAAACCAAAAAACTAGAATTTGGTGCCCAACCACAAAACCATTGTCCGAAAAAATAAAAAAATTATCTTAGAATTTTGTTCCTCCTTCATGGTAATTCCTATTCCAAGAAACAATGAGAGAGAATGAGAGTGTTGTAGAATGTAACCAAATTCGGTATTCATAATTACCTTGGGACTTTTGACTGTATATTTTGTAAAAAAAATAAGACATAATTATTATTTTAAGAATGGGTTTGATGGTCAAGTTGATTTGTCTTTTAGGTCAATTATGTTCTTCATACTTATAGGTTTTTTCAATTCAAAATAATATTTTTCATAAGTGTATAAGTAAAGTCCCATTTGGTTCTTTGATAAGAAAGTGTAAAATGAATTTTCTTCTGAGACAAAATGTTAATTTTAGTCCCTACAAGACCAATTCGGTCTTGTTTCGGGTAAATCAGCCTCCTAAGATGTGTATATAGAAGAGAATCTTGACATAAAATGGAATATATATAAATCAAGTTTAATATGTTGAGAAAGGAGGATAAAAATAAGCGAAAAAGACAAGAAAATAAGTCAAATTCAAGGAGAGAGAAATCAAGCTCAAAGGATAAGGAAAATTTCCCTAAAAACTCCCACATGTGTGAAATTTCAGAGTTGCGTGAGGGATACAAATTGCAGGTTTGTTGCATGAGGCCAAAATTCTGCTGCAGGGGCCAAAATATGATTTTTGACCATGTTTGGAAGGAATTAACCATTGTTGACTTGTGAAGATTTTGAATTTAACTTCTTGGAACGCTTTCTTTGTGCACTTATATACTTGACAAAGGAATTGATACTATACGAATTATTTATGGAAAAAAATTTGGGAGGATGGAATTTTGGGTGTTCATGAGTTCCACAATAACGATGATAAAAAATCATAATATACTACAAAAAAGTCTCTAACTAATTTCAATGGAAATATAGTTGAGAATTCCTACTCAAAAGTGTTATGAAATACAAAAAGGATACAATAAGATGAGTTGAAGTAGTAGTTTACAATAAGAGAAATTGACATAAAAAAACGAAATTTAAATATAAGAGAATTTGAAATAGAAATATAAACATTAGGCTTCCCAGATTTATAATTTAGGTTATGATGATGAATTCACTCCTTTGAAGGGAAACATATGCCTAGAATTTGGAGTAAGCCCTATTTTTTGTTTGAGGGATAAATCTATCCCCCATCTTCATATTGGTAACAAGGGTTCTATTAACATATATCTATGTTGGACAATGGGCAAGAAATGTGATGTGGATAGAGAGAAGTATCCATCACATAAATAGAAATGATGATTTTCACAATGTGAATTAAGAAGTGAAGAAAAATTTACCTCGAAAGTCATTGATTTTGAACCTTTATATGATGTGAGTAATGAGATTCATGGTAAAAATATTAATATGATGGTTGATGATGACTACATAAAACATGTCCTAAGATACCTTGTCCTCAATGACATAGTATGCATACAGAGCTGATTGGAGCATAAATTAAACGGTCCATTGACCAATAACCTATAAATATCGGTGACCTAAAATATTTTTTTCAGAGTCAGTTTCAGGCAGAAACACCTTTTTGTGATTTTAATATAAGCATACAAGTACTTATATAATAAAAATAGATATTGTACTTGGAAATTTCAACAATAGACATCAAGAACATAAAGCGGTTTCTATGGTAAGAGAACACCCAGAATGCACAAGCATCAAGGATGTGGAAAAAACATGAAATTCGGAGGATTAGTGATTATTTCAGGCCCAAAATAGAAAATGGCTATGTTGGAATTGATGATGGGTTTGATAATAAAATATTTGGTTTCTTGGAGTATGAATTTGGATGATTTTTAAATATCCAAATAGAAGTGCCTTCTTTGTTTCTCGAGGGATTCAAAATGATGTAAAGATCAAAATGGGAAATACATTTCAAGAAAAAAGGTAATGAAAATGGAGCATCCATTTCAAGGAAAAAGGACATGCAAATGGGGCAACCCCATGCCACAAGGGTGATTAATGTACATAAAAAATTCGTGTCTCTGAATTCTTTGAGAACATAGATGTTTTACTATTCAATAATCTAGTGACAACTACCTCAAAATTCTCTTGAAGAAAAAAAATTGAAAATGAAAAAGAGAATGAGAATCAAGGTCTAACGTAGACCCCTTGGTTGTTAAATGCATTACAAAGTTGTTGCTAACTGCTAGAATACATTTTTTAATTTTCGTTGCGATTATGATCCATACATCATAGTTATTAGGATAGCCAGTTGTTGAAGAATTTTCTACAATGTCCTAGGAAAACACGCCATCAGTGAAGCTGAAAGAAGCATAAATGGTGTTATTATTTGCATAGTCTCAAGAATAACCATTGAGGAAGATGAGTCTACTCCAAAGAAAAGATAATGTTCCTACTCTAAATCTATGTCTAAAATTCATATCAATGAACCAAACATGAAGAAATATAGATATTAATCTACACATAAACCTTCTATTGTCAGCAAAATATACACTATTTTGTGGGAAGATGTAGCTATTTTCTTCGATTCATTAGAATGAAGTAGAAATAATTATACCTATAAAGAATAATCCTTACTATTAGAAGGGTGTGCAAGTCTTGCTGGAGGAAATATATGTGGTAGCTCAGGCAAATAAAAGATTGAAAATATTTTCGGTGAAAATGTGACAATATCAAACAAATTTATGGCCTACAAGAAATAAAACTTCAAAATTTCCCTATTTTGTATGATGATATAACACAGGAAAAGGATATTTCCTCCTTGAGAGCTTGTGGTGGCTACACTGCATCACATATTTCACTTTAGAAATATTTTGGTAAGGATGAGATTCTAAGGTTCTCATGTGCTCCTAAGAAGGAGACATATCTCCAAGTTGGAGCTAGCTATTACCTGCAAACTTGTGGTTTAACTTTGGGTGCTCTAAAAGCTACTTATTGAAGACAACAATTGTGTCCTTTTTTGTGGAACCAGATTCATATTTGAATCGTGTTGAAAGTGTGAGGATACTGAACGAGGTACATGACATACTAAACTCATAAATGACTCATTAGAAGTTACACATTGTAAAGGGAGATTATGTCTCCCATTATCTTGTGGGAAAATGAATAAAAATGTTTCCTACCATAGACCAAAGTACTAGGGTTGTTAGGGTATGATGGATGCAAAATGACCATAAGTTTTCAATAATTTCTCTTAAGAAAAGGGGTGATGTGAGAGTCGAGACAGATTACTCGAAGTTAATCATATGACTTTTGGTGAAGCTTTGAATCTGGTAATACCTATAACAATTTTTTCAATGAAAATGGTGTAAGGTAATGTAGAACCATGCCATGATCAGGTCTTAGAATATTACACCTCTCCTCAATCCCCAAAAATAATCATATATAGTAAAAATTATGAGATATATTAATATCAATCAGAAATGAGTTCATAATATCATTTTCCAATGACTGACATGGTGGCTTCTAGTTTACTTTGATAAAAAAATCTTGCAATTATGTGAAATCAAAGAATGCAAGAGCACCTAATTCATATAGGATAGAAAATCTACAAAGAATAGATTTGTGGAATGATGAACCTCAAACCTGGTTATTACCCGATCCTTAAACATGGACATCATGATTATCCCTTTATATTACCCAATGAAATGGTAGATAATACGGTTGAAACTGGACAAATTAGAAATTTTCCTTGAGGTTCATCAACTTTCAACTTCAAGGTTCAATTTTAGTCAACCCCGTGATTTTGGTCCAACATAAGTACAAAGTTTTGGCTTCACATAAAGCTAGGTTTAGACTTTTATAATACAAAATAATATTCTTAATTTCTTCTAATGACACCACAAATTAATTAAGTGTGGGGACACAAATATTGTATAAAAAACTATGTCCAAAAATAAACTAAAGATTGTGTAAAGAAGTTTTTTTGAAGTTAATTGGGGGCTACAGAAAACCCTTACTTTGTAGTGCCAATTCGAGAGCATATATTTAAGGCTATATACTTTATGAGCATGACGTAAATCTAAAAATATCCCATTAAACATTTGTAAATATTATAAATATTATATTTCTAGAATAGTTTGGATTATGGAATGATTCAACTTCTAATTCTTGCATCAAATTAATTTTATCCACATTGCTTGCTTGAACTGAACTCTGGTTTTTTTCCAAAACACCTATATCATAATCTCTTTCTTTCATGGTGTTTATAAGTTCTTAACTATGTTAATCTCGTTTTGAGAAGGTGAGTGGTGAGAGAAAAATCATGCATGAAAAAAATTTCAACATTTCCTACAAGCATCAACGACCACCAAAGAGTGTGCTCATTGAAATAGATCGATGTAATTAATTAGTCACCCTCCCAACGTATGGCTTGAATACTTCTCAATTTTTCTAAATACTCTACACTAAAAATTGTTCCAATATCCACAGTTCAATCTATGTTGATGCAAGAATCTCTTCCAAAAAACCGAGGCCTATTTGAAAACTTTTTCTATATGGTGTTGTTACAATTACACAATTACAAAAGAAAATATTCTTAGTCACTTTTCTTTATATATATGATGATATATTTAGCACAAAGAGCTAATATATTCCTCTATAACTCCACCTTGATACCCTCTATTAGATTTAGGATCATTAATTCCTAAAATTACCTCTCTCAGGTAGAAAAACGTATTCCAAACAACTCCATGAACTCACTTCTCCCCATTGAGCTTCAGCTGTAAGAAGGATGGAAGTAGTTTTATAGAAATTTCATAAGCACTTGTTAGTGTGGGGGGGGGGAGGGGGGTGGGTGGGGGGACATTAACAAAATTGTGTGTGAGACCGCTAGCACTATGGTGCAACTCTGGTCAAACTTGTAGTGCTATTTTCTTGCCCAATCTCCTAAATTTGTTTTGCCTATAATTTTACAATATCTATTTCCAAAGCACAATGATGCAAGATTTAAAGAGTGAAAAATAACACCAAATTTTTTGAAAATTTGCATTTATTTTCTCAAATCCAGGCATAAATTCTCCAACCATTTTTAACCTGTCAAATGTTGTACCCAAATGCTCAAACAAAATATCCAATATTCTAGCAGTTTTGTAATAATTCCCCTTCCTCCATAATTGTGAGATACAATTTATCTACAATGTGGCCATTAGCAAGTTCACAAATATTTTTCTTAAGAAAAGTGATGCCTCTAATTTCTCTTTGGTCAATTTCCCATGCTAGAGGGTAGCCAAAGGCCTCGGTCATGAAGAGTTGGGACATACAAAGTAAAAGTAAGAAAGTAACCTTCTCTACTTGATATTTTTTAATGTAAGACAAGTCAAAACATCTAGGAATGGTATTAAAAGTATTGAGAGGATAAAGAGCTATAGCCTATCACAAGGGGTTAGTTGAACTGGTTTTTTTTGGGAATTTGGCTAGTTTCATGACAAAAAGTGCCTTTTTTGAAACCCCTTTAGTTTGTCACACTAGCCTAAGCCAACAAGTTTACTAGAGGTGCCATTCAAGAATGTGGAGAAGAATCATTTGGGTTTCTCCATGATGTTTTCTTTTGATAAAAGGCCTACCATATAGTATAAAGCATTGCAAACATAAAACATAAAAACTTATAGCATAACGAATTAGGAGGTTAAAAACCCAAAACCTATAGCATAAAACACTGTCTAAATCGAATAACAATTCAAATATGTTGTCAAGGATATCACAACGATAAGCAATAATGTTGTCAAGCTACTATTGTTAGTAAAATTACAAGAAAAAAAAACCTTTAAAATTATAGTTATTGTTTTCCATCAAATATCAAAGAGTGCAAACAATGCATATTATATTATATCTTTTTTCACTATGTGCATTGAATATAAAAAAACAAAAAAAGTATGCTTAAATAGGAAAGAATAAGAGAGTTAATAGGAATCCTACTGGTGACAGGAAATAAAAAGGGCCAGATCTCACATGACTCTTGAAATGGAAGTAATAATAAGAAAATATATTGTTACATTTTATATGCGAGTAAAGATCTTACTGGGTGCTGCTTAAGGGTAAATAATCTTGTAAGTATAAAATTATAAGTCTTGCATGAAAATATTAACACCTAGCATTAATAGTAACCAGATTATTCTCTTCATATATGTTATGTGAATTTCGACCAACAAATATAAGGAACTATGTTTAGGGAATGCACTATTGTGGTGAATTCAGAGAAGTAAGAGTATCGAAAAGGCTGGGATCTACCAACACTTGAAAATTATAGACAACGAGTTACTTTAAAAATACTAATAATTACAGGCACCACATAGAAAAAGTTATGTTCCTTATAATATTTCAAATGTACGAAAACAAAAACCTGATAAGTGCTTAAAGCCAATGCAAGAAGGGATATTTAGTACAAATATTAATACCCATTAATTTATAAGACGTATAATAAGAAGTTAAAAATACCCTTTACCTTCGGCGAGGATTTTAGAGTAATATTTTCCATCTTGGTGAAAGGATTTTCTATATAAAAGTATTTCCATATGCACTTCATCACTGCTCATTAGTTATGTCATAAACTTAATTGTTCTATTAAATCTGGAATATTTGTATCGACAGATGTTACAGACGGATATTTAATTGTACAAGTTAATTAAGGCCAAATTCCATGAGGTGGTATACGAATAGCTAATTCCTTGGAGGGGTATGGACTCTTTTACTATAGATTTACTTACAAATTGATACGTATATCAAGTTAAGTAACTACTCGTAGTGGTAGAGGAGAAAGTGAAAAATAGTGATCTCAGATGAGGACATATGATGATGAGTCTAATTAAACAGTTACCTCTGGTATAGTTAAAATAGAGAGTGAATCAAAAGAAATTATTACACCCAAAACTCCAATGTGTTAGAAAGTTGATTCTAGCTAGGTGTAGAATAGAATGGGAAACTTGAAACAAGGGTAAGATGGCCACAAAATAAAAAAATTGAGCAGAGTAATTTTAAGGGGGGAACTAAGTCCCAGTGTAACTATGGTTAAACGGGTCAGTAAAGTTTGACTTAAATATTTAAGCTATACAGTCTAATTGCTAGGATAGGTACAACCAATGTATACATCACATAATACAATAACATCTCATTACATAAACACAAAAGGAGTTTAATATATGTGAATGAAAACATAGAAACCATTTCTTTCCATTTAAAAATCACATGTGATATATCAGTTAGTTATGCAGTGGTATACCACAAAATAGACAAATAAATAGCATAGGAAATATGAGCGTCATTGAATCAATAACACAAAAATAACCATGGGCATTGAACATTAATTAAATATTATACAGTCACTGTCTCTATTGAAGCAGTGAGCAAAGCATTGCACATTGGTCTTAGCTACACTCCACCTTTATGACAGAAATAGGTAAGGGTAAAATTTATGAAAGAAATATTTTTCCACTCAAGTGTTTGCCATAAATCCTCATGTTAATTTCAAACAACCTACATCAGTTCCCCAATGAAAAATATGAGGTTACCATAAAAACTGCAATGCATCAACCGATTGAGAAAAACTCCAAACACAACAATGGGAATACTACTGACCTGTATAAAAATCAATTGTTAACACTGGAAAATCGTACAACAGAAGATGAAATTAATTAATGTCAAGACAAAGGATTTATAGGGTGGGAAGACATTATGGAACCAGGAAACTATTTAAAATCTCTAAGGTTTTGAGAAAATCAGATTTGAACTAGTCTCAAATGTTAAATTTTGTGCTTAATCCTTTAAGAAGAGAGCCTTCTGCACGCCTTTTTGCCCGATAAGCATGTAATCCTGAAATTGGAAAAATGTCGCTTTTTGGGACCAGAAAAAGCAAAGGAAAATTACTCCTTATATGAAGCTACCTAACGACAGCCACCAGTGCCTCCTTAAGCACTATGTGGGCATAGAAAGGAATATTTGGAGCACACAATAGAATCATACCTCTCCCTTGGGTAACCATTCACCATGTACCAAGGGAGAGTGTAATATTCCAAAATTTTCATGTAACAATTTGGAATATTGAATCTTTCCATTGTCACATAGGAGATGAATAAAAGGGTGAGGAGACCCATTCATTACAGAAATAAGAATAAAATCCCTCATGTTGTGTAAGGGGATCATAATACCAGCTTGATTTTACACTCTCATGTGTGAACAGGGATATTTTTCATGTGGACAAGGCCAAGTTTGACCAAGTCAACAACATAAATGTAGGAGTGGATGATCAAATAAAAGAGCTCAATTTGAATGAGGCTCAGCCTAGATAGCTATATGTGAGCTGGATTGAATACCCTTAGGTGTGAAAAGGGCTGAAGCAGGTTGAATAGGTCAACTTTGACCAAATCAAATAGTGCAGTTTAGAGGAGTGACACTAATGAAGGCACAACACAATTTTGGAGGGAGATTGTTTGTGTGAAGGTGTAAACCCTATTGACTGGGACCCAAGGTTAGAATCCTCACTTATTTTATAAGGAAGAGGATGGAAGCCATTTGGAGGTTAGCTTATGTATTACATTTTCATGTCTGCTTAGACTTTTGTTCTCTTAGCTGTTTAGCTGAGATTGTCGGTGATGCTTAGCACTAAGAGATTCCTGTTCAAGAATTCCTTCTCTTCCATTTGAGTAACCCTTGGGAGAGATATGATCCATTATTCCTAATATCCATCATTGGTGCCAAGCTTCAGTCTATAGGTTCAGAGTAGTTTCTGCAAGTGGTTGAGCTGTGTTGCAAGGTGTTGCTGGGGAGGGTTGACAAACCCATTTTCTGAAGTGGTTTTGCATAGGAGGGAGGTTTCCTTCCATTGGAGGATAAATTTGGAGAATTCCTGGGCTGATATCAAATATTTGGCAGTAGGCCAACACATTACCATCACTTCCAGCATTATTCCACTCAGGAATTTCTTTATTCCAGCAAGGAAGTTTTAGCAGTGACTTTTGTGGCTCTTTCGGGGAGTTTTCTTGTGATTGGAAGATGGATTATTCCATGGGGGAAGAACCTTGATCAGATATGCATTAAATATTCAGTATTACACCCTTTTACACTCATGTGCTTCATTTTTAGTGATTATTCAGTAATTTTCTAAAAATCACCATTTGTATTCAGAGTGTTTGATAAAAAACCCTTGCCAACTTCTCTTGCATTTTGTGTAAAGGAGACTGGATCTCATTATTCCAAGCATATTGACTAATATAATTCCAAATCTATTTGTCTCTATCATTTTTATTTATAAACCCTCTCTTAGACTACGCAGTCACTTTTATGCAGTATTTCTTGTGTTGTAGTGTTTGGGGTTTTAACTCTTTTTGGCAATCCTAGGTGTGGGAGATCTGTTTAACCCACCTAGTTTGATTTTTTTCATCTCTGTTCTTCGATTTAGGTTGTATACTAGCTCATCTATAGGATCCAAGAGTTATTTTTGTTATTTTATAGCATAAGTTTCTAGAAATGCGTTTTTAGTGCATGTTTTTTGAGCTGTCCCGATTTTGGGATATTACAGAGGGAAGGAGGATTTGAAATCCCCTATATAAAGCCACCAAGAGATGAAGAATGGGTTTCAACATTGTTATGCTGCCCAGAATTGCTGAAGAAATACCAGCAGTGTGTGACTCGGAGCTGGAGATAGAGGGGATTTGATTGTTGGCCACCCAACAATCCTAGTCCATCACAGCAGAGAGAGAGGGAGACTGTATCAGAGGCAAAACTTGGAAAAACAACATACTTGCATTGGGACCTAGAACCATTATCTATAGGCCCTTTGGAAAGTGGGTAAAATTTCTTCTCCATATAAAACGTTTAATCATAAGAGGCCTTGAGCCATCATTTGCATTATTATCATTTTGACTCTCTTGAATAGCTTCTGTATATTTTTGTTTTAGTTTTTAGTTAACTTTAAGCATACATTAGCATATTTTTTTCATCTATATTATATAATTTTGAGCTCCACCACTTTCTTCCTATTACCAATATTTTATGGGGGTAGATGACACCCGTTAAACCGGTGCGATTTCGTACACCCGTGCGTCAAATCAACCACAACAGGATTGGCAACTCCACTAACATTTTACAAGTTTATGTGGTTGTGCCATCTCTTATAGGAGACCTTTGTCTATGGTGGAGAGTGGAGATGATAGTCCTATGATCCATCTTGGATTCCCTTGATTCACTTGGAGTGATAGACTGAAGAAGGCATCTCCTAATGTTTTTATTTGCAAGATTTTTGCGTTTAGTTATTTCTGACAGATGCGCATTGTACACATTCAGGATTGACCTGCGCTTAGGAAACCGCACCTATAAGAGCCTTTTCCGTGCAAATTACAGAATGAGAATTTTCTCTCTATATTCAGCATTTTTATTCTTGTAAGTATGTTGGGTAGCCCCTAATCTATCTTCCAGCACTAGTGTTGATACCTCACAGCTTCTGAGAACTTACTTTTAGCTGCGTTCTGTTGGCTTAGAGTTAGTTTTTCCTTAAGATTTTTTTTTGCAAAAATCTTCACATAGTTTAAGTAACGGGAAAATTAACCATTACATTCCAAACAAATTATGTTTTTCAAATACTCACACTTAGATAAATTAGTCTGAGCAAGTGGCCCAAGACCATGCATGCATAGGTAGTTTCATTTTCTAGTGTAGAAATTGTTTAGTTTAGTTCAATTCTTGCATTAGGAAGTGCGAGAGTAGGATTTAATTGTCGATTAGAGCAAGTAATATCTGCTACATTTGAACCCTCCGGTGATCCTAGGTAAGTATATGAACACTCTATATTTACAATTTTCCATCTCCCTTTAGTTAGTCACATATACTAACTAGAGAAATTTGAAAGCGAGCCTTTATCCGCAAATGTTTTCCATTTGAGCTAGGAAACGTATAACATAGTTTAACTAGGGGAATTTTGTAAAGGATCACCGATAACCATATGTTCAAACTATGATATTTTTCACCATATGTTTTCACACACTCACCCACTAAGAAAAGGAAGGCACCTAAAACTAACTAAAACAAACTCACTAAATTCTCCCCATAAGGGCCAAAAAATAATTTATAGTTTAAGTTAGGATCACGAGGGTAGGCATCCAATAAGCCACCTTGATCATATTTCATATTGAAATGTAGAAGTTGTGTATTTAGGGAGCTTCAAATCCACCTATCAGCCCATGGCAAAGAAGACCTGAGCACGGCAGAGACCTGATTCAGAGGGGGTTAGGATTAGTCGTAGTGCGTGCAGTATCAGTTGGGGCTACCTGACCTGGCCAATACTCAGTACTATGAGATGACTACCAAGAAGCCCAAGACTCGAATGCTCACATGCGTTCGTGGTTCTTAGTGGCCAAAAACTAGGGCATCCTTTACCCTATAGGTGACGGTGCAGGCAAGGGCCAGACCCTCTACCCTTACCTTGGTGGATTCTCTTCGGCTAACTGGGGGCATCGCCAGTTCTTATGGGATGTTGTTCCAGAGGATGCAGAGGTATTTTAGGATTTTGAGTGTCATGCGCAAACAAACAAAAAACCATCTTTTCGCTTGATTGATCACATAGATTAAGTTAAAGGGAAAACTCATTTCATTTTCACTTTGTTTTATGTATGTGGGCATAAATTTTCTTTGATCATAGACTCTATCGTCTCAAATTTTTCCAAAACCTATCCTGGTTGACAATCGAATGGTCCCAACAAAACCTCGTCAATCCAAGCATCTTTTGGACCTCCCCCCATTACAGGGAGGGGTTCCAGGTCTTTCCCCATTTAAGCGTCAAAGATGGAACATTGCCATCTTCATTGGTTTGTCCTTCATTGGAGCAACCATAGTTGGGAACCCTAGTCAGTCTCCCAACACCACACCCCACACCACTTCTCCCTCGACCCCTGGGGGGTAGAGGAGTGTGTCCCATTTGGGAATCCAGCTGAAAACACAATAGGGTACGTCACATACTAACCCTCATTCTAGTTAGAACTTCGTGTCTTCACACATTGCAATGGTGTCAACCTCCTAGTTGTCTTTCTTAGCTGCGTTGAATCTACCCAATTTAACCAAGCCAAAAAATGACCCCATCACACATGATACCTCATGGCCTTCCATGACCATGAATCTCCCTTCAAATATACCAAAGTTTGAAGGCAAGCATGTGGAAGACCCAGGTAATCATGTAATGACCTTTCACCAATCGTGCTCATCGAATAGTATCATCGATGACACTATTTGATTGAGGCTATTTCAATGCACTCTTATGGGAGTAGCTGCGAAGTGGTACGTGAAGCAAACTCCTACTTCATATGGAACCTTTAGCACCCTCTCTATAGTGTTCCTCACATATTTTTAGTTACCCATTCACCATGATTCATGAATGGAGTTACTGACTCATTTTAGACAAACCCCCGCCGTCCATATCTCTGACCATCTTCATGAATGGAGGCAGCATCACAGTTTATGTAAAGCCAAAATCGATGATCGGGTACTCTTAGATTTATTCTTGAAAACTTTGACGGTAGATATTTCAAAGGATGTGGCGCAATAATACCCAACAACCAAAGAGGATGCAATTAGTAAATACCATAAGCTTGAACTGATTTATACACAGTCGGGTAACATTTACAACAGCCTGTCAAACGCCCTGCACCTGAAAACTCATCAAGAGTTTCTAGGCATGTTGAACTCTACAGATGGATTAATAGGGTCAATGACCTAAGGTTACCTAGGTAGTAGTAGTCAAAATCCCGATTATGGATATAGTTCTACCCAGAACATGTCTCAACCCAGATTTCAAAGTCATCATATGCCTCAACAAGATTTGACTAATAGGGCGCAAGGGTATCACCAAGGAGGACCCTATCCTCTGGCTGAGGGGACCCAAAATGCAGAAAGAAACACTGACAAAATATCTCCCCTCCAATGGCTAGGTGCAAACAAGGGACAACATTATGCTCAGTCCCAAGCACATGACCCACCTACGCAAACCAATGCATATGTGAAATTTGTGCAGCCATCCCAAAATCAACCACACCAGTATAACCATGATAAATACCCTCCTAATGAGGTTCAGTAAAAGTCAAGAGATAAGCCAAAATGGAACCTTAGATAGGGGGGAAACAAGGAATAGCATCCATCGCGATCCCATTATGGAGGAAGCTCCAACATGAATCAGAACCAGGAGCCAACCAATGCCCAATGGCAAGGCAAAAGGCCACCTCTGAAAACAAACCACTCTTGTTCAATAAGTGGTTAGTATAGACACTATACTCACCACTGTCCCAATCTCCCCGAGCTAAAAAAGCTGTAGAGTAACCGAGGACAAGGAGGATCTTCCCAGAAACCTGTTGTTATGAAAGAACCTTCCCCCACCAAGGGACGGTTAGCACTTAGCAATAAAACCTGGAAGATTCCGAGAAAAGCAACCATGAACTCTACATGACTAGGTAAGAAAATTTTCTCCAAACATGAAACTTTAGTTATGACACCCCAGTAGACACGACTACGTCAGGGGCTAATACTAATGCGGTGACTTCACCTTTGACGATTTCAAAGATGCCTATAGAACCATTGCCAAAGATGGAAAAGGGACCTAATAGGAGAACGAGTAACTAATCCAAAGTAGCCGATAATTATAGCATCGTGGATGATTTAGCTCAATCACCCGTTGCTATGTCCGCGGTAGAATTATTGTAGCTATCGACCTTGTCGATACGGACATGATGGATTTTTACTTAAACAAAACCACCCCTAGGCTTCCTTCTATGATCGCCTTCCAGATACCAATGTTGGTACAGAATATCGCTATTCAAAGATGTGTCATTGATCAGGGTGCATTGACATGCATTATGTCAAAAAATGTTTGGCAGAAGTTGGGCTCTCCAAAACTAAAACCCTTGGTCATAACACTTCGAGCATACAACAGCCGTCCCTGGACCCCCCTTGGCCTCTAAAAAAATGTCGCAGATTGCTTAGCCAGAAAGATGATCCATGTAGACATTGAAGTCTTGTATGCTCACTTAGATTACAGTATACTCCTTGGGCAGAGTTATATGTATTCCATCTCTGCCATAGCCTCTTTCGTCTTTTGCATTATGATGTTCCCCCACAAGGATCACATCATTACTATAGACCAACTAACACATAGTGAGAAGCACCCTCTAACCAACACGAATGTAATTCTACCCTATGAAGATATAGCCTCAGATGGTCTTTCACGGTACGAAGAATATGAGCTTAGCCAATTCAAACCGTCATCTGTTCTAGGGTCATTCTTAGGAGATCCTCCCATTATCCCTGAGGCATCTCTCAATGCCATTGTGGCACTGGTGTGCATGATGTCCACATCAAGCACTGAGTTTAGTCAGGACATAGACTCAAGCAGTAATGACACTGAGGCATTGGCCATGTCAGCCTCTCTAGCCTACGCCACATCCCAAACCTCTTTCCCCTAACCCCAGCTGGATTCGTCTCCTAGCAGGTTTTGGTAACACTGGTGTTACTAAACATATCATTTGCATTCCCAGTTTGGTACCTCGTTCCCCATTTTGGAAGAGGAGCCACCAACATTACTGCCATAAGGGTAAATCCCCTCAGTCCCGAGGAGCCCCAACCTACCCAAGAAATGGCCGAGACCG
Source organism: Pinus albicaulis (assembly GCA_034641835.2). NCBI lineage: Eukaryota > Viridiplantae > Streptophyta > Pinopsida > Pinales > Pinaceae > Pinus > Pinus albicaulis. The sequence goes on along the minus strand of CM076580.1, from coordinate 34,490,184 downwards.
CCCCCACAAAGGAAATTCCCATTACGAAACTGGTAATCATGGCCAAGAAAACCGTAAATAGAGGAAATAGGATGGTGACCCCCACCATTCAAAGGGAATCACTAGTCTACACCATATGCAATGTTATAGGCCACCCTACCCACATATGTCTAGAGTTGGACGAATTAAAACCACTCCTCGGCTCCAAGGTAGACATCTAGACACCGTGTTCCCATAAAAAGGAACCTACCACAAAAGGTAAAGGCAAATAACTCCTTACCAATCACACATTCCCTCTCTATGGAAAATATGGGCAATATACCCACTATTTTCCAGAGATACCACGATATAGGGATGCCTTACATACGATCGAGTGATCCTATCAAGAGGATCCCTCCATCCAGTCTGTCAATGACGAACCTCATACTATCCTATACTTACAAGAGGAGCATATGATTGTAGAAAGGCCCCCTGTAATTCCCATTATATGTTGTACGCTATGCAACGAACGTGGTCACCACCTCGAAGAATGTGCAACCTTGGAGATCATTCACATATGGTATCCAATTGAAAGGGTTTACTACGTAGGGCTATGGGAAGCATAATTCACATGCCCATTATGCGCTGACAATCACCTTTTGGAGGATTGTCACTACATACCTCCCTTCCGGCTAGCCCTTTCTAGCCTCCACTTAGGCATAGTCCACCTTTCCCAAGAAGACGATATGGATGTCGAGCCTACAGGAAGCTCCAAGACCCAAGCAGATGAGATGAACACATCTATCATTTTCTTGACAACCGAGGAATGACCCAATAGGGAACCCCTAGTTACCCCTAACTACACTTTGTAGCGACGACCATCATGTACGATATGCAAAAGGACAAACCATGTAGTCATCCATTGCCCTGATTTAGGAGCCTTCCGGTGCTGGTTCCCCATCAGACCTCAAACTAAACGCAACAGAACCTTCATATCAAGGATATTTTTCCTGATATGTCAAAGTAATCATTATGAGTGACATTGTACTTATGCCTCATAAATTCGTCCCACTATCAAAATGATTAATGCCATATAGAATAGATAGGACGACCTCCAAGAATGGCATAAAAAGTACATCGTCGGGTCAATGTCCCCACCTCCGCAATGGTGTATCAAGCCTAATAAGACAACACACTACCAAAGCATAACCTCAGCCAAGCCTAGGATAACATGTGGCCTATGTGATCGCAATGATCACCGAGTCAACCTATGCAGAGAACTCAAGACCCTTGCAAACAGTCTCCGCATAGTCTCTTCTCTCCCTCAAAAACTTCTCTCCAATCAAGAGAATATCACATGCACTTATTACTGCATTTGATCACACTTTCATCATATGTTTAAGTTTTTACATCTCCCCAAGTTGAGAATGGCATGAGTTGTGTTCAGTATACACTCCACCAAAGAGGAAGACACATCTAGGCCAATGATATGGAAATGGAATAAGAAAAGAACCTCTTCTACGACTGACCCTTTCCAAGAATCCACGTCAGGAACAAAGAGTAGCATAGAATCTCACACTATCTACTTCATTGGCTCTATGATACCATGCACCATCTGCACTGGCCAAAATCACATACTAGAGTCATGCCCACTAATGGAAACATTCAGGCACCTTTGTTGCAGGCACAATTTCCACCTACCAGAAATCAAACATCCTTGTAGGGAACCCAACCTCGTTCCTATACAGAATTCCATTACGGAGATTCTTCCCCCACCAAACTCTGATGATACAATCCACCATATACAATTTGTATCATCTCATATTAGCGATAGGATTATGGCCTCACCCCCATCCGAGGATTTCCACCATATTCCTGTCACAAAAAGCCAAGGTACCTTGCACTTTTGCATCGATTTCCACAAGGCCCCAATTTACATGCTGCCATCGAACTCCTCAATGACACCCAGCCTTTGGAGCAATGCCTAGTACAACTAGAGCTTGTTGACGAAAATCAACAACAGTCACTGCAGCACAACAGGGCCCACAAGAAAAGGGATAAGGCGTCATTCCACTGCCACATCGTCCCTCTCTTGTTCACGAAGGGAGTATTAGTCCTTCACTATGATGTCACAAAAGAGGCCTTAGGGCCAGGAAAGTTCGAAACCTTGTGGAAAGGACCCTACATCATTAAACGCTGCCTCCGACGGGGAGCATACATCTTGACGGAACCGGATGGGACTTTTCTCACAAACCTCATCAATGGCCTTTAGATCAAGAAGTTATACCCATAAGGGCCCTAGTAGCCCTTTCCCCTAGAGTTAGAGTACACAAAAAACACACCCAATAAAAATTTTTGTCCCAAAGACTTATTTAAAAAGCGCTCAATGTATCACTATGGATTACCAAAACGAACCATATTTCGGATTTGCTGATGGAGCATCAAGATGGTCCCAAAATTTAGCCACAGTCACCTAGGTCATTTACCACCCTGACCAATCACCACTATGCTCAAATGGCATGTGTGTCAGTTCAGCAACAAACAATCAGGTACAATATGACATCGTCATTGGACTTATGTTCAACGCCCTCCATCGGGTCATTCACCGTATGCGTATCTACCTTGATTCCTATTTAGCAGTATCACAGCGAAACCAAACATTTCAGACCAGAGACACACATCTGGTTAGAGAACATTTGCGTGCCAAAACATTAATTAGAAAATTTGATTACATTACATTTTCACATGTAACAAGGAGTCAAAACCAAATAGCTGATTGCACAACAAACAATATCCTAAACTGGAATACATCTCGAATAAACCATCATAAATAAAAACAAAAAATATAGGCATCTATCAGCATAACACAACAAAAAATCCAAAACAAGTGATATATCATGTAGAGCCACAAAAAACATCTCTGAGATATATATAAAAAAATATGTGTATCTGAGTACAAAAAATAATGTTGTTGGCCCATTGGCTAGCCCAATGATAGAAAAGTCGTCAAAAAATAAATGAAGCATCCTCATAATGGGTTCTTTCCCTGTGTACAAAGCTTCTCTAGGGGGGTTCCCCCTCAAGATGGGCACCTGGACCCACCACTACTCTTGGTACCACCACCGAAGCTACTATCGCCACCGCGATCACCACTGATCCAGGAGGATCTTGTTCAAATATAGTTAAGCATAAAGGTCTAGTCAACTTCAATAGTTTGATGTCTAGATCAGTCTTCATATACGCAGTTCTATCAATATTGTCCATGGTTCAGTGTCAGGTTCATGGCATGATCTTCATGTGTGTGATGAGAAGGTGAATAATGGGTTAAATTCTTGGTGAAATACCTTACAATGTAATCCTAAAACCTATGGTCTAATCCTAGTACTAAGGTGTTCAAAACATAGTTCTAATGCCTAAGGTTTAAAAAGACATTATAAAGGTCTATGGTTAAAAAGAACTAAACCTAGATATAAAACCCTAAATATTAAACCTATCTCTAAACCTAAGTCCTAAAAATGCTAAGTCTTAAGTCTTAAATCTAAGTGTTAGGACCTAAGCAGTATGATAAAGTCCTATGCATATAAACCTAAACTTAAAACCTGAAGTGCCAATTTTAAACATTTCATAGACCTTTATGATAAGGTTCGAGTGTTTTAAAACATTGTAATAAAACTATATTATAAACCCACCATAGTGCTTGCCAACCATGTGGTTTATGAAACTGTGTCAGAGTTCTTCAAACAGCATGTGAGCAGAGATATAGACCACGGTGGAGTTGTTATGTTGCAACATTTGATAAACTGAAACATTAACCGTATTTCGCATCAGATTTTGTAAAGATATGTGACAGGTATGAAATCGCGGTGGGATGTCAAACCATAGGTCAAGACGATAGTCAATAAGCCGTGTGAACATGCTTAAACGTAGCAGATAGACCTCAACCGTCGGGAGCTACCGTGACGACCAGACAATACCCGCCTGATCACACCTAGTGGCTCCTCGGATGTGGCCAATTTGCTGACCACCAGGGGTTTATTCATATTCAAAGTTCTATTTTTGGTTTTAAAAATTAAAATCAGTGCTAAGGTTAAGCGGTTTTATCCCTAAGTTTATGAAGAGATAGGGATTTGAGACTTTACCACATGATTTTCTCAACCAAGTGCCAATTTTGGCCATCCAAGGTTTGATGCATTATTATAAATCCATGAAAAATTCATTCAAGGGGGAAATTGAGTTTTTGAGATCAGTTTCATCAGGTCGGAGGCAATTTTGTTTGCAACATTGCTCAGTCATCGAGTGTCAGAATTGAGCACAAAGATAGGCATGGGAAAGGTGAGGAAGAGTACTTTCTCTTTACAGGGTTCATAATTTCCTACGAGCATAGTCATTCTGCTCCATTTCAGTGTAATGATTCTTCAATATTAGTCCTAATGAAAACAAATGCCCACTTAAAAGCAGACCCAAAGATGTAGTCTAGGAGGGACGAACTCCATCATCAAACTATTTGCTTCTTCTTCTCCCTGATTATTTCTATTATTTAATAATTTATTACTGTTGGTTTATGTCGTCTTTCATTAAATCATATTTCAATTAACAGTCAATATAAAGGACAAACTAATCAAAATTCTTAAGCACTTTATTCGATCACATTCAGATCATTTTTGGTATCAAAGTTGGTTGTGCTTTGTAGTTTGTTTGTCAGTGGATGTTAACCAGGTTTGGATTGCAACGTGGAAAAGGAAAGCTTGAGGAATTTGATCCATAGATCAGAAGGTGGAAATTCGATCATAAATCAACAATGACAAGGACTGAGACCTTTGAGACTCCTGAAGCTATTGAAAAGAAACACATGGATGAGAATCAAATCCAACAGATGTTTCTAAACATGCAGAAAATTTTGGCAGAATTATATGAAGAGAAGAAGGCAAGAGATGAAGCCTCATCATTGAAGGCATAAAAGAAGGAAAAGGGTAAAGTCAAGGCAGATAAATCTCCTTCTCCTCCATCATCTCCACCATCTTCTTCTTCCTCTCCTACTTCTAGTTCTGAATTAGAAAATGAAAAGAAACCTAAGAGTCTATTATTGAAACTTGATGTTAATTTTGAATTACCTATGTATGATGGAGAAATAAACACTAAGAAATTAGATAATTGGGTAAAAAAATTAGGATTATATTGTCCTATTCAAGATATTACTGATGATAAGAAAAAGATCCAATTAGCTACTCTTAGAATGGGGGGTATTTCTTTGATCTGGTGGGAAAGTAAGACACAGATAGATTTAAAGCGTAAAGGAAAAATTACCACCTCATGGACTAAGTTTATTAAAGCTCTAAAGAAACAATTCTACCCATTGGCTCACACATAGAAAGTTGTAATTAATTGGTAGTGCTTGCGACAAGTTAAGGGACAGAATGTGGCAGAGAATGTGGTAAGAGTTTGCACAAAAATTAAGAAAGAAAGCATTAGCACTCGGTATTTCTTTGGACACAAAAGAAACTTTGTTGAAGTATATTGGCAGTTTGCATTCATATTTGCAGCATACATTATTAATGTTCAATCCTAATGATTTTTATGAAGTTTGTGTTCAAGCTATTCATTTCAAATCAGGTGGTAGACCATTCAAGTTTACACCAAAGACATCCAATCAGTTGGAAACTAAAGATGGCAAAAAGAAAGGCAAGCCAAAGGGAAAGAATATTTCCACAGCTCAGAAGGAAGATGAAAGACCTACGTTTACACATTTCCAAAGGATCAACCATGATGAAGCTAGGTGTTGGAAACTTCATCCGGAACTGAAGCCGAAGAAATTTCAATCGAAGAAGGGTGAAAATAAGGTTGAAACAGCACTCCAACAAGGCTTGGACTTTGGATCCAATTTAGGTGATGACGGTAAAACCATTGCTATGGTTACAATTGGTAAAATTTCCGATGCTAGTACTTCTGCTTCTTCAAACATCAAACAACAGAATGAAGATAAAATAATCAAGTTATTTCATATAAGGGTAACTTCAAAGCATACTAAGATAGATTCATTGTTCGATACGGGATCACAGGAAAATTTAATTTATGATTCATTGGTTAAACAATTGGTTTTGAAAACACATAATCATCCAAAGCCATATCCTTTACGGTGGTTAAAGGAACAAATTAAATTCATGTTACTAAACAGTGTTGGTTAAAATTTGCAATCGCAGCTTACTATATCGATGAAGTGGAGCTAGATGTGATACTGTTAGACATTTTTGGAATTGTCGTAGGTAGCCCTTATCTTTATGACTATGATGTAGTATTTTATAGAAAATAACATATGTATCATCTCATAAAATATGGGATTAAGTACATCGTTTGGGCACATAAAATCAAAGATCACTTGAATTTAATTAATGCTAATTAGATAAAGCACTTAATAATTTCAAGTAAGAGATACATACTCATGTCGATAAAAGAACAACATAAGAATATTAATGATACTTGTTCAGGTTTTCAAATTCATTATGAAGGTAATTTGGTTAAAATGGTAGATTCATTTCAGGATCTAGTTAAAGAACCAAAACATCGAGTTCATAAAAAGGAAATATCACATGAGTTGCAGTTGATGTCTGTTGCCCCTCTTTCTAATGTTGAAATGTATCACAAGTCAGTTATAGAGCATAAAGAAATAAAGCAACAAATTCTAGGGAAGGTTGGAAAAGAATTAATGTGATTCAGATCATCTCAATACAGTTCACCCATAATTTTGGCTCATAAGCAAAACAGGGCATGGGGAATAAGTGTCGACATTAAAGTTGATTCAATTAAGCAGAAAAATTTCATAGCATTAATAGATCATCAAAAACCATATGAAGTTAAAATAGATGTTAAAGGTTATGCAATGAAAACAGTGATTCACATAGATTATCAGTTTCTTCAATACTTTCAGTCATATACTAAGTTGCAACAATATCACTACAGTTAGATAGGATTTCTTCAGCAAATTCACTTAGTAATTAAGGACAAGGAAGGTGTAACAAGTAAAGTAGTTGATATGCTATCTTTGAATGCTTCAGTACTAATGCATAAAAGTTCATTCGTTCATGAAATTTATGTAGAATAGTATAGAACTGATGTTGATTTCAAAGAAAATTTTGAATCACTAACTCATAATTCTCATATAGAAAGAGTGTAGGTTGTTATTTGGAAAGTTCATCTTTCTTGGATTGTAGGATATTTCGGTGTAAGAAAGACTACGGTACAAATTCAAAGGTATTTTTACTAGCCTCATATGTATGAAACAATTGTTAAGTACATAAAGGGATGTGTAATGTGTTCTAAGAGCAAGCCATGTAATCGAAATATTGGTTTGCACATGCCACTTCCAGTTCCTTTGCAACCATGGGGCAACATGGATTTGGTTCAAGGATAGACAGAAATGGTGGAGAGAATCAGGATACATATTCTTTGAGGTAAATGCAATAAAAATCCTAATGTTTAGGATGAATTTCTAACTTATGTGCATCAAACTTATAATCAAGCCTTACATGCTTTTGTGCCATGACAAGCATTGAGTCAAGTCAAGTTCAAATTACGCCATGATAAGCATCAGTTTCGGGTCGACGATCAGGTATGGTTGTATGTCATCAAAGTAAATATGAAAGTTAGAGAGCTATATCCTCATTCATTGTCAGCTTAAAATCAAGCTTTTGTGGTCCAAAATCTTTTTAAGTGGAGAGGATTGATCTAGGAGGATCTTGTCCAAATACAGCTAAGCAGAAAGGTCCAGTCGAATTCAATAGTTCAATGTCCAAATTATTCTTCATATACGTAGTTCCATCAGTATCGTCCATGGTTCAGTGTCAGGTTCATGGCATGATCATCATGTGTGTGATGAGAAGCTGAATAATGGGTTAAATTCTTGGTGAAATACCTTATAATGTAATCCTAAAACCTATGGTCTAATCCTAGTACTAAGCTGTCCAAAACCTAGTTCTAAGACCTAAGGTTTAAAAATACATTATAAATGTCTATGGTTAAAAAAAACTAAACCTAGATCTAAAACCGTAAACATTAAACCTATCTCTAAACCTAAGTCCTAAAAATGCTAAGTCCTAAGTCTTAAATCTAAGTGTTAGGACCCAAACAGTATGATAATATCCTATGCATATAAACCTAAAATTAAAACCTTTAGCACAAATTTTAAACATTTCATAAACCTTTATGCTAAGGTTCAGGAGTTTTAACACATTGTAATAAAACTATATTATAAACCCACCACAGCACTTGCTAACCGCGTGGTTTATGAAACTGTTTCGGAGGTCTTCAAACAGCATATGAGCAGAGATATAGACTACGATGGAGTTGTTATGTTGATATCATTTGATAAACCGCAGCATTAATCGTATTCCGCATTGGATTTTGTAAATATATGTGACAGGTATGAAACCGTGGTAGGATGTCAAACCATGTGTCAAGCCGATAGTTAATAAGCCATGTGAATAGGCTTAAACGTAGTGGATAGACCTCAACCATTGGGAGCTACCATGACCACCAGACAATACCCACCTGATCACGCACAATGGCTCCTTGGATGCATCTAGTTTGCTAACTACCAATGGTTTATTCATATCCAAAGTTTTGTTGTGGGATTTAAAAATTAAAATAAGTGATAAGGTTAAGGGGTTTTATCCCTACGTTTATGAAGAGGTAGGGATTCGAGACTTTACCACATGATTTTCTCAACCAAGTGCCAATTTTGGCCATCTAAGGTTCAAATGCAGTATTATAAATCCATGACAAATTAATTCAAGGGGGACATTGAGTTTTTGAGATCAGTTTCAGCAGGTTGGAGGCAATTTTTTTTGTAGCATTGCTTAGCCGTCATGTGTCGAAATTGAGCATGGATATAGCCATCGGAAAGGCGAGGAAGAGTACTTTCTATTTACATGGTTTAGAAGTGCCCACGAGCATAATCATTCTATTCCATTTCAGTGTAAATATTCTTCAATATCAATTCTAAAAACAGACGCCCACTTAAAAGTGGACCCGGAGATGTAGTCTAGGAGGGATGAAATCCATCATTAAACTATTTGCTTCTTCTTCTGTCTGATTATTGTTGTTATTTAATCATTTACTAATGCTGGTTTATGTCATCTTTAATTAAATCATACTTCAGTTAATAGTCAATCTAAAGGACAAACTAATCAAACTACTTAAGCACTTTATTTGATCACATTCGGATCAGCCACCTAATGTAGAGTGGGTCAATAATCCCTCACGCGGGCCATCACCATCTCTAATGAAACTTCCTTGAAGTCGTCCGTGAAACCTTGAGCAGGTATACCCTGGTTCAATCGGTCCACTCGACCCTGGAATTCCTCAATACTGGCCACCTGAGCTATGAGTACTGCATTGCATGCCTCAGCCACATCAGCACGAGCTCGCTTGGCCACAGTCTCTGCTATAGTTGAGCTACTACCGTCACCATAAGGGTCAGTGCCATCTCCTCTAGGTCCACCAGCACCACCACCCGGTCCACCTGTAGTGCCTCCTCCCTGACCGTCTCGAGGTCGTAGCGGAGGATCGTGACCCACCAATTGGGCCACGAGGCGACCTACCTCGCCAACATCTGCACGAGTAACCAAAATAATGTTAGTGTCGATGGAGAAACACATAAGTACATAAATACTCAAACAAATTTAGAAAAAATAAATATAATGCATACCTACAGGTCCCCAAACATGACCAAAAGGGAGACCCATGTCTTGGTCACCCTGGAAGTCCATCCCCACATATGGGTATGGTAAGAAAATTTGTGGATTGGCCTGAAACCAGGCCTTTGTCATGGTGTTCCAGTAACGCCACACCATGCCACCACAGCCCCGCGGCATCACCGGATCCCACCTCCTCATCCGTGGCTCTCGTGCCCCTGCAATAGGCACGTCCACCACACCACTCGCTCATACATGATGCTGCATAGTATACTGGCATACAAAAATGAATTCGATCCACATTGGACCTTGTTTAATTGTAACACCAAACCATCAAAGTAGAATAAGGAAAAATCAAAGAAATTCTTGAACCTCAACTGGCACAAAACTCCAACCTACGGGCCAGATGCACGACGTGGAGAAAACGACCCCGCCAGTCATATGATCACTGCCAAAGCTCGCCGCTCTGTCACATTTGTCACTAATTCAATGTTGATGCATCCCTCGGTGAGAGGCGGCCCTCCATAATGGTGCCTCCGGAATCTATCCAGGTTCACTCTCCCGGAGGAGAGTGGGCATCTCAAAGCCTCCCCCTAAGGTAGTAACCCGATCATGAAATAAATATCCATCTCAGGACAGATCACCAGGTTCTTCCCCAACAACACGTACATGTTTTTCCTCCTGCACCAATATTGTATAATGTAACATAATAAACGGTCATGCGACCACAGGAACTCATTCCCAGCAAATTTTAAAAGGGCCCATGCAGCCAACTGACAACGTGCCCCCACATCAACAACTATAACGGTTCGGATATTTGGCCAATCCTGTGCTCTCCACACCAACCTGCCAGCAACATAGGCACCCATTAGTATAGAGAAAAACATCTAAAATAGACAAAAAATTTTAAAAAAATTGTCATCATGGCCTTTGTGCACCTGTCCCTCAAACAGGAATGCCCTCGCACACCTGTATTCCTCACAAGCATGCCTTTGCATGCAAAAAGAAGGGAACGTCACCCCATGGCATGCCTATCCCTCAAAATTACAAGCAAAGAAGGCACTCTTTTGCCTAGATCTCCCCTACAATCTAGGGCAAAAGTGACTTATAGGCTGTACAAACCCAATTTGTATGACCCCTGGCACCATCAAACTAAGAAAATTACAATGCAGGACATCATGAAAGTTACCTCGGCATAATATCACTATTCTATGGTACACAGGCTAACTGCAACGGCCAGAAAGGCTCCCCAAGCACCTCTGATCTCCCAAAAGTCAGCAAGTACAAATGAATAGGATTAGGACCAGAATCCCATATTTATTGCCCTTTTCGATAACTTCAGAGGTCCATAACAGGAGATCAAAAGGTCCATTCTAAAAATCGTAAATTGCACCATCATCAGTATGACATGACGAATGAAAGCAATGCCAAAAATTTGCTTTCTAGGAAAAATAATTTTTCAGTACCAGCAGGTATGCCCTCTCCCATCTTCCTTTTTAACAGCTCATGCATTTCAATAATATTTGATGAAAATAAAATGATTTCACTTGAGGTACTTATTTTTGTAGGAAGAACCTACAAACCACCTACAAAACCATCCACTAAAGATTCTAGAGCAGGTATCATTCTACCCTCAGCATGATGGAGTCCCAAAATTCTTTGCATATCCTAACGTCATTTCTCCATCAGAAATAAATCATAGGGTCCTCATACCTGACCATGTTTATAATCACCTCACCTTGCATATGATAAACATCTGTGTTAGTTGGTAGAGCCTGCCCTCCATGGTGCTCGTCACCCAAAGTAGACCATAGATCACAACACAAGTGAGGCCATGGCCATACCACTTTAGTCCGGGAAGCCCCTCATGCCCATCCATTGATCATGAACAAGGTCAAGTTCACCATATAAGCTAACACCCTCTCCTCGGATGACCAGGTTGTACAAGAAAATTTAAATCGCACCTCCACGCATCGCATTTGGCCCACCATACCTCCAATAGCATAATCCCATCTGGGACACTTCTTCATCCACTTCATCAACCTTGCACACGAGACCAACCAATGGGGCTCCCACCCCCATCAAAACACCATCCTCACACCTTCTATGAGCAAACCATTTCATGTTTCTGGGTGCCTGTGTCTATGTTTTGTACAAACCAAACCTCATTATTTTATTCTTTTGGTAAGTGTGCAAAGACCGCAAATGATGCACTTCGCCCCTTCACCCTCATATTTCATCTTTTCCCCCATGGAAGCAATCCCTCATTCCCCTCGGTTGTATTATTTCACCCCCACACATGCACCATCACGACATTCATAGCCAGTTCACACCCACCCTAGAAGTCCTACCAACTCTAGGGATTTTCCCTTCAGAAATAACTATGACTGCCGCAAAGCTGCGAAAGTATACTCTGACCTTGGGCAACTGAATCCCCATATTTCGTTTTCAGTCACCTCTCACCAACATGCCTATGTTAAACGCATCACTTCTATGTCCTTGACCCCTCAAGTCGGTGACACATGGTTTGGTTAAGGCTTCCTTTCTGTCGACCTCGACTCCTCTTTTCCAAAAAGGAACAGGTACCTTGGATAACCCCTCCTGGTGAAAAGGGGTATCCTCGGGTGGCACTGTAGGAGACATTATTGTCCACAGATGTCATAGATCCTTCTGAAATTTGACTATGACAAAATCTTTCATGGAAAGATGGTATCATACCTTACAACCATTACACTTTGATCATATTCGTTGAAGACCCGTGCCTCCATAAGCGTCTCTGTCAATAATGCTTACACGGGAAGGTCCCAGCCAGTACATATGCATACATTACACAGCTATATGCCATACCAATTTTATGCATATGGGTACCACATTCCACCTATATTCAAATAAAAAATGCCCCTGAGGGTGTCAGTAGTCGTCATCAGACAACCACTACCATCACTACAATAGTAGCAATGCAGACAACACATGTATCTGTCAATTTTGTTTAACTATCCATAGCATCATGAGCATGGGACATGCCCGCCTTGTTGAAATTTTGTATATATGTTGTAAATTATTTTCTTGAAGGGGTACCTTAGGCCATGGTAATCTCAAAAATGATGCAAGGTGTTCTCAATTCCAAGATTCACAAAGACCTATCTCTCTCTCTCTCTATGCACGATACAAAAAAGAAACTATAATGTATTTCGGCTATACAGTCCTGTTACACATTATTTTTTCACCATCACATTTTAATGCCTATATAGGTTCATTAATACCTATATAATGCTCCATTAGAAGTCTACAACCCTAAAGTTCCTAAACCAGGTCCTGAATTTGGAGAAAAGCTTGTAAAAATCATAAAAACACTTGTACCACACTTTTCCTTAGCCTTACCTATGGCATCGCACCCTTTTGCTCTAAAAACTACGGAGTCGACCATATGTTCTCTTCATTAAAAGTGTAGACCCATGTAAAAGTTAAATTGAATGCAAAATTAAATTCTAGAAGCCCAGCTGGTCAAATATTCTCCCAGCTGGAAGCTTCTAGAAGTCGTTATCCAGTCGAAGCCTTACTCCCTCCATTCATCATGAACATTCATTCCTTCATAAAAGGAGCCTATTCCTTGGTTTTTGGAACTTAATCCCTTGATAAGAGGACACTAGCCCTTCCATTTTGGAGTTGTAACCACTTTTCTTCTCCTATAAATTGAAGCTTTGGTTCAGTCTCAAGGGTACATGCTCACATATGTAAAACTTCTCTATACATTTTGTATACACTTAGTACTTTCTTTGTACTTAGTAGCTATGATAGAGAAGGGAATTTCTAAAGAAAAATACTCTTTTTGCTAGCTATTATCCATGCGAGAATGATTACACACTCGTATTTAGGTCGGTTCAAGAGTGGAAGGGCTTGTCAGACCAAAGGAAAACGCTTGTTCCAGACCTCGGAAGGACCTGTACAACATCAAGGTGAACGCGGTTGTAAGAATCCTTTTATTTAAAGATAATACAAATGGATATTGTTTTCTCAATAATTTTTTTATGTTTTTACTTGAATGACTTATTTCTTAAAATCCTTGATCATTAAGATAGATTTGTGATTTTGGAATTAGTATATGTTGCAAGTTCTTTTGATTCTCTTCCATGTCTTTGTCTGCAGATCTTAAGAGGTGACTTCTTGGAGCAATAAGGAAGAAGAATTCAACTAGCATTGGAACACAGGTAAGTCCTTTCTTCATCATAGATAATTCTAAATCATATATAATCTAGAGAAAGTAGTTTACATTTTTCCTGTTTGTTTCTAGCTATCCTTGTGATACTAGGGAGATCTTTCTTGTCAGAAAGAAAAATTTATCTGCATAACAAAATGGCAACTCCACTGGGGAATTTTTTGTAAACTTAGTTTTCTTTTTCTTTGAGTTTGACTTTTTAAAGAATTTTTTTTTTTTTTTTTGATTAGTCAATACTTTCTTGGGTAAATTATCTCTGTTGAATCCCTAAAAAGTACTTGGACTTTTTTATTTTTCTTTAAGTTTTCTTATCTCCGCACTTTTTCTTTGAAAACAGTGTTATCATCTCCACAGTTTCTCTGTGTAAACAGTGTGGTACCCCACCTTTTAATATTGAAACCTATGGACCTTGAGAAATTTTTTGAAAAACTCAAAATTCTCTTTTCTTATACCAGCTTACATGATTCTCTGTGATTACCCATATTTGTATTCACTTTCAAAAGCCTCTTGTGAAAGTTTCTTCTAGCATTTCTATGTTTTGAGTGATTTTCCAAATATTTGCATTTTATAAGTGATTTTTTTCTTTGTATTTGTGTTTCTCAAAGATTGGAAACTTTTATATACCTTAGATCACTGGTATTTTATTGTTTTCTTGCTGAGCCTTTGACTTTATAGCAGAACTTGCTTCTTTGAGAATTAGATTTTATTTTTTCTTTTATTTGCAAATCCTAAGAGACTTTTAGTTTAATAAGTTTTGAATTTCACTTTAAAAACCATCATTAGATGATTTTGATTTCTTACTGCGATAAGCAAAGGATTTCTTGGTTAGATTACAAACTGAGCAAAACATGCTAAATTTTTTTAAAGTTTTTAGTCTTAAAATTTAAATCTTTAGATAGTTTTAGAGTTCAAAATTAGTTTTTTTAGTTTTGAATTTCGATTTCTAAGTAATCATACTTTTATTTTGAAAACTATTTTATTTATAGTTTAAGACTTGAATGCTAAAAAGGGATTTCTTTTTGAGCAATTAATCATTGGGTTCTCATGAAAAAGATTTATTTTCATATATTCTTGTTTTAAAAAGAAGGATTGATGTTTTAAAAGAAATTTCATCCTTGAACTCTTTCTTTTAGATAGGCTTCATTGAAAAGGAATGAATTGTTTCTCATATAGATGCATTTTAGTGTTTTTTGGAGTTAGGTGATTACACATCATTGAAGTTTCACTTTCATGCCCATTGTCCTAAGAAACAACCAACTAAAAGTAACGCTTAATTAAAATCAATTTAGTAAATTTTTATTTTTCTAGGGCTCTTTCCATAAACATAGCTTAGACTAGTGTCTTGGAATAGGTTTTAGTTAACTCTCCAAGAAAGTAAAACAAGCAAGTAGTCGATGTTGCGGTAGGAAAATTCCAATAGTAGCATGTATAATCTGGGAATCTCCTCCTAAGGGAGTCAAGCATGGGATCATATCTGAGCCAGTGAGGTGATCAATCCTTCCTCATTGGGAACGATAGAAGATATACATGTATTAACAAAGGTAAACCTTAGATTGACCATTTTCAAGGAGCCTAGGGTCACTTGTCGGTAAACCTTGGATTATTTCAAGGAGCCTTCAAGGGGATTGAGCTTTGTTATGCTGCTCTTGTGTGTGTATCGGATCGTAGAATTTTTCCACCAGGTGTATTTGTTCCTATTGGTGACCTTAGTGGCCATAAAATTTAGGATTCTTTCCCAAGGTGACGGTGGAGAGAAGATCCCATTGTACCTGAGCAGACATCGACTAGACTCACTTGGACACTCTGGAGGGTTATCTTCACTCGATATGGTTTAAGTGGAGAAACTTGCACTGGTTTGTTTCATTAAGCAGGTTGTGAGGGTAACTATTCCAACCGCCATTTCTGCATTAAAATACAATGATGTTGGATTTCATCCCCAACTAGTATTTTTAGTGCGGGAATCTATTGCTTGTGTGTGGTTTGATCTCTTAGATTTTATAGGCGTATGATAATCTTTTTGTTTCCTAGCTACTTTAGGAATTTTTTATTGAAATTTTCTTTGATTGTGTGTGTTAAAAGTTTTAATCGTGGTTGAATTTCCAAGATGATCACACAGAACTCAGGGGAAACCCCCTTAGTACACACCAAGCCAACTAGAAGGACTTAAATATATGGTACCAAATGTTGTCAGTAGAACTGGATTAATGTAACAAGGAGAATCATCTATAATTACTCATCCTGATTTCAAAGTAGATCAATCACAAGTAGAAGAACCTACTCCACAGACTGTTTCAATTTCTGAATTAACCAAAGTTGCTTCTACAATAAGTGAATTATCACCTGAAGAACATGAAATTTTTGAACCAAAAACTCAACTTGCTAGATCAGAACCTACTTTAGAATTCAGTACTCCAGCTCCTGATTATCCTGATTCACCTAGAGTGAAGAATCAGATCACATAAGATCTTCCTCCTGGTCTCATTAGTATTGAAGAAATCACTGATACAGAAGAATAAATAGTTCTCCCTTCAACTCAGGACAATTTAGAACTTAGAGAACATGAATCAATTTTTTACAGTCCTTTTAGACAAGATGTTTGGTATTCTTCGTTGACAAATTTTCTGCAAAACATAGGTCTTCATTATTCACCACCCCGAATACCTTTTTACTGTACACCAATAGGTTATAGACCTCAGATAAACATGTCAGGTGAGTCATATATCTTTTTTGAATCACCAGAAACATTTATCTATGGTGGTTCGTCTGTTCCTGTAGGATATCAATCACTCTCTGTTATGTTCTGAGGAGCATCTCCTTTTCCAAGCTAACCAATGTCATCATTTGGCCTGAATGAATCAAATACTGGAACTTTGAACAATGAGCAAGTTCATATAATGTCTGGAAATATTTCTAACCCAACATCTCAAGGTAGTAATATACAGCCTGGGGGATAACCTCAAAATAGCCAAATATAGCCTGGGGAGAAACCCCAAGGACAGTATATACATTAGGGTAAATATCAACCCCAAGGATAGTACATACCTCAGGATCAATATCAACCCCAAGGACAGTACATACCTCAAGGTCAATATCAATCCCAGGGGAAGCACATACCTCAAGGTCAATATCAACCCCAAGGACAGTACATAACTCAAGGTCAATATCAACCCCAAGGACAGTACATACCCTAAGGTCAATATCAACCCCAGGGAAAATACATACCTCAAGGTCAATATCAACCTCAAGGCAAATATTATGCTCAAGGATTGCAACCTCCTTTAGCACATCAGATCTATCCAGAATGGGAGATGTTACAAGGAGGTGGAAATTATCTAGTTAATTATCATCCATATGTTCAACCCAGTTATGGGCCATCTTATGTACAACCTTCAATGGGACCCTCATACCCCAGAATGGTGTGTGATCCATCACAAGTTCAACAGAATTTACAACCAAATAAGAAAGTACCTTATTATCAAGCAAGACAACCTGTTGGTTATAATCAACCCAACAACGAGTCCAACCTTCAATTCCAACACCTGCATCTAGTCCTTTTTGGCAACCTGGTCTGATTTCACCTAGTACTCCAGCACAAACAATTGTTCATACTTCTGTTCAACCTAACACACCCATTCTTGCAGTGTCTAGAGTTCCTGTTACATATTCCCCTCAAACGTCGATACAGATTCCTCAAGTTTCTATTCCGCAGTATGGACTGACAATTCAAACTATTGTTGAAATACCCGCATGGAAATCTAGTAAAAGTAAAATTATAACGAGTCAGCTTGAATTTATTTATCAACTATATCAGGGGCTATACCAATATGGCCCTGTTTCACAAACTCAAGTCTACCTGCAACAACCGTACCCTAGATATACATGTCCAACACCTCTTCAACCTTAGTATGGTCTGGTTATTCCTGGTTATCTAGGGGGTAATATAATTCCAAATGCACAACCTATTCTAGGTTATCCTGGATATCCTCCTCGTGGGACTAGTTTAGTTTCACAAGGTTATCCACAAGACCCTACCCATCGATTTCCATTCATAGCAACTTTGGATTTACCAGATTTATCTCACCTTATGGATGATCACATCTACTATCATCTGTATTGGCCACCAATGCCTCATAATTTTCCCAGTGATATCCCAAAATTTGAAGGAAAACTAGGAGAGGATCCTTCCAACCATGTTATGACTTACCATGTTTGGTGCGCATCTAACTCATTAATCAACGATTCTATTCGACTTAGACTTTCTGAGAGAATTTTAATAGGATTAGCTACTAAGTGGTACATTGAACTACCACGAGGCTCGTTTACCAATTTCAACGCCCTAGAAAATGCCTTCTTAACTCATTTTCAATTTCCAGTCAGATACGACAATGGCACGAAATTATTAACTTCACTAAAACAATTTACGTCTACATATATATCAATCATATTCATGAAGGAAGACGTAGAAGAAATTTGGTAATTTTTTTTATCCCAGATCAAATATTGGAAGAATGGTTTGTTAAATCGTTGCTACCAAAAACCACTGAAGATGTAACCAAAGCAGGGTTCCCACAGAAGAATAAGTTATTGCTCAAGCTCAATATCTAGACTTGGTATATACCCAGTTCATAACTTTATACAAGAAAATTCCTGATTTACCGCATCCTAGTCAGATAACATCGACTCCTTTAGGGTCTCATGCCGCTAATGGTGTAATCGGTTCAGTTACTACAACTAAGAATAAGAAGAAATCTTCAAAAATTACTTTTCCTATAATAACTTTACCTGATTCACCAAAAGAAGAATATTCCTTGGAAACTAATGTTGATATTCACATTGCATATTCATCTACTAAGTCGAAATATGACAATAAGAAAAAGGGGAAGTAAAAGAATAAACAGACCTCATCTCCTAAAGAAAAAAATGATAAAACTAAATCAACTAATGACAAACGGAAACCTCATTATCCTTGTCTTATCTGTGACGAGGATTATTTCACCAAGGAATGTCCACATAGGGCTGAAATTTCTAAGTTCGTCAAAGGTTCACCCACTCTCGTTGTCTTGAAAGATCCCTTTCCAATTCAAGATAGTAAAATGATTGGATATTCTTCTAATACATCAGGATATATTTTTATGGTTGCAAAATGATCGCAAGACTATGGTAGTAAAAATCCCATTACTGGTAAAGAAATAGAAAATTCTAATTTAGTACCAGCTACATCTCCCTTGGTTTCTGATCCTCTTCATATCGAGAAGCAAAATCCTGACTTAGTAATCAAATCGACTGCTAAAGGTGTACTTTGTAAATCAGATTTCAATCCACATGCGAGGGCTGCTCAGAACTATAACATTGTTCAGGATTTGGCAATTTCCCCTTCAGCAATGTCAGCCTTGGAAGTGCTGCAGTCATGTCCAACACAAAGGAAATCACTATTGTCATTTTTAGGAGCCGTAGATCTGCAGGATTCAAACCTTATCGTCTTCAATCTAGAAAATATTACACCTCACCTACCCCATCAAATGGCTTTCCAGATTCCAATGTTAGTAAAAAATAGACGTTGCTTTCGTACTGTGATTGATGAAGGGGAATCTACGTGTATCATGTCATTGAAATGTTGGAAATCGCTTGGTTATCCTATGATTAACCAATATCCAACCATCCTCAAAGCTTTTCATGGAAGAGGATTCCATCCATATGGTATTTTGCAGGATCTACCAATAGAGGTCGAAGGAAAAATCGTTAATCTAGATGTCGAAGTAGTTGATTCCCCTCTAGATTACAACCTTCTCCTGGGTCGAAGTTGGTCTTATGCTATGACTGTCGTCGTATCATCGATATTTCAGTTAATCATGTTCCCTCACAGTGGAAATATCGTTAAAGTTGACCAGCTTTCATATTATTAGTTCGACCTAGACTCTATGGATAGTATCCAGCATGTTGGAAAATCGACTATCCCTTACGAAGATGTTGGGGTAGGTTTAATTAAAGACTCTGCTTTATTGGGGACTTTTTCTATGCCTGCACCCAACGTACCACATACTATTGCTAATATAAATATGATTACGTCAATTAATATTCCATTTGATGATCCTTGGATAGTACCTTTAGAATCAGAATTGGATTCTTTGGAAGGCGATATGCCTTTGAGTCCTTTTGAGTTAGCAAATCAAGTGGTACAGTCATTTTCTAATACCCGTTCAACTGCATCTGATCCAGTGAATGTGATCAATGAAGAAATATTTTTGACATCAACCTCAGCCTTGACATCAATTCCTGATACTTTTCAATATGTATTCAATACTCATGAACATATTTGTGAATTTTTATCTATGGATGAATTACCATGGGAACATCTACATCATAGATCTTCATTTCTACCTGATCTTGATCAATTTGAAAATGTTTTTTTCATCAATTTTCACCACTGACTATGTCAAGGAACCTCAAATTCCTCTATTGATCACAAATTTGGATTCTAAATTGAATTTAGAAAATATTTCTACAATGGTTCCCATTGACATCTCAGTAAACCCAGGAATTGTTGAAAACATTCATATAGGCGCTTCCTGTACAAAAGATGAAATTTATATAGACAAAGCCCTATTTCAAGAATTCCATGACATTTTTGCCTTTTCCTATGAAGAAATGCCAAGAATTGATCCATCCATTTTCGTTCATAAAATTAAAACATACCAAGATGCTAAACCTGTCAGACAAAGATTACGTCAGATACATCCACGAAAAGATGTTGCAATCAAAGCTGAAGTTGAAAAATTACTTCGAGCAGGATTTATTTATCCAATTCCTCTCACGGATTGGGTATCTAATATTGTTCCTATTAATAAAAACAAGGAAAAATTAGAGTATGTATTGACTATAGGGATATAAACAGAGCTTTTCCAAAGGACAATTATCCAACCCCTTATATCGATCAAATCATTGATGATTGTGCTGGAAGTGAAATGTTTTCATTTATGGATGTATTTTCTGGTTATAATAAAATAAGCATACTCCCTAATGATCAACCAAAGAGAGCATTCATTTTTCCATGGGAAACTTTTGCTTATCGTAAATTACCATTCGGACTTAAGAATGTTGTTGCAACTTTTCAAAGGGAAATGTCTTATGCATTTCATGACATTAAACACATTGTGCAACCTTATCTCAATGATTTACCTGCTCATTCATTACATAGGAAATATCATCCTACTCAGTTACGAGAAATATTTATGAGATGTAGGCATTATAAGATTCGTCCGAATCCTCACAAATGTTTTTTCTGTGTACAATCTGGATGATTTTTGGGATTTATTGTTTCAAAAGTAGGCATTCATGTCGACCCGTCCAAGGTTGAGGCCATCATCAATTTACCTCCTCTTTCCACACTCCACCAACTCCAAAGTTTGCAGGGTAAAGCAAACTTTCTATGTAGATTCATGTCTAACTATGCTGAGTTAACCAAAGGTTTTAATAGGTTGTTATTTGGGACGAGATCACTGATAGATCTTTTGATGCTCTAAAACATGCATTGACCCATGCACCATTCTTACATCCACCCAATTACAACAATGACTACTTTTTATACTTAGCAGCCTATAATTCCACGATTGCAATGGTTTTAGTTCAGGAATATTAATTTCACAACGAACATGTGATTTAGTATCTCAGTCGCAATTTTAATCGGACTGAAATCAAATCCTCACATGTGGAGAAATTGACCTTGGCGTCAGTCCAAGCTTTCCAAATATTTCGTCATTACACATTGTTACGAAAAACAATAGTGATCTTTGATTGTAACCCTATGATGTATATTTTGACCAAACAATTAGTAGGGGGAAAATACTCTAAATGGATAGTAATCCTTTAAGATTTTGATTTAGAATTTGAAAAATCTAAATCAAAGAAATCATTAGTGTTTGCTGAACTGATGTGTGACTTCCCACATACTGAGACAGAAATTGTGGTATAGCATCCAATCGTTGATGAACCTTTGTTTCTTATCAGTACTTTAGATCCTTGGTATGGAGATATAATCGTTTATCTCCAAACCCAAACTTTTCAGCCTGAGCTTTCACGTTCAGAACGACAAAAGATACGTTACCAGTCTCAGCAGTACAATATTGTTGGAAACACGCTTTATCGTCACGGTGTGGATTCTATATTTTGACGATGTTTAACCCACGAAAAGGTTGAAAAAGTTTTAAATGACTGTCATTCTGGAGCATGCGGCAGTCATATGTCTGCGTATGCCACAGCCTAAAAGATATTGGGCGCTAGTTATTTTTTTCCCTCGTTATTTAAATATTGCACCCTAGTAGTTCGAAAATGCCACAATTGTCGGATATTTGATCATAAAATGCGTGCACCACCAGCTCCTGTTCACCAAATAGTTGCTGTCGGTGCTTCTTCAAAATGGGGCATTGACTTCATTACATGTAACCCTCACTCGACAAGGGGGCATGGGTATATTATTCTCGTAGTAGATTATTTTACCAAATGGGCTGAGGCGATGCCTACATTTGCGGCAGATGGAAAAACTACAACTACTTTTGTATTCAATCACGTGATTTCTCGATTTGGTGTACCCCAAGCTATCATTCCTGACCATGGCGGCCATTTTCGAAACATTATGATGACCAAACCTTCCGACCACCTTGGCTTATGCCATGATAGTTCTACACCATATTACCCGCAGGCTAATGGTCGAGTTGAAGCTGTAAATAAAGTTTTAACCACTATGATTAAAAGAATAATTGGAATTCATAAATCGAGTTGGCATACCATGATTGTTTCAGCACTTTGGGCATATTGAACATCAACAAAAACTGCAACAGGTTTCACTCCTTTTCAGCTAGTTTACAGTTTATAAGCTATGTTATCGATTGAATGTGAAATACCATTACTCCAATTAGCGATAGAATTACTACCATCTACCTCTGAGGAGGAGAAACACTTTCTGTATCTAGCACAATTATATGAGACTCGATACACCACTGCATTGGTAGCTGAAGCTTAGAAAACATTCGTTAAAGTTTAGTATGATCGAAGTGTTACAGCTTGTATTTTTTCATAGGGTGACCTAGTATTGGTATACGACCAAGCTAATGATAAGCTAGGAGTTGGAAAATTCGAACCCATGTGGCATGTTCCTTATATTTTCAAACAATTTCTTGCAAAAGGGACCTATGAATTGATTAATTATGATGGCGTCTCTTTAGACAAACCTAGAAATGAGCTTTATCTGAAGAGATATTATTCCTAAATCTTGCGTGGAGATCTTATTTGTATATTAGTTCTTTTCGTAGCTAGTGTGCCTTAGATTAGAAGAGTGTGCCTAGTTTAAGATTGTTTTTACTACTATCCCTCCTTATCTGGATTACTCTTTATATTGCAAATGTCAACATCCCTTCAAATGTATATTTATTTTGCTGATGGTGCTTGTCGTAGTACATAGTACATTTCTTCCGCAGCCTCGGTTATTTATTCACTGAATTATGAGTTAATATTTATGCATCGAGTAAGCCTCGGTCAAAAAACGAATAATATTGCAGAATATAGTGCAGTGATTGAGTTATTATCGGAATCTATATCATTTGGAATTCGACGTTTGATCGTTAGGTTAGATTCTGAATTCATTGTATTACATTTTAGTCAAGTATACACAATTAAAAATCCAGTATTATTGAGGTTCTTTTTGAAGGTACGTCTCTTGGAATGAGAGTTTGATTACATTGAATATCAACACATTCCAAAAAATTTAAACACAATGGCTGCTGCATTAGCTACCGGTGTTATAAATAGACATTTGCAACATTAAAACAATAAATCAAAGAAAAATTTGATAAACAAGTTGAACAGATAGCTAGAATAGTAGTAATATCATAGAGTAGCAGTAATTTTTTCAAAAATATATTACATCATCCTCAATTATAGGTTTAAAACACCTTATGATTGGCAAAAATAACGATACAAGAAACAAAAATTTCATTGTCTGCACAATCATCCACTGTCCGTGGTGGTAATCATGATAGTACATGACAGCTCGCGCTACTCTATTTAGGAATCTCCTGAACTAACCAGGAACTTCAATAAGATGTCTCTGAAGACGGAGAGGGATATCATCTATTGAATTCTATAGGATATCCAAGGTCAACCATTATAGCTTGTGTTCTAGGTCTGTAAGAATCTCAGCTGCCTAATCTTGTGGTACTGCAACGGGCTCTCTTTCCTTCCTGTCGAAGCGATGGAGCGTGGCTGGCCTGTGTGGACCAACATTTGCATTTAAAAAAATTTTGTCATCAGTATTGGACAATTTAAACAAAATAAAAAATAAAAAATAGAATTTAGAAAATGTCAAAATGATTCTTACATGAGTCATCCCACTGTGTTCCCAAATGAAGGGACATCTCTTAATCACCACAGAAGTCTATCCCGGCATATGGGAAATCTTATAAGGTGAATATTTGGTTCCCCAACCAATGGAAATAAGCTGGAGTGAAACGAACAATTGCACCTCCCTCGCTATGACGAGCCATCAGTGCAACCCATTGGACCATCCAAGTCTCCCTGAGTCTACCATGATCAACTAAGATAAGCTGCAGGGCAAGTGAAGGAATTATCTCCAGGGAAAATGTCAGAAAAATAGCTCCATACCCAAATTTTTTCAACTTTGAGTTCTTTACCCAGGTCAATTGGCCTTTTACGTTGGCCAATACTGCCTCACACCAATTGAAAATGGTGTCCGTAAAATAGTCAATAGCAGTCTGTATTTGGGATCTAGTAGTAACATGTGGAGTTGTGCTCCCACACAACCAAGTTACAGTAAATGAAACCACTTTCAGTTCATGACAGATGATTATTTTTATATGAATGTGTTTATGTTTGGGATGAGCTTCTTCATTGAAGAACTCTTGCTGAAGGCCAGTGATAGATTGGCCACTTGCCCTAGCCCCAAACAAGGAGATTGGTCCACATATCTTTGATAAACCAATAAGAAAATATATATCTTCCAGCTCGATTTCAAGCCGGTGATCTCCAATTATGAAGCACTGTTCCTGGACGTCCCACTTATTTAGTAGCCATGTGAGTAAGTCTACTTGGGCCCTCATACCCTGAGTAGCCCAGAATTTATATAAACCACATTCCCTCAACACACACAATGTGGGCACATGTTCCATTACAACCTAATCAACCTCTTCATGTTCACGTTCCCTCCACTGAAGCATTATAGATATTTTGCAATGGGAAAATTGGAAGATTAGAAACAATTTGAGTGAAGAAATTTGGTTTATTTTGGGAGAATCTATCATTTTATTTTCTTCACGGTTCCTCTGCACCCTTTACACAAAGACAGTGTGGGGATCCACACGCTTCCTATACAAAAAGTGTTAGACCACGAAAATTTTCTCTTTGCAAAATTTTTAGGGTTCGCAGGTGTCATGTGTATCACTTGCAGACCCCCGTGGGTGAAATTTTGAACATATTTTTCCCCTAAAAAATGAATTTAAAACCTAAATTAAGAAATTGAATGGAAAAAAATGAAGGAAAGGATCATGTGGATTACATGGAGCTGACAATTTTTTATTCTGACGGTCGAATTTTCCGTAATCTCCTCTCGAACGTTTTTCACCAAAAGCTCTCAACTTTCACTCTGGAATCAAATGGTAAAAATGATTTACAAAACCCTTTTTTATAAGACCTTTTGAATAAATGAAATATAATTTTGTTTATTTATCACTTTGAAAAGTTTTTTTCCGAATTATTTTTATTAATCATAAACAGGTATGTTTAATTTTTGAGTTTTTGTGCAGAATACAGGATTTTTTGGGTCAAATGATCAATTTGACAAACGAGTATATTTTTTATCACTTTTTCGAACTCAGTAAAAATTATGAAAAAGAGAAAACCATGAGTACATTTTTATCCCTTTTTCAAACTTGTTAAAACTTACGAAAAATGAAAAATCTTGAGTTCTCTTTTAAGCCCTTTTCAGACTCTTTGAACATGAAAAGATTGTCAAGTACTTGACTATTCAAACTCGTTAAATGAAATGAACAGTCGTCCCTTCAGTATAAGTTTAACCGTTTTCCAGGCGAAAATGGACTATTTACAAAAAAGTTATATGCTGACTAATCATGGTCAATAGAGTTCTCTCTTATATTATTTTATCCTTTTTTGGGCTTGATAGACTAAATTTATGAAAAAGTACACCCATGGAGTTTTCTTAAGTTTTTATTCTGACTCTGTAAAACTAAAAAACACCGAGTTTTGCCTATACTAGACTTGTTAAAATTTAACAGTAAAGGACTTTTCAATTATAAATAGGAACAGACCACTCCTTCTTAGGGTTCAATTTTAAACTAAGATGGACTCATTCAAAGGATGATCTTATATAACAAGAAAATGTTATGCTCCTCAAGCTTGTCAAAAAATAAAGAGGTACTTGCCAGAAATGGTGGGGGAAAAAGAGAGGAAATAGATCCAATTGTCATACTTTGATTAAAAGCATTATACCACTCTTGAACACGACACTTATTACTTCTACCTGGGTTGGGAAAGTCCTTTGCCTATCAGTTAATCAAACCACATTGAAATTATTCAGCCAATTTCTAGATATTAGCTTAGGTGAATTGTTACCAAACCATCTGCAGTGTCATTATGTGTTCAAGAGGAAAATTCAAACAAACCATTCATCTGCAAACATATGTCTCCATTCACATTGACCATCCCTGAGTTAGTCCTTGCAAAATATGTAATATCCCAAAATAGGGATTTTCTACAACAATAAGAATACCCTAAGGTATTCCAAAGTTGGAGAGAAGCAATTAATAAACTCAGATAGTGTATTAAAACACATATCCATGATATAACAATCACAACAGCAAACTATGTCGTCATATAGTGTCACTAAGTGGGGAAAAACAGCAATATTGGCCCCAAAAACGTTATTTTCTGAAGATGGAGTCATAAAAGTGGAAAATATTGGTTTCGTCCCTTAGCTTATGTAATATATGACTTGCATGCAAAATATTTTCAGAAGAAAATGCCTTTAGCCTAGTTAAACATGCCTCCCATGCTCAAAACAACTTAAAATTGATAAGGCTGCAACATACACAAATTACTGCATAAAATACTGCGCAGTCTAATGGAGATCAAACTTATAAAATAGAGAGAGAAATCATATATTCTATTAGATTACTCAATGAGGCATAAAAACAGAGATCTAATCTCTTTTATATAGATCCAAGAAGACCCGACAAGGGTTTCTTGACATAAATGATATACAAGAAGGAACTGCTGTAGATATGTGGCTAAATCATGCTGTGTAGCTAAAGCTCTACATAATAATGGCTGAACATGCAAGGAAATGGCTGTAGACTCTTCCTCTAGCTTTCCGAAGAAAAGGTTGATCCTTCTCTTGGGAAACTAGCTCACAAAAATGTGGTTTTGACCCCTCCCACTACACACCTTCAGAAATAATGCAGTTTTCTGAAGGGACTACACTTTTGCTAAAGGTAAATTCTTGGTCCAGCACCAGGTAGTGGAAAATAAAGCTCTGAAACCTCCTCTTAGATTTCTTATACAAGATCTCCAAGGAAGAGTAGGGAATTCCCACCAGGGAAAACCCTTGCACTAAGCAGTGCAACAAACATAGCTAAAAAACCAAAGTATGCAGGAAGTCTAAACAGAACACATAAATTATAATCCCCAATATAAGCCATGTTCTTGCCATCTCTTCCATTATATAGTTGAGGAGGTCCCTCACTAAGGGTCCCAACTCATTAGGAGGTTGCTTCCATGCAAAGGCTCCTCCACCAAAATCACGCTATCTTCATTAGTGAGAATCATCCCTTTATAACACAGCTTGATTTAGTCAAGCTTGACTAGATCAAACTTGAGGGAATCATCCTTGACTGAATCTTCATGCCTTGTCTCCTTTCACACTCAAGGTGTCTTTATTCAGACTAGCTAGATTGATCTTCATTCACATTGAGTTGTCTATATTTAGGATCCACTCTTTGAGGATAAATTCTATTGACTTGGTGAAACTTGACCTTGTCCACATAGTTTAGACATTGTTGACACATGTGGATGCATAATCTAGTTATTTGATTATCACTTTTCACACTATGAGGGATTTTTATTCCTTCTTAGGCAACTAAGGAGCCCCCTTGCTCACTTATTCATTCAACTTGATTTTGAAAGAAAAATTAATATTCCTATTAGTTGCATGCTAATTCAGGAATATTATAAAATATTTCTGCAAAACTTGATCTAATGGTTTCGTGTCATGGGATTTCCTACGATGGATCAATTTATATAAATGACAACATATCATCTAGGAAGTTGATCTAGAATCCTTCAGTACCTTGGAATTTGCATGCCCTAATGGTAGATTTATCGCCTTCGACGACAGGTTACATCATTGACCTCCAATCAGATGATTCTATGAAGTTTTCAACTTCAAATCATTTATTCACACTTCATGGATTGCACTGAGTATTGTGAGAGCCATTGTCATTATTGGTGGTTTCTCTCACACTTGTTAACATTTCATATCATTGACTGGTAATCAAGTGGTTTCTACCATGTTTGACTTTGACACAATCAATCGCATGGATAGAATCGTACTAGTTCGGGAAGCAGAAATTAAAACCTCGGATCTAGTTTCCACCATCTAGGATGTGAGGTGTTTTATTGTTCATTATGCAATAGACTATTCATGACAGATGGCTGCGTCCATACTGTGTCTACTATTGATGTAATATTAGAATCATTTCTATATTATAACATTTTAGTTAAGTTTTGATTTAGTTAGTTTTTGCTCTGAGTATGGGAATGCCTACCTCAACAATGATATATATATATATATATATATATGTTTGCATTGAATGTTTTTACAGGTTCCAACTGGCATCCACAAGCCAATCCTCGGAATGGTAAAGCATTGCACTCTTCGAATTATCTCAGACTTTGCGCTTTAGGGGGCAATATGTTGCACATTATTTTGTCACCATGAAATTTTAATGCCTATATACGTTCATCAATACCTATATAATGCTCCCTTAGAAGTCTACAACCCTAAAGTTCCTAAACCAAGTCCTAAATTTGGAAAAAAGCTTGTAAAAATCATAAAAACACTTGTACCTCTCTTTTCCTTAGCCTTACCTGCAGCACTGCAACCTTTTTCTCTAAAAACTGAGGAGCTGACCACATGTTTTCTTCATTAAAAGTGCAGACCCCTGTAAAAGGTAAATTGAAGGCAAAAGTAAATTCTAGAAGCCCAGTTGGTCGAATATTCTCGCAGTTGTAAGCTTATAGAAGGCGTTATCCAGTCGAAGCCTTACTCCCTCCATTCATCATGAACATTCATTCCTTCATAAAAGAATCCTATTCCTTGGTTTTTGGAACTTAATCTCTTGATAAGAGGACTCTATCCCTTCCATTTTGGAGCTGTAACGGCTTTCCTTCTCCTATAAATTGAAGCTTTGGTTCAGTCTCAAGGGTACATGCTCACATATGTAAAACTTCTCTATACATTTTGTATACACTTAGTGCTCAAGAAAAATACTATTTTTGCTAGTTGTTATCCATGCGAGAATGATTACACACTCGTATTTAGGTTGGTTCAAGAGTGGAAGGGCTTGTCAAACCAAAGGAAAACGCTTATTTCAGACCCTGAAAGGACATGTACGAAATCAAGGTGAACATGATTCTAAGACTCCTTCTTTTATTTAAAGATAATAAAAATGGATCTTGTTTTCTCAATAAGTTTTTTATGTGTTTACTTGAATGACTTATTTCTTAAATTCCTTGATCATTAAGATAGATTTGTGATTTTTGAATTAGTATATGTTGCAGGTGCTTCTGATTCTCTTCTATTTCTTTGTTTGCAGATATTAAGAGATGAATTGTTAGAGTGATGAGGAAGAACAATTCAACTAGCATTGGATCACAGGTAGGTCCTTTCTTCATCATAGAAAATTCAAAATCATATATAATCTAGAGAAAGTAGTTTACATTTGTCCTGTTTCTTTCTAGCTATCCTTGTGATACTAGGGAGATCTTTCTTGTCTAGAAGAAAGATTTATCCGCATAAAAAGTCCTTCCTAGACCTCACACATTAGGGGGCAACTGTTAACACTGGAAAATTGTACAATAGAAGATGACATTAATTTATGTCAAGCCAAAGGATTTACAGGGCAGGAAGACATTATGGAATCAGGAAAGTATTTAAAATATCTAAGGTTTTGAGAAAATCATATTTGAGCTAGTCTTAAATGCTAAATTGTGCACTTAATCCTTTGAGAAGAGCACCTTCTACTCACCTTTTTTCCCAATAAGTTCACATTCCTGAAAGTGGAAAAATGTCACTTTCTGGGACCACACAAAGCAAAGGACAATTACTTCTTATATGAAGGCGCCTAAGGACAAACACCAGTGCCTCCTTAGACACTATGTGAGCACACAAAGGAATATTTAGAGCACACAATGGAATCATACCTCTCCCTTGGGTCACCATCCACCATGTACCAAGGGAGGGAAGGAGGATTTGAAATCCCCTATATAAAGCCACCAAAAGATGAAGAATGGGTGATCACATTGTTATGCTAGCCAAAATTTCCTAAGAAATACCAGCAGTGTGTGACCCAGAGCTGGAGATAGAGGGGACTCGATTGTTTCCCACCCAAAAATCCTAGTACATCACAACAAAGAGAGAGGGAGAATACATCAGAGTTATAACTTTGAAAAACAACATCCTTGCATCGGGACCTAGAACCATTGTCTAGGGTCCCTTTGGCAAGTGGTTAAAATTTCTTTTCCATATCAAACGTTTAATAAGAAGAGGCGTTGAGCCATCTTTTGCATTATTATCTTTTTGACTCTCTGCATTAGCTTTTGTATATTTGTGATTTAGTTTTTAGTTTACTTTGAGCACACATTCACATATTTTTTCCTCTAGATTATATGCTTTTGAGATCCACCTCTTTCTTTCTGTTACCAATAGTTTATAGGGTGGGACCATACCCCTTAAACTAGTGCAATTTTGTACACCCACCCGTCAAATCCATCACAGCAGCGATAAATAAGGAAGAATATTATTTTTTGAAGCACCAAGCCATGCAACCTCAAAATGAACTAGGAGCTGATTCAGACCAAAAACATACCTAAAAATCACGTGAAAGATTAGAAATTGATAAAACAAATTTTCAGAATAGTTACCCTCAACATATATATTAACACCATGGATTGACAAGAGAATCCAATGCCTATATTGGTTCTCGAAAATGAGGATATTTTAATGAAATGTGTCAGAAACTGGTAGCCCAAGCATAAGGGGAAATGAGAAGAAAGAAATGTATCGCAAAGTAGAGAATCAGGGAACCAATGTTAACCAAAGTTTCATTACCAACTAGCATAATAATGTATGAGAGGATCCAACCACAACACATTGGAAAATTGATAAATGCCTGATCGTCGTTCAACAACCCTAGCATTAATGGAAAAAACTTGAAAAGAAATTTGGTGTTCACTGTAGAGAGAATGTATGATAGATAAATTATTGGTGATTTCTTACCTGTCGTGGAATTGGAGATTCAAGGAATCATCATGACGAGTTACCCAAAACGATAACATAAGAGAATTATAGAAAATATTTTAAGGTACAACGCAAGCTCCAATCATCCATGGAACTAGAATAGCAACAAACTTCCGATGTGAGAGGGAAACCATGAAAGGTGTCATGTTAATTCAACTGGAAGCAACCCTCTTTCCTCCCAAATAATTGTGGGACTACTGGTGTGGCAGGATGTTCCAGGGGGAGGTTGCATAGCCATTTAGTCGAAGAGGTAGCGGAAAAGAAACGACGCTAATGCAGCACTCACATAATTTGAGAGGTTAGGGCTAGGGAAAGGAAATTATGACCCTTGGTCCTCTGTAAACCTTCACCAACATGAGAAAGGTGAAATACATGTGTTTGCATGCTCTCTGTATGCGTCGAAGTTATGATGTCAATCCCTCTATTCACTAAGGGACGCATGATAGAGGGACATTAAACTATGTGTGCTAGAATAGTAATGTATGATTTAAATCACATTACTTTAGATTTTACACCCAATGGATAGGGGATCAATCAAAATATATAATTTTGATAATTCTTACATGAAGAAAACTCCAAGGGTTATCACGAAGGATTCACAACATGATTGTGAAATTTAATTAGGAATTAAAAACTAAAATAATACCATAATTAAAACACCCGATGACATATGGACATTAAGATAGGTTCATGATATTTAAATCAGAGAGGGAAATTACATTCCGATATTCCAATGAAAAGACCACAAATATGGAATGGGAGACAATGTATAGCTGCAATGACCTTGGGGTTGGAAAAAAATGGGTTAAAATTACCTAGACTTGAACACTCATAGTAGTTTGTATTAAATAGGAACCCTCACAACTTGATCATAAAAAAGTTGAGGTATCATGAATAAGTCTAGATATTAACAATAAGAGGCATGAAAAAGGTACATACTTATAGCAGTAGAGAAAAGGTAAATCATTGTTAGAGTGAATGTGAGCCAATGTTTGGCCTAAATTTGAAAAAAAAAGGGTTACATGACAAGTGTCAAATGGAGGTATGTGACAACTTCATGCCCAAAAACCTGAACACCCTCTTTCTCCCCATTCCAGAATTTGAATGAGAATTAGAATAAGAATTTAGAGGAGGAAGTTGCAGGCTAACGTTTTCAACTCTGCGGAACCCTTTGTTCAATATGTTGAAGCCACGTTGTTCTTGAAGCCAGGCATCCATGAGATGAGGACAATTCCATTGTATATTTGAGATCGTGCACCCTAGTGTCAAGCTCAGCCCAAAGGCATGACTAAGAACCTAAAATGTCCATGTCCTACAAATGGCGACAAGGCTATCATTATTTGTGTAATGCAAGAGTGAAAAAAATACAACCACTCTTCGGTCAAAGAATCGACCAGGTCACCTCATGTTCCTCTTTCTACCGAAATGTCTCTAACATTAACTTAGCATGAAGGATTTTGTCTTAACTCTCAACTCATTGTGTTTTTTTCCCTTGCTATGTGTAGTTTCCCGAGAAGTTGAAATCTTATTAGGATTCATTTAAGAAATTATAATTTTCTTAAAAATTTAAATTTTGTAAATGTGAGCCATTAGTTTCGTTTTCTAGTAAAGGAAAAAAATATAAAATATTTTGATAAAGTTTAATGGTCATTTTCAATATATATGTAATAAGAAAATAACATTAATATCAACATTTTGTAAAATTTATTGTTTTAAATTCATTATAAAACTTTAATAATTATTTATTCATTATAAAACTTCAATAATTATTTATTCATGATAAAAATTTAATAATTATTTCCTTTATAAATATTATTAAAGTAAATTGCTCGGAAAAATATAACTATTTCTTAATAGTTTCCAACCAATTGGTATATATTAGTCTCAAAATTTAATCATAGCACAAGTGTATCACATTGTAGGGATGATTTTTTTCCTAACCAATGTAAACAATAAGAAACCAATAATGCTATTTGTGAATGACTCCAACCCACTTAGAATATTGGGTGTCTCACTCACCTAAGTCTCAACTCAACAAGAAACACATTTTTCATAACTAACTATAACAATTGTAAATACAACATATATACCAATAATTTCTTAGTGAGAGGCCTCTGGTTGCAAATCCATATTTCAGGCCTCCAATTGCAACACTCTATTTCTTCTGAAGGCTCTGATATATAAGAAATTTATTCACTCTTACTCTTAATTTCATAGTAGTACCTCAAAAAATGAGATTATTCTATTAAACAATATCAATCTCAAATTCTAGAAATGAGATTATTATCTTAAACAATATCAAGCTCAAACTCCAAAAATGAGATTCTTCTCTTAAGCTATATCAAGTTCAAGCAATGAGATTTGGTACTCTCTTCAAGATCCGAAGTCCTTGTACCCACTTAGAAAATGTTCTGAATATTATTCAATTTTCTAATCACTTCATAGACCTTTGACCAAAATAACATGTTCTTAGTCATAACGAAGACTATATATATCAAAAACCTATATAACTATAAGTACTTTCCTTTCTCTCTAATAAGAAAAAATTAAAAAATCTATATAACTCTAAGTAAATTCCTTTCTCTCTAATAATTAAAAAATAATGACATCATTTCCTTTCACGCTAGGAACTAGAAACATCCATTTACATTCCTTTCACACTAATACCCAAAAATAATGATGTACTTCCAACAAAATTTTCTACAAAGTAATTATTAGAAGTCCTAATTAAGTCTTAGGACAAAATTAAGTGAAATAATTAACAAAAAAACTAAATTTGATATCAACACTTTCAGACCCTATGCTCTAATTAAACATAAAGACCAATATTTTATTAATGTAAACCATCATTTACCTCTTTTCATATCTCACATATAATATACATTTTAAATGGTCTAAATATGGATGCAAGTATATAACAATCTTGGGCATCATGTGAAGGTCATAAGTATGGTGCCAAAATCAATTCAAATCCTAACACTACCATTAAAGTCAATCCATAGCCAAAAATATCTAAAACTACTGATTTCTCATTTTTTGGATTTGGTTCTAACATCTACAGTTGGCTAGCTTTGAGACTAATGGTTAGTTAGATTTATACACTAGCAGTTAGTTAGCTTCAACATTCTCAATCAACTAGCTTCCTGTATTAATAAAAAACTAGATTCTTATACAGAAAATTAGCTAGCTTGAACAAAAACAATCAATTAGATTCGAAATTGATCGTGAGATAACTTCTAACATCAATACTCAAATAAATTTTAGGCTAATAAGAAACTATGAACATGAAAAAAACTAGTAAGTTAGAAAATCATGTGGACACAAAATGATTCCAAAATATTGATATTACATTTTTCCACATTCATTTAATTTGATGGTCTAGCAACAAAAATGGAATTTCATAGCTTCAACAAAGTTTATGACAAAATATATTACATTTTATTTAGTCTCACACTTTACCAACTACACCAAACGAAGCGCAATAATTTCTCTACGAAAAGGAAACTAAACTATACCATGTTTAGTCCTTGTATGATATGTCGATGATATACTAAATGTAATGGCACTTTGACTGTAGAAAAAAATGTCCACATAATATTATCTATATCTTCCTTGGTAGCCCCTGTAATAAAAATGTTTTCATCCTCTTGACTTGACAAAGAAACAATAGACTACTTCCTATCCATATAGTTTATGGCTCCAGAAAAAAAAAATCAAATACACCAAAACTACTTCAAGAAAAAATACATAAGACAGAAATAAATTAGAGTTCAAAAGAGTTGCAAGAGATGGATTTTTTTATCAAAGAGAAAAAAGCATCTTGAATTGGTTTGAACTAAAGGAGAGCATAGGATCCTTGAATTTAAAAACAATTATAAGCAAGTTTTTTTTACTTTTTAGCTGAATGGAAGTCAATATCCCAACGCTACACTTGCATAATGGTGAAGTAGGTGAAACCCCCTCATAATCACGACTCTTACTATAACACAAGGAAAGGTGCATATGTATTACACTCTTGAATTTCATAGGAAGAGACTGTTAGGTCCCCATATTACTAGTGTAGTCCCTTATTATTACTAGTGTAGCCCCCTTATTGTTATTGTTCTACCCCTATAAATCCCTTATTGTTATTATTGTTCTCTTACATTATTATTTTTAGGTCAGCTAGGACTATATTGTGACCCCATTGACCCCTATATATATAAGGAGGTTCTGTCATTTGTATCATGCAAGAATTGTTCATTTATGTAATGTATTGAACGTTTCCCCGTCGAATTGGATGATTTTAAGGAATTTATCTCTCTTTTCTTCTATTTTAGGATATGGTTTCATAACACTTGGTATCAGAGCCTTGGATTCTGGGGTTTCGCTGATCCAAACAGGCATCGTGGCATTTTCGCTATAAATTTTTTTCTACGAAGTTTCAAACGCTGAAATTTTTAAAAAGCGAAGAAAAAATTGTGAGGAAGTTCATGTAAAAATTTAGGATCTTTGTTCGTAATATTTTCGGAGAAATGATCTGTTGAAGATGGGTTTTTTCAGGGTCCCAAATTTCACCTAAATAGGTCATCGTAGAATTTTCTACGAAGGGTTAGAAGCTGAAATTTTTACAAATTTAAGCTGCAATATTGAGTAACTTCCTGTCGAAATTATATATCTTAGTTTGCAACAGTATTGGAGATATGATTTGTGGAATTTAAGGTTTGTTAAAGCTCCCAAATTTCATCTCAAATAGGTGACGTCGGGAAAATTGTCATAACTTTCTCTCTGAGCATCAGATTGGAATTTTATACAATGTGGCTGCAAGGAAATACACTTTAGTTTCATGTGTATAAATTTTAGAGATGAAGGAGGAAACAATGATACATGCCACGTCGTACAAGTGCACTCTACTAAACAAGTCCATAATTAGGTCATTATGGGAGAGTTGAAATAACTTTGACTTGAAATATCCAAATCATGTTATACCTATGGCACACAAAAGAAGATTCATAGGGCTACTACAGGATTGAATTTCAGATATTGAAGATCTGAAATTACATATATAATTCAGTTTCAATATCAATCTCCTGAAAAGAAACAAAATGTGTGTATTTTTTTCAAATTGCAAGTCTTGTATGAAAAATTAGTTTTAAGTGATTCAAAGGGCCTATTGAGCATAAATATCAGTATTGGGTTCTAAAATTCCTCTTAAATAGAATTAAACACCCATTAATCCCTGAAAATACCCTACTGTGACTCATGAGCATGAAGAATTGCAATATGATCTATCAAAATTACAAGAGCAAGTCCACCAAATTTCCCTCTCGTAAAGAGCAACAAAAAAAAAATGGAAGTTTTGAAGAAAGGCGTGGAAGCGAAGATGGATGGTTTCAAGAATAATATAGATGGTTTGAGAAATAATATGGATGGTTTGAAGAAATGTGTGGAAGCTAAGATGGATGGAGTTGAAGCTAGCATGGAAGCTAAGATGGATGGCATGGAAGCTGGCATGGAAGCTAAGATGGATGACATGGAAGAAAAAATGAAAGACAACATGGAAAAAGTGAAGAATGATATAAAAGTAGACATGTATGGTTTAACAAAGTTGATGCAAGTAATTTTTACTAATAGCGAAAATATAGTAGAGGAAACTCATGATGAGAACAAAATAAATGTTAATCGTGATTTCGTAAACTCTAATGTTGGATGGAAGAACCACCATATTCAAAAGATGGATATGAGGAAGTTTGATGACAAGGATCCCATAACATGGATACTAAATATGGAGAAATATATTGATCTCAATAATTTGCAAAACACATAAAAGGTAGGCATTGCAACTTTACATTTAGAAAAAAAGACATTTGTATGGTATCAATGGCTTTTCTCCTATAAAAAAATGTCACTTGGTCAATTTTTATGGAGGAAATGATAGCACATTATGAGAATATAAAGGGAAACACCTTATTTGGCCAATTTATAAATCTCAAACAAGGATGGTTGATATCTTCCCAATAGAACTGTGAAAAATGAGCATATCTAAGTGATGGTGTAAGCTTGAGTGTAGATATGAATAAGGATGCTTCATATCTACCTAATGGAACTATGAAAAATGAGCATATCTAGGTGAGGGTGTAAGCTTGAGTGTAGATATTAATAAGTATAAATGAATTTATGTATATCAAGTGCGGAGACTAAATAAAGATAAAGAAAATAAAATCAATGACGAGAGTTGTCTAATTGATGACCATCGATGGAAAAACAATGAAACTGATGTGACACTTGTGAAAGGAAAAAATAACTTGAAACAACACTTATACAAGAAAAAAATAAATTAAATTTCCAGCACGCATGAAGATAAATAAACAAAACAACATTCATACAGGAAAAATCACAAAATGTGACAGAAAAAGCAGAAAAATACGATAAAAGAGAAACTAACCCTAAAAAGAGACAACGACTATACCTAAGGTTCCTTGATATCCTCAGGAATGTTAGAGCTTCCAGATTGAATATGAAAATGAGATCTAGGGACATGAATTAACAAAATTTGAGATAATTAGGGTTTATGACATGCATGCCTATAATCAAGGAAAAATCTACACTTGGCGGAAGCTTCTAAAAATAGTGAATGTGCTTCCATCAAGATACTAAAAATAGATCCATATTTCTTAGGGATGTTTTTTTTTCTTTTTCAGTTTTTTGGGAAAAATTTCAATGCACACTACCGAGAAATATTGTGCAATTATGGGGAACTGGGAAACTTTCTACGTCAGTACACTATGCATTTCCTCAACTCAATGAGGGATTGTGTAGTTTCTAGATTCAGTGGTGGGCTTCCAGTCATGAATGTGCGGATAATAAGATCAATGATGACTGCTAGTATGAACTCCGCAATTCCAATCATTAAGGTTTCTCTTTCCCTAATTTATTACATAGTCTCTGGAGCAAGCACATAAATGCTTAACGATCAAGTCAGGAGGTTAGCTTGTGACCTAAAAATATCAGTTAAAGTGTGAAAAAAATTGAACAAAAAAATGAATTAAAAGGATAAGTTGCAATCGCATCATGAATAATTGATAACAGTGCAAGATAATCTCCTAAGAGTATAGCGTTAGCCTCCAATATCTAAGCATAGGAAAAATTTTGGAGGGTGGTTGTAGTCGCTATAACATATACTTACAATTTTAAAATGATACTAGATGATACAAACATTTAAATGTTTGAATATGTAGATTGTATCAATAATTTGTTTTTAATTTATATCAATAAATAAATTTATACTTGTAGTATAAATTATATAAACTAACACAACCACGTAATAAATGTGGTTGATATAGGCTTCATCTTAGCAATAGTCAACCATATTCAACTATCGTTTATTATCTCTCCACATCCTAAAGAGGGATTAGTTTGATTTTCTACCTCTCATATGTTAATAAGCTAATGAAAAATACTCCTATACATATATATCAACCACATTTACTAGTGTGATTCTTCTAGTTATAATTGAACATTAAAATATAAATTGTTATTTGAGTTAAATACGAGTTGAGACATAATAAAAAAAGTAATGCTTTAGTTCTCAATACAATTGTGAATTTGTTTTATCACTAATGTAATTAATAAAATACAAATATGAATTAAACCAATAGATATTAAAAAAATGGAATTTCTAAAAGGAAAAATTGAAAGAACATCTCAATCATTATCAAATTAAATAGATGAAAATGAAGATAACCAAAATGGCGACCAATTGTTGAAACCAAATTCTCTACATTATATTTATTTGTAAATAAAATGTATAAATGATATTATTATATACAAAATTTATTATTTAAAATAAAACTTTACATGGTGAAGGTTATACCTCAGTGTTTCTGAAACGTTATTATGTTCCTATTCCAATTTATTAGAGAAGAGTGATTATGACACAATTTATGTTTTGCGCATTAATGTTTTTTCGGGATTTTGTTGAGAAACGTTATTAAGTTACTATTTTGATTTGTTAGCAGATCTGTGTAATTATGAGATTGATTAATTTGTAGAAGCATGAATTTTACAGCCATAATCCCCCCACCTCTAAAATTTCCACATCCCCATAAAATCTCCCATAGCTACAATGGGCATTGTCCATCATGGCAACAATGAGCTCGTCAACCTGGAGGTGTATGCTACAATTAGTATCGATCAAGTACTATAGCTCAATTAAGTAGCGATCCTTTGGAATTTTTTTAGAAGTTCTCCATGAAATATTGGACATAGTACAACATAGAGAAAACTTCCAGCTACAACTGCATTGCAAAAACTTGGGTTGTGCCTCTTCTATACCTAATCAGCTACATTTATATATAAAAATTTGTTGGTTAATTATCTCTTTCGGTTGTAATATCTATGGAGGTGTTTCCATTTGTAATATTAATAGGCTATGGAAGTAGCAACATTTTCAAATCTGAGGCGGCTAGGCGATGTGCGGTGAGGTAGTGAGAGGGTGCTGGTAAACAAGTGTAATTATCTCCAACACTCCCCCTTATTTACAACCAACAACTTAATATTGACTCAACATGACTTTAACATGCATGTTGGTCTAATTCACAACTAAGCTTAAAATGACTCAAAAGATTTGATATTATCTCTTCAGCTAGATTTCTTTTTCCTTTCCTTCCAAACCCTGTATCCCTGGTTCATGTTTTTTTTTTTTGTTGCAGGCTCCAGATTCTATTTTATTCATCTATTTTTGCAAATCCTCGATTGTTATATCTTTTTCTATAATAAAAACATGGAAAGTCAATTCATTTTGGCCATAGATGTCCCCTACTTATTCATACATTTGCTCGTACGTGGACTAGTGCGACTAACATACTCTATAGTTTTCTCTTCATCATCAATCATTTGCTTATTAATTTTCTGCAACATAAGTTCATAATATAATTTTATCTCTTAAAGACTCTGATACATGTAAATTTCATTGAAATTTTCATTTTCAACATCGTGCATGATGTCTTAAACATTCATTGCTACAACTTCTATGCAAACATCATCAATACATGTTGTTTCAAGCCATGCTCCAAGGAAATTTAACTCTTAATCAAATTTTTTTCTTTCATCTCCATTTCTTCTAACACTTACACAGAAAAAATAAATTTTAAGTTTATATAAAAAAACATATTGAGAACCATATTGGTTCTGTTTATTCTGTTCTACAATAAGAAATTTCTATTCTTGCACTCACAATTTTCATTTTCCATTTCTTCACTAATCTCTACTACTACAACCAAGTTGTCTTCCACTTGGTTTCTAGAGAGAAGTGGGTTTATCTCATGAACTAACAACATATCAATAATTTTTTTTTGTTTCATCATGTGCAACCACTCATCATTATCTAATTGTTATTCATCAAAGTTGACATCATCAATTTCAATTTTGGGATCCACCGAACAACTTTATTCTATATTGGTAGGTAACACATCATCATCAACATTGTGATCCAGTTTCGAGTGGGATTCACCAAAATATTCACCTTTCTGTAGATTCGGTGCTACAAATCCATCTTCATTTTCATATTCAAGAACTTCTATAGCAGGTTGTAAAACACTACTATCTTCAATTATATTACTCTCCTTTACATCAAAAATCCTCTCAATGAAATCCCAAGCCTCATTTGATGTCTTTTAATCTATAATGAGGGAAATAATTTTGTTATATACACATTATTTTATAAATTTTAAGTCCAAGGAATTTTGTTTCCCTTTTAATTCCAATTATTTCAAATGGGCCTCAAAAAGGTCATGTTGTTGCCTTGAATTTCTCAACCTCTTATTTTTTTCCCATCAATGACTGAATACAAATATCATCTATCACGATCGCCTAAATTCTAAGTGAGCACTAATTCAATCACTTATATCAACAATATATTATATCGACTGGATTTATACACAAGGTCAAAGGTATATTTTCAAACAACTTAACAAACACTTAGCTTCCAACTCTCACGTTTAGACCTCAGAAGTGAAAAACTACTTTGTAAAACATACAACACATAAAGTTAGATGACTACACAGTTCTAAATAAGGATGGGGTTGCCAACTTGCAGTGGGATATGGCTATTCATATACAAATCACCATTTCTATCTGTAAATGGTTCCTTCAATGATTGTCGCCTGATCAGGATCTACTGAAAATTATTGATCATAACTCTACTAAAGAGTGACCATAGGTTATGGTTGTTATGGTGGTGAAAATTCGCAATAGTGGTATTTTTGTACAGGTTCATAAATAGTAGTCGTCCAAAAAGTGGGATGTTTTGAAAAATAACAATATTTCTTCCTGAAAACCCTTGATTTTCCTGGGACTCCATTTTTTTTGCTTTCAGATATGTTGACCTCTGATTTAGTCTTCCAAAATGTGGATTACTCAATGCACAACATTCCAAATAATGTATGTTGATGCGAGTTTTAATATGCATAATACAAGTAACCACAAATTGTCACTACAAGAAGAAATTTTATTTATCCTCACATTAACACCACTATTTGTAAAGGATTTGATAAATATTTATTTTTAAAATAGTGGTGAAAAAGTGGTGATAATGTGGGGATACAAAAGTGGTAATATGTTTTCCGGTGCAAAAGTGGAGTCAGTAAAAATTGTTAAATTTGGTGTTAAATGCGTATGTGGAATTCCACGGTGTATGGTGAAAAGTAACAAAAACCAACCTGATGTCGATCCATCTATTGTGATGCAAAGAACCAAAACCAATTTTACAAAAATTAAAAAATTATCATGAAGATATCAAAATTATTATTATAATAATAAACTCTATATGGTGTAGAGCACCATAAAATAAAAAATGGTGCAATAATAAACAATTATTATTAGTGAAATAAAGTTTTATATGGTTCAAAGCATATTGAAATATGAAATGGTGAAAAAAACAATAGCCTCCCTTATTTAGAACAATTATATCACTACTATAAACTTGGGGTTTTAAGACAATATTTAAGACATTTTTGGAGTAAATTGTCTTAACTTGAGACCAAAAATAAGTTGTAAATTGTCTTAAATATCATCTTTAAGCGGGTGCCTAAAATTATTGTCTTAAAAATTTGTCTTTATAAAGAAAATATACAATACATGTATTATTTTCTGTTAAGAGACAATTCATTTTGTCTTAACTTGAGACAAAAAATACTTGTAAATTTTCTGAAATATTGTCTATAAGAGAGTGTCTTACATTATCGTCTTAAAACAATGTCTTTGTAAAGACAATAAGAATACATGTATTATTTTCTCTTAAGAGACAATTCATTTAAGTGACAATATCTATGATTAAAGACATATTGTATCTATAGAAACAATATGCATTTAATCGTAGTTACTGTCTTTTTAGAGACAATAAAAAATTATCTTTAGAAAAACAAATATATAAAAAATAAGAATCTTTTTGTTTGTTCAATAACTAAATCATGTTAGGGCATGCTAGAATCGAACTGTCAACTTCCTTCTTGTAGAGAAGGTGCTTTTCCATTCATCTAAAACCCTTTAGAAATGTGTTATCTCGATAAGAAAAAATAAAGATAAAACAAAGGGAAAGTAATAATGTGTTATCTCAATAATGTATCTCAAATAAAAAATTACCTCCCATAAATATGGAAATTCCATCCAAGTATTGGCTTATACTCTCCCCAAATCTGTGAGCTTGAAATCACCAACCTTCAATGGACCCCAGAGCTTGTTGAAACAATAATAGATAAAGCTTCTTGTTCAATGTACTCCACAATGATTAAATTGGCATACTTCCCATGGATTGAATCTTCTAATAATATGATTATGTATCTTTCATTTGTGATCTTATCAACCAATAGAAGCTACATTTTACAATAAATAATGATTCAATTCCAGTCCTTGATAAGTATAATGAAAAATAAAACACCAACAAATAGATATTTAACATAACCTATGTTTAGCAATATTCATATTTATTTTTAATAATTAAATCAACACTCCTAATTTAATAAACAAAGCAACAAAAAAAACTTGGGGCAGAAAATATAAAATTTCATACAAACCAAGACAACCCAGAATAAACCTCGAGGGTGTATGATATACACACTGGTAAGGTGGAAGTGACTGGGAAATCATTTCAAAATTTCATGAGAAAAAGGGTTAAGAACCAAACAAAATTTATTTGATTCTTGATGTAATAGGGTTTCTACCTAGTTCGAACCTTGCAAAACATCGAAGTTCCACCTACATTTATGTTGTGTTCCAGCAAAACATCAAAGTCCCACCTACATTTATGTCAAGTGTGTATGGTGATGAAAGATCAAGAATTTTATTGAAAAAAGAGTGTGATTTTCAATTAATCTCTCTCACGTTACGAGGCAAAAAAAATAATAGCAACACAAAAAATAAACAAGAAGAAACTTATTTTGCATCAATTACCTTGTAGTTATTATACTCCACTAACATATTCTCATTGTCTGTCACAAAGTATGGAGAAATATAACCAAGATATTTCATTCTGTCAAAATGAATAACTTCACAACAAATAAAGAATATGATGGTTAATTTACATCATTTACCTTGCAATTCTTATACTCCAAAAACATCTTCTCATTGTCTATCACATCTTCTCACTGTATGTCAAAAGTGTGGAGAAATACAACGACGATAAAAATGCATTCCCTCCACAACATACAGATTATTTATGCATGTTTTCCCTCATCAAGTGTCACAACAAATTTCCTTCCAACTTTGCTCATAGCTTCTCCTACAGTTTTTCCTATTTCATAGTTATTCATAGCACTCACTGAAGTAACAACTACTAATTCATTGTCTTCAACCTAGAAAGTAATAAATATTACAAAGAATTAACATTTGTAAACATTCACACATAACAAAAGTTATAAAATTACAATGTTTCACAAGAAACTCCTCAACATGCCACCTTGGAGTAAGTTCCAAAAATACAAATGTTTCACAAGAAAATCCCAACATGCTACTTTGGAGTAAGGAT
Organism: Pinus albicaulis; assembly: GCA_034641835.2. Classification (NCBI taxonomy): domain Eukaryota; kingdom Viridiplantae; phylum Streptophyta; class Pinopsida; order Pinales; family Pinaceae; genus Pinus; species Pinus albicaulis. The sequence continues at coordinate 34,445,725 of CM076580.1, read as the reverse complement.
TAAATGATAATGACACATCAACTATTTTCATAATAAAATTGAACCTAAACCATAAGACTAAAAAATAAGACCACACAACCAAATGTATTCCTCAAGACAAGTATTGTATGAAAAATGAAAAATATTTTAAAACCAAAAATAACTTAGAAATCTAATTCATTCAATCAGGTGCAACACCAAACCATAATAAAAACAAAAAAACAACCTACTCAAAATATGAGCATTTTCCTCCATTTAAAAACTTTCCAGTTCCGAAAGAAAGGCCTTTTTTGTCATGCCAATGCTCCTAGTAATTTGAATGGGATTTTCACTTACTACAACAACTTAAAAAAAAAAAAATCAAATTCTAAATTAGAAATTTAAGATACAATATTTCTCTGCTGGGTGCTTCCTAACAAGATCATAAAAATTGATAAAAGGATTCAAAATTTTCAAATACCTTATGAATATTTTTTCATTCAAATACCATCTTAAACTCATTAACTCCCAAACCAAAACTAAAAAAAAAACACCATAAAACCTAACAAAAATGAATAGATCTTAAACCAATACTAGTCCCAAAAATTACCTTTACACCTTCACTTATTAATCCCTGTGCAAGCATGGAAGATGTGGTAGTTCCATCCCCAACTGTAACATACCCTGATAACCTCACAGGATAATGCATGAAGTTAGGAATTTTTTTTCAAAATTTACCAATGTGTAACTTTCTAATTTAATTTCTATATTCCCTCATTAACTATTACAATAACCATCATCATCACCTAGAGAGATATTTAAGAAAAAGAATAGTCAGTTGTTAGAAAAATTATATATTATAGAGCAATGCAACACATATAATATGTGGAAAAAACAAGCACACAAAACACATAAAACCAGAGAGACATAAATATACGTGGTTCACCCAGTTTGGGCTACGTCCACCCTAAAAAGCCGTTCCTTCCTTTCTATTATCCATCAAAATGAAGAGACACAATATACAATAGATCCACTGTAATATCCTTTGTTTTCTCTCATATTCTCCCTATCTATTTCTCGCTCGAAGAATACACAAACAATGCACAGCCACAATACAATACCCTCATAAAAGTGAGGGGTTTCCTTCTAGGGAAAAAAACCTTAACTAGAAATAACTTCTACCGTCCGATTAGTCATCCCCCTGGAGCCCCGGGAAACATTTAATTATGGGTAGCATTGCCACCCCATTAAGGTATATGGGTCCAATGCTGTGATACAAAATAAACAAGATAATCAGGCTCCACACCCAACATGAGTTACACAACCATTAACTCTCCTTATTGTAGCATATTAAATTAAATTTCCTGCTACAACTATGCATCAGTCCCACGATTATTTTAACTCAATTAGCATATCACATAATTGATAATATAAACATCATATCATGAAATAAATTAACATCATGAAAATGACACAATGAACAATCACATCATTAGACACTGATATACCCTAGAAACCTCATAGGGTGAAACCCAGCAAACGGTTAATTTTATTATTAAATTCTCATGAGGGTTTTCACCCCTCACTCAATGCTTATAAGGGAATCTATCCCTTGACCATTTTCATAAAAATTACATAGAAAATAATCTTAACTACAACTTAACTAACTATAAGCTATTATGACCATCATGATACCATCTACCCACGAATCCTCAATCTTTGTCTTTGTAGTCGAACTGTTTCCTTCAGTGGGTCATCGTGTAGTTGGAACTACTAAACCTACATGGAATAAAAATTCTTTATCTTCCACAATGTTAAACTTGAAAATCCTTTTCTCAATCCATCCTTCTTTCCTACCATTGTCGTCATCAGCATACTTGATTTCATGATTAGATAAAATATTAATAAACCAATAATCAATCTCTATTTGTGACACTTCAACACTATTTGTCTCCATGTATAAACCATAACAACATTGACATTAATTTCCTTATTTAACATCATTTCTCATGCATTAGTAACAAATAAATCAATATCGAGTATCATGTTTCCAGCAAACACTAACAAAATCTTGCATGCACTTTCATATTATTTCCAAAGGAAAGCTAACATACTATGTAGTAATATTGTGCATGCAAATGCATAACAAGATTTAAATATAACTATCCCAACAAGGAATATCTCTTTTTTCCTACTCTTATGTTTTATTTTCAAAAGGGATTGATGCAATAGATGTTATGCTTATGCATGCGAATGCATCTTCTTTTCGAAAGACATCTTTTCCACCCAAGAGATATTCATAATGGTTATTATGTATAACCATGCCAGCTCGATTTCAAACCAAGTTAAAATACTAGTTATAATTTTGTGCACACAATAACATAGCTTGTTCTTCTTGCATGTAAAACATATATTTCTTTTGAAAAGAAACTAAATAAATATTTCATGGAAAAATAAACACATTTCTTTTCCAATGGGTCAAACGCATACCACTTATTCTTTCATGCATGCAAACGGACATTTCCATTTCATCCAAAAGATATAACCCAATAACTATACTTTTTCCATGTATGCAAGAATATATGTTTCTCTAAATAATCTTACATAATAAATCAGGTGATTACTATTTTTCTTATATAAGAATCTAATCCAATAATGCATACAAGGATATATTTTTCTCTTCTATTCTTGTTGAAGAGTTCTAACACAATAATTGCTTCCTTGCATACAAATATCTATTCCTTTTTCCAAGGAATTTTAAACCTTAATTATTCTTTTTCCAAAATATAGCTAACTAACTAGCTATTATACATGAAACACAAAACATTTTCTTATAATTTCAGATATTAGATAGATTTGTAATATTTCCTCAAGAAATAACATGAATAACACATCCTTCTCAAACAACAAAACCAATTTCCTTTCACCCAAAGGTTTTATATGAGCTACCCATAACATAAGTTATTTATATCTTCTGATATGACTCAAGCTCCTCATGCATGTAAAATTGCATAATAATTTCTAGTAGATCAAATATACTAGATAATTATTCATGTGCACCTAAGCACATTCTCCCTTCAAGAGTCCAATATTTCTATTTAACTTTTAATGAATATGCATCATGGGAACATACTTGGTAATTTATTAAAATAAATAACTCAATTCCTTTTAAATAATTATCAACATAATTATTATGTCTATATGTACATAAACAATTATTTTTATCCAGTTGAAATATCAAATAGAAGCACTTTATTTTACTTTTTTTTGCTTCTATTTTAGCCAACAACTTTGGACTCATATTACGAACATATGGAAATGAATTTTAGAAAAAAAAAGGAGGTTCTTTTTCGGAACAGACTTATTAAAAATAACCTCTCTCATTTTTTTCACAGATGTCATGGTTTTAAGATTCGAATGGATATTTTCTGCCCATTTTTCCACATTTAAATATTAAATAATTTCCTATTTTTGTCGAAAAGTTTGGAGACGGTTTCCAACCAAATGGAATTTTTTTTTCGAAAACTCAAAGAGGTTTTTGTTTCTAACGGGTCCCTTAAAAATAACCTCTCTCATTTTTTACACAGGTGTTACGGTTTGGAAGATTCAAAAAATTATTTGGAGCTCATTTTTCTAGAATTAAATATTAAATAATCCCTTGTTTTTATCATCAATTATGGACACAGTTTTTGAGACATAGAAAACTAATTTTTAAAATATAAAAGATTATTTTGGTCATGTCATCCTTTTTTACAAAAACCTCTTTCACTTTTCTCATATCTATTTATGTTTTGGAGATACAAGTTCATATTTAGATGTTATTTTCCAATAACTCATGCAATTCACTGAATTATTTAGTCATGAAAAACTTTTATAAATTTACAACACATGAATTCTTCTAAGAAATCAATGAATAAAAAACTTATTCCTCTATCCAAAAAATTATATAGACTTTTTCTGAACAAATAATCTTGATTCTTGATCATATGAACTTTTCCTTACAATTAATTCAATTATTATATCATCATGCCTCATATGCAAACAAAAGAATTTTCAAAGAATATGGTTACTTATCTCTTGATGCATGCTTGGAATAATCTCTTCCTCTTCCTTGGATCCATTCTCCACGTATTCTCCCATTCCCTTCTTCTATTTCTCTCATAGGCTTATAATAAATAGAATTAATAATATGGAATAGTTTCATAAATCATAAAAGAATTCCAGATTTTTCTAAATCATAAATGAAATCTAGCTTTTATAAATCACAAAATCATTCCATTTTTTCTAAATCATAAAATCATTCCATAAAGCATCCATAAATATATTTTTTGATAAATCACAAAAGCACTCCATAAATATTTCATGCTTTTGCTTTTAAAGCTAGATTTGATTTTTCCTTATGAGAAAAATATCACTTATCCATACTTTTTCCAAATCTATAACTCATTATTTCTAAAGCTCATAAAATATACCAACTTGGAAATATAATTGATTTCCATAGAAGAATATAAATTCTTATAAATAAAATAATTAAGAAATAATTCTTCCAATATTCCTATAATCAACAATTATAAGAATATTCTTCATGTAATATCAATATTATAATAAATAATATTTAATTATTTAACAACGCTTATTTTACAAGAGTTTTTACGGTGGCTTAAGCTAGGGATATTAAAAAATCCCCCCCTTAGAACGTCGTCCTCGATGTTCTTCTCTTGTTGGGACAATAACCTTTAATTTTCATTACCAATCATTTAGGAAATTTAAAAGAATACTTAAATCATAATACTTCCACCAAAAAATTGAAGGAAAGGTTAGCCCTTTAATCATCAAAATGAAAAGAAAAACTCTATCAAGTGCATGTTGTATTTTATTTAGGAGTTACACTAGTATTTATCTCCCACTAATGTTTTCGAAAATTACTATCTTTCTCTCCCACAATAATTTCAATCAAATTAAAACTCATGGTATTTATCTCCAACCATTTCCTTTGCAAATTACTGTCTTTCTCTCCCACAGTAATTTCATTCAAATTCAAGCTCATATCATTAATCTCTAGCCATTTTCCTCTAGTGAGTCACGAATTTAAAGTTCAATAACTCATTATTTTATCTAACATGAGTTATTTCAGTCGCCTATATATTTCAAATAATTTCCTCTATGCATGCATATATATAAGTCATTTATGACATTTTCATTTGCTCATAAAAGCACAAACTATTTCATCGAAATTGTTGCTAAGATAATTTAATATATCATGCATGTAAAACCATAACACATGCAACAAATTTGAGACATGCAATTTACGGTCTATTCTAACATCCAACATCTTTAGACAATTTTAAAATCAGTAACATAACATAGACAAAATTTCATCTAACCATAGTTAATTTCTGGGAATTATTGAGTAACCCAACATTTTCCACCGAACCATGAACTATCTCCAATTGTTACCCATTGAACTAAGATCTACTTGCCACAACAATCAACAACCTCATTGATTCCTTGGTGATTTCTTCCCAGCATATTTTTATCAGCATCCTGCTTTAAGGTTTGCCAACCTTTTTTCCTATTCCTTTATTTTTAATGTTTTTCTAAAAAGATACTCTTATTTTTCTTTAAAGCAGACCTTTCTCTCCCGCTGTGCTTTATTTTAACCCACTTAGTATTTATCTCCAACTAAGTCATTAACATAATCTTTTTCTCCCATTAGTTTAATATTTTCCTCTTTATTACTTTCTCCTAGGGATTTTTAGGAGACTTTCAGGGAAGGTCCAAGTTGAACTTAACCACCAATAGCTTTTCATAAGCTGGCAAGAATTCTTCTAAAACACTACATTTATTTCCTAAATACCCCAACCAAAGTATTCATTATCTCAATAATAAAATAAAATATTACCTCACTGCATTAGTCCCATCATGGCTTCCATAGTCATTGAATCCAAAAAAAATTCAATGTCTAAAAATAGTGAATGTCTACAAATCCATTGTAATTTACATAGTTGTAATTTTTCATATTATCATTAAAGTAAAGAAATATTTATATATACCACACATCTATAATTGACCCTCAACATGGGTCCCATAATTTGTCAATCTACATTGACAAAAATTCATCACATGTAATATAGGTAGTATACATTCCAAATTTCCACATAATAATAATCATGTAACTTAGAAAAAAAGACATTGACATATCTTGCAACCCATATAATTATACTTTATTTAAGGTCTCACCTTAGCAACCATAAATATTGTAGAGAACTAACAGTCCCATTGAACACTAGGACAAAAAATGTGATTTTTTTCTTTCTTTACCATTAGCTTGCAGCCATGTAAGCGACAACCATTGAGAAATTTTTGGAAAATAATTTGAAATAATGAAATCAAAAAACACTGTAGACTTTTATCAAATAGTGTGCAGGAAATAAATCAACAACCAATTCGACATTCCAACAAACATTTTGCAAGCATGCAATCTATGGTCAATGAGACATTCTACCAAATAGTCGGCAAAAATACAAACTACCACTATTGAGGAGCTAGTTAGCAGACATAAAATAAATCTCCATAAATATGTTTAAAATATCACAGAGATAGAAAAACTAGAATTTATAGAATAGCATGAATCATATTCATATCATCAATGATAAAATTTCTGCCAACAACACAACCAACAATCCCTACAGGAGCGTCTAATCATGAAAGTCGACCAAATTATGGATCCAAGTCTAAAAATATTTTTTTGTTGGAATGAACACAGGGGTTACATGATATAAAGGTATTAAAACCCCTTTATGTTAAGATTAATCACATCTAAAACTTCCATGGATGCAATTATTTAAAACAACAAAAATTTGGATCTCATTTACCTCTTTTTGTCAAACACATAGAATGCAAACTTTCCTCTAGAACTCTAAACGAGGAAATAGAACCCATAATTATGTCACTATGAGTTTTTTATTGACTTTAATTTCACTATCTGAGTGTCACTTCACTCATTTCTTATTTTTAAGAACTAAAGTGGTCCGGTCAATTTTTTTTTCAACATTCGATTGTCCTCCTCACGGTCAACCCCAACTTCTAAATTATCTAGTTATCCCACTAGCCATATATGCATTCATTCTTTATAAGCAGTGCATGGGAAATTTAACCACATTTTTCCACTCTTTTTTTTTTCTTATGCACCATAATCATTGTTCTAATACTATGCATGCATAGGTTGGTAATTAATCTTCACTATAAAAAGTGAGTGCTCAGGATGGTTCATAGGTACAATAGAGGTTTTATTGTATTTTATTTGAACCCATATTCAAATTTCATGAGAAATTTTTTTAAAGAAACATTATAACTTTCTACTCTTTCATGAAGTCATTAATCATGCATCATCCATCTCATGTTAATTGTAGTCTACTACAAGTTTAATTAAAATCTGACATGATAGATGCCCACTAGCATCATATCTATACTTCTTCTTTTCATAATGATTCACAAAAGGTGCCAATGTTGCAACCTTTTGCTCTGATACCATTTTTAACATACCCTGGTAACCTCGCAGGAAAATGCATGAAGTTAGGATTTTTTTTTCAAAATTTACCAATGCATAACTTTCTAATTTAATTTCTATATTCCCTCATTAACCATTATAATAACCATCATAATAATCTAAAGAGATATTTAGGAAGAATTATAGTGAGTTACACAACAATTAACTCTCCTTGTTGTAGCATATTAACTTAAATTTCCTGCTATAACTATGCATTAGTCCCACGATTATTTTAACTCAATTAGTATATCACATAATTGCTAATATAAACATCACATCATTAGACACATATATACCCTGGATACCCCTTAGGGTGAAAAAAAAAAATGCTTAATTTTATTATTAAACGTTCACGAGGGTTGTCACCTCTCACTCAATGGTTATAAGGGAGTCCATCCTTTGACCATTGTCATAAAACTTACATAGAAAATAACCTTAAATGCAACATAACTAACTATAAGCTATTACAATAATCATGATACCATTTACCCAAGAATCCTCAATATTTGTCTTTGTAGTCGAATTTTTTCCTTCAGTGGGTCATCGTGCAGTTGGAACTACTAAACCTGCATGGACTAACAACTCTATATCTTCCACAATGTTAAAATCAAAAATCATTTTCTCAATCAATCCTTCTTTCCTGCCACTGTTGTCTCCAACACACTTTATTTCATGATTAGATAAAATATTAATAAACCAATAATCAATCTCTATTTTTGACACTTCAACACTATTTGTATGCATGTATAAAACATAACCACATTTACATTAATTTCTTTCATTAACGTAACATATAAATCGCTATTTGTCATGCATTAGTAACAAATAAATCAGTATCAAGTATCATCTTTCCAACAAACACTAACAAAATCTTGCATGCCCTTTCATATTATTTCCAAAGGAAAGATAACATACTATATAATAATATTGTGCATGCAAATTCATAAGAATATTTCAAGATAACTATCCCAGCAAGGAATTTATCTTTTTTCCTACTCTTAGGTTTTATTTTTAATGAAATAGATGTTATACTTATGCATGTGAATGCATTTTATTTCTGAAAAACATCATTTCCACCCAAGATATATTCCTAATGGTTACTATGTATAACTATGCCAGGTCGATTTCAGACAAAGTTAAAATATTAATTTAATTTTGTGCATGTAATAACATAGCTTGTTCTTCTTGAATGTAAAAGATATATTTCTTTCGAAAAGAAGCTAAATAAATATTTCATGGAAATTTAAACACATTTCTTTTCCAATGGGTCAAACGCATACCGCCTATTCTTTCGTGCATGCAAAGGGACATTTCCATTTCATCTAAAAGATATAACCCAATAACTATACTTTTTCCATGTATTCAAGCACATATGTTTCTCTAAATAATCTTAAATAATAAAGTATGTGATTACTATTTTTCCTCTGTAAGAATCTAATCTAATAATGCATACAAGAATATATTTTTCTCTTATATTCTTGTTGAAGAGTTCTAACAAAATAATTGTTTCCTTGCATACAAATATATATATATATATATATATATATATTTTCCAAGAAATTTAACATCTTCGTTATTCTTTTTCCAAAATATAGCTAAATAACTAGCTATTATGCATGAAATAAAAAACATTTCCTTATCATTTCACACATTAGAGAGATTTGTAGTATTTTCTCAAGGAATAACATGAATACCACATCCTTCTCAAATAACGCAACCAATTTCCTTTCACGCAAAGGTTTTATGTCAGCTACCCCTCATATAATTTATTTATATTTTTTTCCATGACTCAAGCTCCTCATGCATGTAAAATCACATAATAATTTCTAGTAGATCAAATATACTAGATAATTATTCATGTCCACTTAAGCACATACTCTCTTCAAGAGTCTAATATTTCTCTTTAACTTTTAATGAATATGCATCATGAGAACATACTTGGTAATATCTTAAAATAAATAACTTAATTCCTTTTAAATAATTATCAACATAATTATTATGTCTATATGTACATAAACAATTATTTTTATCCAGTTGAAATAGGAAATAGGAACTCTTTTTTACTCTGTTTTGTTTCTGTTTTAGCCAACATCTTTGGACTCATAGTACGAACATATGAAAACGAATTTCAAAAACCAAAAGGAGGTTTTTTTTTATAATAGACTTATTAAAAATAACCTCTCTCATTTTTTTCACAGGTTTCATGGTTTTGAAGATTCGAATGAATCTTTGCTGCCCATTTTTCCAGATTTAAATATTAAATAATTTCCTGTTTTTGTCAAAAAGTTTGGACACGGTTTCCAAAAAAATGGAAATAATTTTTGGAAAACCCAAAGAGGTTTTTATTAATAACCGGTCCCCTAAAAATAAACTCTCTCATTTTTTACACAGGTGTTACAGTTTGGAATATTCAAACAAATATTTGGAGCTCATTTTTCTAGAATTAAATATTAAATAATCCCCTATCTTATAATATTCCTAATTAGCGACAGCTAATTGGAATATTCGACTTTGTATAGTTTTTTTGTTTATGGTTTTTAAATAAATAAAAAGTGAGAAAATAGGGTCTAACTCACTTTAGTAGAATAATGCATCCGCCTAGTAGCACAACGTTGTGACTCAAGGGGGGTCAAGGGGGCCACACACCACGTAGAGTAGGGGAGCCTACGTGCACTCTAGAAGCTTCTGCACAGATAAGGATGAGGATGTGGAGGAGAGAGAGGCTACGACAGGTTTTGGAGGGAAACCAATGCTATAAAAGATGGATGAGCCTCCTCATTTGGATCATTCTGGATTTATTGATTTTAGAGTGATACTTTGGTCTTCTTTAGCATGCTGGCTATTTAGCCTTTCTACAACACTGTTTAGTGCACCGAGTGTCTCCATGTGGAGATCTCACCCTTAGCCCAGGGGGACTTCGAGTGCCTTCCTAAGCAAGGTTTGTTTCCTTGTATTTTTTTAGTTGTTTCATTGTTTGGGTTTGTTGTGGAGCTAGAGCTCATAGAGAGTGCGCAGTCACTGGGGGAGAGGACGTAGTCCATTATGGAGGAGCTCCAGATTGGTTTTCCTGTAGAAAATTTCACCGGGATTTAGAGCAGAGGGTCAGCCTTTGCCCATCAGAGGTTTTTGGCAGAGTTTGTGGCAATATTTCAGTTGTTTCTATCCAGCTACTGTGTCGTACCTTGGGGGACAACGTAATTCACTGGGGAGGTAGTTTCTGGTGCTTTCAGGGGTTGACCATTCTTGGAATGGTTTTTGGATCTTGTTCGGATTGTTGAGGAGAGGAGGTTTACCAATTTTCAGCTCATTTCGGCAAGGGGATCAGCCCCTAGTCTTCAGTCCATTCCAGTAATTGCAGCTTCTCAATAGTTTCCAGCAGCTAGGACACTATTCCTAGGGCAGCCATTTCTGGTATTCTCTGAGAGTGTTTTCTCACTTTCCTTGGGAAATATTAGCCTATTTTACTCCATTACATTTCTTAGATTAATAAAATGGCTGAGAATTTCTTCTATATGTTTTCTGGATGAGTTGTCATTGTTGTCGTGGTTGCCATATACTCTTCCTATTGTATGTCTATTATTGTTTTTGAGCATTCTAGTTCTATACCACTTGGTGTGTTATCTTTTACTCTTAGAGAGAGTCTGGAAAGGGCCAGGTAGCCTCCGGATTTTGTCCTCTTTAGACGCGACATATCTGGTAAATGCCCTCCCATTCTATCTCTGGTTAGAGTTTTCTTGTGTTTTAGAGATATCCCCAAAACAGGATATTACAGTGGTATCAAAGCATAGTTCTAGCTAAGCTTGTGGTCTATGACATCAGGAAAGAGATTGTATAGAGGCAAGAAGTATAGAGACCATGAGCGTTGGTTGGAGGCCACCTACGAAGAGGAAGACTGTGCCCAGGTAGAAAATGTAGATCAGGGGAGAGAGCCTGTGAAGGACATAGAGGATATAGAAATTGTAGTAGATTTTAGGCAGGAAGCGTTGATGGCAGATGACACATAGGCCAAACAGTTTGGAGAGGCACTCCTCAAGTCGGTGCAGGATTTAGCCTGACAGATTGAGGTAATGGGCCAAAGGTTCACAGCTGTGGAGGCTAGGCAGCGTGAGACTCCATGGGTTTTCGAGGTCGGAGAGGGATCAGGTGCATCCCACCACTTTCCGGAGTAGGGTGATGCTCAACGTGATACTCCTCAGCCAATGGCTTCTTGTGCACCTACCCACTCTACTATGCCCACTTTCTTGGGAGTTGATACAGGGGCAGAAGCCTAAGAGGAGGTAGAGCCCGAGCACTTAGATGAGTACTTTGCAGAGTATCATTCCTACGGGCAGGAGTTCAAGTATGCTCTCACATTCAGAGATTTTGTGCAACTCCAGCGGGATAGTAGACCCCGCGACCATTTTAGAGGGCATCGGCATTACCATGATAAATATTCCCACCGTGCCTCTATTAGATTTCATTTTCCTACGTTTTATGGATCATCGAACAGTTCAGAAAATTCTTGGGTGGAGAAGCTAGATATTTATTTCTAGCTTAACCAGATGTCGGAGACGGAGGCCATCAAGGTGGAAACATTACATTTGGATGGTGAGGCCCAGGACTGGTGGTTCCATGTGATGGTGACACTCGGGCATTCCACAGTTATGACATATGCCGAGTTCACTAGGATATTGATAGAGCGTTTTGACTGGAGGGATCCAGAACAACATTTTGTTGAGCTGACAAAGCTCAAACAGATAGGGAGCCCCGAGACATACATTGCAGATTTCTTTAGGGTTTCGGTGATGGTGACAGATCTATCTGCGACACAGATGATTTATATGTTTGTGGATGGATTAGCAGAGCCACTTCGAGGTCTAGTCAAATCCACTAGAACAGCTACACTCTAGGACGCTATCAGGAGGAATAGGGATTTGCAGGATGCATTGCCTAGGATGCGGACATCTTACCCCCGGAGACAAGGTTTCGAACCCAAGGGGAAGGATGTGAGGGTTCCTCCTCCAAACGGTAATCCAGGATGGGCACAGGTAGATGATGAGGCTAGGAGGGAGTTGAGGAAGAAGCGACTATGCTTCACATGTCAGGAGCCATGGGCACCAGGGCATAGGTGTGCTGCTAGCAAAGCACACTTAATTTAGGTCTTCTCCGATGACAGCGGGGAAGAGGACGAGGAGGATGATGAGGAGGTAGGAGATAGTCAGATGACCTCGGATCAGTTGCCGCCTCCACCTCCAGGTGCAGGAGGTGCATCCTTTTCACCCACAAGAGGGGCCCTTACAGCTTTGCGAGGAGTTCCTAAGTATTTGACGCTGCGCGTACGTGGGACAATACATGGCCAGCGAGTATCAATCTTGGTTGACAATGGGGCAGCCCACAATTTCATTGATGCACAGATGGTCGAGTGAAGAGGTATACCGACTGAGAGTTTTTACGGGTTTTTAGTTTTGGTCACAGGAGCCCATACAATGCAGTGTGCCCAGTATGTTCCATAGTTAGCAGTGACGATGGGTACTTACACCATGACTGATCACTTTTTTGTGGTCAACATACCAGATACCAATGTGGTACTGGGTGTTCAGTGGTTGATTAATTTGGGGAAGGTCACCACGGATTGGGTTGCCTTAGAGATGGAGTGGGATGATAAGAAGACTGGGAAGCATGAGAAGATCTGCAGGATGCATACTTACCCACCTCAGACAGTTTCGGCACACCGGATGCAGGCATAATTCTAGAAGGGAAACATAGAGTGGGCAGTTGAGTTGCGGGTGTCACAGAAAAATACCACCGGTCGAGTAGTTCATCCAGAGATACAGGCTATCCTTGACAAACATGAGGTAGTGTTTGGGGCTATACCACCAGGGAAGCCACCAGATAGAGGGTTTGAGCATACCATCGAGCTGGAGCAGGGTATCCAGGTAGTGATCACTACACCCTATAGGCATCCCAAAGCCTATCGGGATGAGATAGAGCGAGCCATCCAGGATTTTTTGGCTCTTGAACACATCAGACTGGGCATGAGTCTGTTTGCTTCTTCTGTAGTGCTGGTGAAGAAGAAGGACGACACTTTGAGGATGTGCATTGACTACAGGGCCCCGAACAAGAAGAATCTGAAGAATAGGTACCCTATACCCAAGATCGATGAGTTGATGGATGAGTTGAGAGGAGCTAAGTTCTTCTCAAAGATTGATTTGAGATCAGGGTACCATCAGATTCACATGAGGGAATAGGATATTCCCAAGACCTCTTTCAGGTGTCATTATGGGCACTTTTAGTTTCTAGTTATGCCTTTTGGGCTAACCAATGCACCAGCTACTTTTTAGTCCTGCATGAACCATATCTTCTGCAGTCATCTAAGGAATTTTGTATTGGATTTCTTTGACGAATTACTTATATACAGCAAGAGGTGGGAGGATCATCTCCAACATATAGAGGAAGTGCTATGCATCTTGGAAGAGAAACAGTTCTATGCTAAGCTCTCCAAGTGTGAGTTCGGGATGATAGAGATGTTGTATTTGGGTCACATCATTGGAGTGGATGGAGTGAAGGTCCACGAGGAGAAGATTAGAGCCATTAGAGATTGGTCGGAGCCGAAGAATGTGACGGAACTTTGAGGGTTCATTGGGATGTGTGCCTATTACAAGAAGTTCGTCAAAGGGTTCTCACAGCTTGCTGCACCCCTTACAGATTTGGCAAAGAAAGGGGCATTCGGTTGGACAGATACAGGGAAGCAAGCCTTTCATAGGCTTAAGGAGGTAATGAGTAGCTTCCCAGTGCTTTTCTTTCCTAACTTTACACAGCCATTTATCTTAGAGTGTGATGCGTTGGGAGAGGGGATCGGTGCCGTATTGATTCAGGGGGGATACTCTATAGCTTTTGAGAGCCGGAAACTCCTTCCGCATGAGAGATTGTATCCTGTTTATGATAAGGAGATGTTGGCCATCATGCATGAATTAGCCAAATTCCGACAGTATCTCGTAGGGAACAGATTCAGGGTGAGGACTGACCACAAAAGCCTCAGGTTCTTTTTGGAGCAGAAGTGGATCAGTAAGATCCAAGAATATCACTTTGACATTGAGTATGTCAAGGGCAAGAATAACATGGTAACAGATGCCCTTTCATGTAGACCAGCCACGTTATCTCTTATGATCTTGGATGCAGATTGGAGGGCTCGACTCTTAGTTGAGTACTCCAAGACAGATTTGCATGTGAGATGTTGGATGGACAGGTGGCGGATGACTGGTACAGGGTGGTCGATGAGATCATCTATTACAGAGATAGGATATTCTTGACTGAGGGATCTTAGCTTAAGAATAAGATACTCTAGGCATCACATGATTCTCCATTGGCAGGCCATCAGGGGTTTACCAAAACCTATAGGGCCATTAGAGAGAGATTCTCATGGAGGGGCCTCAAGGAGGACATACTCCAGCACATCACGGAGTGTGATGTTTGTCACAGGAACAAGGGGGAGATGAGCCATCCCACAGGACTGTTGCAGCCTATTCCCATTTCGAAAGGGAAATGGGAGAGCATATCGATGGATTTCATCACAGGGTTGCCCATGGTGCAGGGCAAGGATTGTATCTTTGTCATCATTGATTGACTGACAAAGTATGTGCAATTTTTCGCCATAACCGTGCATTACACAGTAGCACAGGTGGCTGAGCTATTCTTCTGAGAAATTTTCAGGTTTCATGGTATCCTAAGACCATCATCAGTGACAGGGACAACTGCTTCATGGGCAAATTTTGGCAGGAGCTTTTCCAGTTAGTGGGGACAGAGTTGACACTGAGTACCAGTTACCACCCACAGACGGACGGACATACGGAGATAGTTAGCAAGTGTCTGGAGGGCTACTTGTGTAAATATGTCAGTGCGCAACAAATATCATGGTTGAGATGGTTGCATGTGGGGGAGTACTGCTACAACAAGACACATCACATGTATGTCACCATTTTATGCTTTGTATGGGTACCAGCCTTTATCATTTGCTGATGTGATTTTTGGTGCGATTAAGGCTCCGAGAGCTAAGATGTGGATCCAAGAGAGTCAGGATATCCTCCGAGCTCTCAAGGACAACATGGCTACAACACAAAACCAACAGAAGATGTATGTCGACAGAGGTCGGGTGTAGTGACAATTTGAGGTAGGGGACTTGGTCTACCTATGCTTACAGCCATACCGACAGTCATCGCTGAAGTAGAGGGGAGATGAGAAGCTCAAGCTGCGTTTCTACGGGCCATATAGAGTGATACGTAGGATTGGGCAGGTTGCATATGAGTTCGAGCTGCCCCAAGGCGGCAAGATCCATAATATTTTCCATGTATCATGCCTGAAGAAGGCACTGGGATAGCAGGTGATAGTGACAAAGGAGCTACCACTGACAGATGATGAGGGACACTTGGTGTTGTAGCCAGAGGAAATTACTGATACCAGGGAGAGGTGGTTACGGAGTAGGATGGTCCGGGAATTCTTGCTGCAGTGGAAGAATTTGCCGGATGAGGATGCCACTTGGGAGAGCGAAAAGATTCTGCAGCATCCATCACTTCAGTTGCTTGAGGACAAGAAACATTTTGCCAGGGGGGACTGTAATATTCCTAATTAGCGCTAGCTAATTGGAATATTTGACTTTGTATATTTTTTCCATTTATGGTTTGTAAATAAATAAAAAGTGAGAAAAGAGGGTCTAACTCACTTTAGTAGAATAAGACATCTGCCCAGTAGCACAACATTGTGACTCAAGGGGGGTCAAGGGGGCCACACACCACATAGAGGAGGGGAGCCTACGTGAACTCTAGAAGCTTCTGCACAGATAAGGATGAGGATGTGGAGAAGAGAGAGGATACAATGGGTTTTGGAGGGAAACTAATGCTATAAAAGATGGAGGAGCCTCCTTATTTTGATCATTCTGGATTTGTTGATTTTAGAGTGAGACTTTCGTCTTCTTTAGCACACTGGATGTTTAGTTCACCCAGTGTCTCCGTGTGGAGATCTGACCCTTAGCCCAGGGGGACTTCGAGTGCCTGCTCGGGCAAGGTTTGTTTCCTTGTATTTTGTGAGTCATTTCATTGTTTGGGTTTGTTGCGGAGCTAGAGCTGATAGAGACTGCGCAGTCACTGGGGGAGAGGACATAGTCCATTGTGGAGGAGCTCTGGATTGGTGTTTCTGCAGACGATTTCACCAGGATTTCAAGAAAAGGGTCAGCATTTTCCCATCGGAGGTTTTTGGCGGAGTTTGTGGCTGTATTTCAGCTGTTTCTATCTAGCTACGACACTGTACCTTGGAAGCTAGCGTAATTCATTGGGGAGGTAGTTTTTGGTGCTTTCGGGGGTTGACCATTCTTGGAATGGTTTGTGTATCTTGTCCAAATTGTTTAGGAGAGGAGGTTTGTCGATTTTCAGCTCATTCCGGAAAGGGGATCAACCCCTAGTCTTCAGTCC
This sequence comes from Pinus albicaulis, assembly GCA_034641835.2. Lineage (NCBI taxonomy): Eukaryota > Viridiplantae > Streptophyta > Pinopsida > Pinales > Pinaceae > Pinus > Pinus albicaulis. Next base: position 34,428,778 of record CM076580.1, on the reverse strand, counting down.
ATTCCAGCAGTTGCAGCTACTCAGCAGTTTCCAGCAGCTAGGATGTAGTTCCTAGAGCAGCCATTTCTGGTATTCTCTGAGAGTGTTTTATCACTTTCCTTGGGAAATTTTAGCCTATTTTACTCCATTACATTTCTCAGATTAATAAAATTGCTCAGCATTTCTTCTATATGTTTTCTGGATGAGTTGCATAGTTTCCATTGTTGCCGTGGTTGCCGTATACTCTTTCTATTGTATGTCTATTATTGTTTTTGAGAATTCTAGTTCTATACCACTTGGTGTGTTATCTTTCACTCTTAGACAGAGTCTGGAAAGGTCCAGGTAGCCTCCAGATCTCGTCCTCTTTAGAGGTGACATATCTGGTAAATGCCCTCCTAGTCTATCTCTGGTTGGAGTTTGCTTGTGTTTTAGAGATATCCCTGAAATGAGATATTACATATTTTTATTACCAATTCTGGACATAGTTTTCAAGACATGGGAAACTAATTTTAAAATCAGAAATAAGATTTTGTTCATATCATCCTCTTTTACAAAAACCTCTTTCACTTTTCTCATATCTATTTCGATTTGGGAGATACAAGTTCATATTTAGATGCTATTTTCCAATAACTCATGCAATTCACAGAATTATTTAGTCACGGAAAACTTTTATGAATTCACAACACATAAATTCTTCTAAGAATTCAATGAATAAAACACTTATTCCTCTATCAACAAAATTATATAGACTTTTTCTCAAGAAATAATCTTGATTCCTCAGCATCTGAACTTTTCCTTGCAAATAATTTAATTATTATATCATCATGCCCCATGTGCAAACAAAATAATTTTCAAAGAATATGGTTACTTATCTCTTGATGCATGCTTGGAATACTCTCTTCCTCTTCCTTGGATCCATTCTCCATGTATTCTCCGATTCCCTTCTTCTATTTATCTCATAGGCTTATAATAAATAGAATTAATAAAATGGAATAGCTTTTATAAATAATAAAATCATTCCAAATTTTTATAAATCATAAAAGAATTCCAGCTTTTCTAAATCATAAAATCACTCCGGCTTTTCTAAATCATAAAAGAATTCCATAAAGCATCCATAAATATGATTTTTCCTAAATCGCAAAAGCACTCCATAAATCTCTCATGCCTTTATTTTTAAAGCTAGATTTGATTTTTCCTTATGAGAAAAATATCACTTATCCATACTTTTTCCAACTCTATAAGTCATTATTTCTAAAACTCATAAAATATGCCAAGTTGGAAATATAATTGATTTCCATAGAAGAATATAAATTCTTATAAATAAAATAATTAAGAAATATTTCTTCCAATATTCTTATAATCAACAATTACAAGAATATTCTTCATGTAATATCAATGCAATAATAAATAATATTTAATTATTTAACAACCCTCATTCTACGAGATTTTTTACAGTGGCTTAAGCCCTTTAATCATCAAAATGATAAGAAAAACTCTATTAAGTGCATGTTGTATTTTATTTAGGATTTCTACTAGTCTTTCTCTCCCACTAATGTTTTTGCAAATTACTGTCATTCTCTCCCACAATAATTTCAATCAAATTCAAACTCATGGTCTTTATCTCCAACCATTTCCTTTGAAAATTACTATATTTCTCTCCCACAATAATTTCATTCCAATTCAAACCCATGGAATTAATCTCCTGCCATTTTCCTCTAGTGTGTGAGGAATTTAAAGTCCAATAACTAATTAATTTATCTAACAAGATTTATTTCAGTCGCCTATATATTTCAATTAATTTCCTCTATGCATGCATATATATATAAGTCATTTATGACATGTTCATTTGCTCATAAAAAAATAACCTATTTCATTAAAATTATTGCTAATATAACTTAATATATCATGCATGCAAAACCATAACACATGCAACAAATTTGAGACATGCAATTTATAGTCTATTGCAACATCCAAAATCTTGAGACAATTTTAAAATCAATAACATAACATAGACAAATTTTATCTAACCGTAGTTAATTTATGGGAATTATTGAGGAACCCAACATATTCCACCCAACCATGAACTATCTCCAATAGTTACCCACCGACCTAAGATCTAATTGCCACTAGAATCAACAACCTCATTGATTCCTTGGTGATTTCTTCCCAGCTAATTTTTAGCAGCGTCCTGCTTTAAGGTCTTCCAACCTTTTTTCCTAGGCCTCTTTTTTTATATATATTTTTCGAAAAAGATACTCTTATTTTTCTTTAAAGCACATCTTTCTCTTCCACTGTGCTTTGTTTTACCCCACTTAGTATTTATCTCCAACTAAGTCATTAACATAGTCTTACTCTGCCATTATGTTAATATTTTCCTCTCTATTATTTTCTCCTAGGGTTTTCTAGGACACTTTTAGGGAAGGTCCAAGTTGAACTTAACCATGAATAGCTTTTCATAAGCTAACAAGAAGTCTTCTAAAACTCTAAAGTTATTTCATGAATACCTCAACCAATGTATTCATTAACTCAATAATAAAAGAAAATATTACCTCATTACATCAGTCCCATCATGGCTTCCATAGTCATTGAATCCAATAAAAATTCAATGTCTAAAAATAGTGAATGTCTACAAATCCATTGTAATTTAAATAATTGTCCATTTTCATATTATCATTAAGGAAAAGGAATATTTATATAGACCACACATCTATACTTGGCCCTTAACATGGGTCCCATAATTTGTCAATGTACATTGACAACAATTCATCACATATAATATAGGTGGTACATTCCAAATTTCCACATAATAATAATAATGTAACTTCGAAAAAAAGACATTCACATATTGTTACACAGTAATTTGTCACCATCCCCGCCATCCCCATCTCGCCCATTGGAGGGTTGTTTCTATGACCAATAAGTAGTGTCATGCCTTGCAAATACCATCATTTCATCCCTTTCCATGAGGACAACATTTCTTTTGTTGATCATTTCCTGAGCAGACCCCTAAAAACACATGTTTTTGCCTTGGCGCTGGTAGCCCGTTATGTACTCACGCCAATGAGGAAAATTAACACTGAGCCTGCTCCAATTGGCGCTCTATCCCAGTTAAGCACCCACGCCAATGTGCTTTTGGAAATTTTTTTAAAAAAAGAGGCGAAGTTTCGATTACAACAACTTCGTGGATGAGTCATCAGAAGTGGTTTCGATTGAATAACCATGACCTTCCTTCTTTGGCCTCTTGTTTCCACCTTATGGGGAACCTCCCAATGGATAAGGCCTCCCTTCCACTATTGTAGGGATCCCAACCTCCTCCTCTCCTCTATAAATATGGCCTTCATCCATTGATGAAGGGGCTGAAGGGCTGAATAGCTAGTCTCCAAGTTCCCAAGAGCCATCAGAGCCTTATGCTGCAAGAGCCGTGATTCATTCCCTTTAGGCCAAATATAAGCAAGGAGATTATTGCTGAGACATCTGAAGAGAGAGGTTTTTCCCATCCCCGACAGGATTTTTCAAGATGTGTTCCGTCGGCGACCCTCCGAAGGAGAATTGAGCGTTAAAGCTATGGTTGTATTCTTCTTTGATTGATTAATGATAAGCGACTATTGGTTATGGTTCCACTCTTGTTGTTGATTATGATGATGAGTTATGTCTTCTCTGACTGAAATATACTTGCACATACTGGATTTTACGCTTGCGTTTGTTTTGTTTCTTGCGTGTGCAGGTGTCCGATCACGAAGATCGTGAGGATTGTGATCTGCCGGAGCTAAGGAATAGGAGTGCTACTTTATCTACAAGTGACAACATTGTATTCCAGGTAAGCCTTCATCGCTAGTTGATTTATTTTCAATTAGGAACCTGCACTATAGCGTGAAAAATTGTTGCTAGACCCGGTCTGGGCTAGTAGGGACCGCCTCTGTCTGCAGAGGGGATTTACCTCCACAACAAATTGGTGACTCCACTAGGTATCGTCTAGCTTGTTTTTGTTCTGCTTTGTAAGCTACAGACGGAGCCTAAAGTTAGCCAGATAACCTTCGAAATGCTATTGCTCTGCATTAGCGAAGTAGATCAAAGCTGCTTCAGTCAATCTCTGGTTTAGTTTATGAACTGAACACTTGGAGTATTGTCTTGTCTTTTTGGTTGTTTCTCGATTCTGCTTTCTTGATCAACTCTTTTGGCTGGCTCTTTTCTGAGTGTTTGGCTTTTGGTTCAGCCCCAGAGGATCAAATTTGACCTTTGTTTTTCTGAGTTTTCATCCTTTAATGGTTGGCTTGATTGGCACAGTTTCCAACTTGACAGTCGCGCCAATTGGCGCGAGTTTCCTGTTCATCACTTGCGCCATCCCCTGTCTGGCATGGATTACAGCCAGACAGTCACACCATCTTCTATAGGTGCTAGGTTTACCCTTGTTCGAAAGTTTCTTTTGGTCAGTACTTTTCTTCTGGGTTTGTTTTAGATTCTGCTTGAAGTGGTGAGTCTAGTCTTGGTTGGGAGAAATTCTTTGTTTTTTCATTTTCAGGCGTTGGCGCTTGTTGTCAGTTACCAACTTGCGGCAATTGGGTGTTGGTGCTAGTTGTCAGTGAAAAAGTCGCGCCAGTTGGCGCTAGTTGTCAATGACAAAGTTGGGCCAATTTCAGGGTGTGTGAAAATTGAAACTTTTTCCCTGAAACCTTCACCAGTGTGTCTTCCCCTTCCGGTATTTTCTCTATATGAGCATATATACATTTCTCATTGTTTGAAATGTCTTCTCTCCATGATTTTTTGATGTAAAAGGGAATGAATGACTTGTTTTGATCTCTTGCTTTGGAAGTCCTCTTTGTGTTTGACCTCATATGTCTTGTCGCCTTTTGAGGGATTTCATGACAAAGTGTTTGAAACAACGATTGCATTCTTAGTTTTTGTTTACATCTCTTTTGCATTCATCCTTCATTCAGAAGATTTGCGTTATTTTAGTTTTTGTCTCAAAGTTTTCTTTTCGATAAAATGCATTAGATCACATTTCATTGAAAAGTATTTTTGAGATTTATCATTGAACTTAGATCACATTGTTTAATGATTGAAGGCTAAAGATCACATTGAGTGCATTCTCTTTTATTAAAAGCATGCATTAAGTAGATTCTCATTTCATCAAAAAATGCATTGAGTGCATTCTTATCATTTGAAAAGGAAAAGGAAATTGTGCATAGAATACAATTGCATAGTTTTCAAAAAAGAGGATTTTGCATAAATCACATTGCATTGTTCGCATCGCTGAATGTTTGAAAATACTTTTGGATAGTGAAAGTCATCTAGTTTGGAAAATATTTCATTAGCGGTGTTGTTTTATGTCGCATCATTGTTTGAAGCTCTTCCCTTAACTAGATAGCATTCATCGAATTGAAAAGTTTTCTTTTCTCATATAGCTGCATACAGGAGATTGTCATATGACACTCGTTAGGGCTTGAAAACTGAAACATAATTGAAGATCAACCATAAAATTTACTCAATTTACCTAAGGAAGCATTGAAACAGTAACGCAACATTTAGCGGTCTAGGCTAGAGACGCGTTCTGGCGTCTTTAAACCTAGTAGCTATCGTTCGCCTCTTGGCTTTAGACAGCACTAGTATGGACTTGTGCTCCCCGTACCGTCGAGTATATAAAGGGAGACCCCACTAGGTTGCTATCCTTTATCCGTAGGAAGCCGAGTATACCACCCTATACCCATGATACACCAGACACAGCATTCGAGGAGATTGCCTGCACGTACATTAAGTCCTTGGTTGATTTCTTTTTCATTTTGAAACCAAGGTGTATATTGCAGTTCACGATTATTGGGCACACCCTTTGCCTAGTATTCCTGAGTAGTCATTTTGATCTTTTCTAACTCTTTAAATTTGAAATGATCATCAAGCGCTTGTCATTTCACACTTGTTTCAAAACTGAAAGGGATAGAGTCACCTTTTGCCTGCTTCTCGACTCTTAAAAGATGAAATGGTAGAGCTTTGTTTCAATGTTTTAAAAATTAACTGACCACAAAATATTCCTGGTTAAAGTTAGTTTCCTTAAGGTGTTGTTCTCAAGATCATTTCTGATGGCAACTTTCTCGGAGTTCACCAACCAAGGAATCCCCTCCGATGGGAATCCTGGTCCTTTTCCTCCTTTTGAAAATGTTGGTGCTCCTTATATGGCAACGTTGTCCCTTCCTGGGTTAACTGTTGGGTTGTATGTTTGGTTGTTTTCAACCTCTGTGGTCTTGAATGTCCTGACTACTATTCAATCAGTTCCTCCACCTGAACAACATCATGTTGATTCCAAGGTGGACCTCTCCCCTTCTTCTCCTGTTTCCCCATCCTCATCTTCTACTTTTCCTGGTGAAAGTTTGGATTCGAGTAACCAGGTGGCTAAGAAGAAGAAGAAGAAGAAGACAAAGAAGAAGAAGTCTGATAAGAGAGAGGTTAAGGCTACAGCTATTGCTTCCGAAGCACCTCCTCTTGATAAACCTTCCAACCCTCCGCGGAAAGTCAAGTTCCCTTGCATGTTGTGCACGGGAAACCATCTTCTTCGAGATTTCCTTGGCATTCCCAAGGTGCTCGAAGTATGGTCCAATGGTCATCCGTCGTTGCCTTTGGCTTCCGGGAGTCAGGTTGGGGGCACGTCTTTAGCTAGTGTTGGTAAGGCTCCTAAGAAATAGGGTAAGCTCACCAATCCCTGTAATTTGTGTGAAGGGCACCATGCCATTCACCTTTGTCCATATATGGATGAAGCCAAGCGAGTTTTGGACAACTCGGTTGTTTCTGTGCCGTGCCTTCTGGCTGGTTACAAACAGATTTCTTTGAGTCCTCCACCAGTTGATCTTATGATTGGTCAAGAGTCATCCTTGGTCAATCCCGCTCCTTTGGGAATTCAAAATCAGGAATCCATCCCCGACCAACCATTGGTCGTGGGATCGGTTGAGCTGGACCCGCCTGCGGTGCACCAGATCTTTTCCATTGAGAGTGGACCTCACATCCCTCACGTTCTTCTTGTTTCTTCAGATTCTTCGGACTTGGAGAAAGATTCTCCTGTCCCTATACCTCAAGAAGTTTCTCCTTCGCTTCCCGTGAGAGATGTCTCAGAGGATACCCCTCCCACCTTTGAGATGGAGGTCGTGGAGGATGTTCCTTCTTCTTCCGTAACACCAGGGGAAGACCATCTCGGTTCGACGGTAGCCCCTCCAAGTAGTTTGGTCACTTCCTTTGATTGGAGTCGATTTGCAGGATACCACCTTCCGTCTTATGTGCCTTTCGAGCTCATAGTACAGGATTTTGGTCTGGTCGTACCCAGAACCATTATAGATGAAGGTGTGTCTGTTAGTATTCTATCTTCAACTACTTGGCAAGCGTTCGGTTTGCCACCGCTTGTGCCTGTTACGCAGAATCTGTTGGCATTCAACAGAAGAACTAGTCAACCGTTAGGGATCCTTCCAAGGTTACCTGTTACATTGGGAGGTAAAACCATCCATATGGACGTGATGGTTGTTCTAGGCCCCTTAGATTTCAATATACTCTTGGGGCGCGATTACACCTATGCCATGGGAGCGCTTGTCTCCTCCATTTTTCGTGTGGTCTGTTTTCCACATGAAGGATAGATCATGACCGTTGATCAACTTTCATTCTTTGATCCTAATGTGGCAGTTGGCCCGCCATAATCCCTTCCTTGTTTTTATCCACCCGTTGTATCTACCCCACCGCAGGTTAACTATGTGGCTACCTACCCCGTGCCTGTACTCAGTGATGATGTCGTCATGCATAGTGTGTTGGGGGCATTGGGTCCAGACTTCCAAGATGTTTTTCTTCCATTGGGTGTGAAACTCTTGGAAGCAATGACTTCTTGTTCATTATGATAAGGTTGTCAGAGCAGAGTTCCTTGTCTTGTGTCAGGCTCCTTAAAAAATGAAAAAAGGTTGTCGGCGCACAGTTCGTTGTCTTGTGCCAAGCTCCTTAAAAAATGAAACAAGGTCTCTTGAGGATAGTTATTTTAATGTGTCAACCTCATTAAAATAATGAAACACGTTCCTATTCAATTTTAGTCTTTGTTTAGATCTCGTAAAATCCCAGTCGAGTCTTTCTCTTGATCTCGTAACTTGAACCTTCACTCCATCTACCTTTCATATGGACTGAAGCTTGGGGGGCATGTACCTCAAATTGAGTCACCATGCTAGGGGCATGCTTAATTTTTCAAGCATATTTTGTTTCCATTTCAAGCTTGTGTAAAAATGAAACCGATTTCAAGCATAGTTTATCTTTGTTTCAAGCTTGTGTAAAAATGAAACCAACTTCAAGCAGAGTTTTCTGATTTCAAGCTTGCATAAAAATGAAACCTTCCCCATTTTACCTCTTGTGATTGCCATTTTATCAGCCTGTTTTTGCCAGATGAGCCTTGGTTTTCTCACTCCATCGTCACTATCTGCTTGGCCGATCATATGCCTTCACTTGGTTGTTTTACCTGTTCCTGAAAAACCGTTGCAATGAGTGGTCTTGTTAGCTAACCTCTTGACTTTTATCATGTTCTGAGAAGTTCCGCCATTACCGGAACCAGTTCCTACCCTTTATACCACTCGTTCCTCTAGGAGGAGTCAACTTTCAGCTCTTTTCTGACTCTTTAAAACTGAAAAGATTGTCGAGTTTCTTGTCGTTTCGATCTCGTTAAAGCAGCTGCAAAGCAATATCTAACCAGTATACGTTTACCCACTTTTCGGGCTGGGATAGATTACTTACGAAAAAAGAATATCCTAGCCTATTGCGACTAGGAGGTTTTCTCAGACATAATTTTCTACCTTTTCGGATCTAAGGAACTATTTACGAAAAGGGACCATTGAAGTTTACTTTTCCGTTGTCTTTTCAAATTCTCTAAACATGAAAAGATGTCGAGTTCTTCCTTTTTCAGGCTCGTTAAACCCTGATGACATCGGATCCAGTTGTAATGATGATATTCGAGTTTCTCCTTCCTAGGGCTCGTTAAATTTACTAGGATGGATTCGTCCAAAGGACAGATTTGTATGACAAGCATATGGTATCCTCTTCAAGCTTGTGTAAAAATAAAGAGGTACTCGCTAGAAATGGTGGGGGGAAATGGAACAAGAATCATTGTCGTGTTGGCAGTATGTTGCTCTCGAACATGGCACTTGTCTGCATTCGTGTCGGGTTGGGGACATCTCATCTCGTTTTTTCCACTTGCCTCCGTGGGTTTGGGTGATCTCTTTTTTACCTCTCATCTTCTCTTTTCCTCGTCATCATGACCCTTGATATTTTGATGTAAAATACTGCCAAATCCACTTTCGTGCCGTTGATATGCTCAAGAGAAGTTGACCTCTGCAAAATTTCAACCCTCCTCTAATTCTCATCTAATCTTAATTCACAAAGACATTATGTTCCTCTGTCTCGTGTCGATGATGTGGGAAACACTATGGCCCATTTTTGATCAAGGTCACTTCCTGTTGAATTCAGCTCATTATCCAAGAAGCTAATCTAGAGACTCCCTTCTAGTACCTTGGAGCCTACATGCCTCAATGGCAGGTTCTTCGCGTTCAACGTGAGGTTTTCATCATTGGCCTCCGATCGAGTGATTCTACGGGTGTTTGACACCAGCTCACTGATTCACATGCCGTAGATTGTACCTATAGTACCTTGAAGGCCATTATCATCATTGATGGTACCTCTTGCGTCTGTTAACATCTTTCATCACTGGCTGGTAATCGAACGATGTTCTTGCATGATTGACTTCAGCTCACTTATTCGCATGCTTGAACTTGTACTTTTTTTGGGTCGAGATGGAGCAGAAGACCCTGGATTCCTGTCTATTATAATCCAAGCTACGATTTTTTGGATTATTATGATTGGTTACATGACTCACTGATTGGATGGCTCCGACCATACCTGAGTCTCTTTTATCGATCCTCACTGGATGGCTGCGTCCATACCTTGGATCTGGATTATTGTATATTCTGTTATGGATGGCTACGCCCATACCACATATATATCATGTATCTGAGATATCAGTTGTATTTCCCTACGTAGGTTTTCCGATGGTGGTGTTTTTAGTTGGACATGTTCTCGTAAAGCATTTCACCCCTCTCTCTCTTTCGGGCCTCATGCTTTAGGGGGCATCTGTTACACAGTAATTTGTCACCATCCCTGCAATCCCCATATTTCTCATTGGAGGGTCGTTTATGTGACCAATAAGTAGTTTCATGCGTTGCAAATACCATCATTACATCCCTTTCCATGAGGACAACATTTCCTCTGTTGATCATTTCCTGAGCAGATCCCTAGAAACACCTATTTTTTCCTTGGTGCTGGTAGCCCGTTATGTACTCATGCCAATGACGAAAATTAACACTAAGCCCGTGAAAATCGGTGCTCTGTCCCAGTTAATCACCCACGCCAATCTTCTTTTGGATTTTTTTTTAAAAAAAGAGGCGAAGTTTCGATTACAAGAACTTCGTGAATGAGGCATCAGGAGTGGTTTCGATTGAATAACCACGGCCTTCCTCCTTTGGCCTCTTGTTTCCACCTTATGGGGAACATCCCAAGAGATAAGGCCTCCCTTCCACTATTGTAGGGATCCAAACCTCCTCCTCTCCTCTATAAATATAGCCTTCATCCATTGATGAAGGGCCTGAAGGGCTAAATAGCTAGTCTCCAAGTTCCCAAGAGCCATCAGAGCCTTATGCTGCAAAAGCCTTGATTCATTCCCTTAAGGCCAAATCCAAGCAAGGAGATTATTGTCAAGACATCCGAAGAGAGAGGTTTGTCCCATCCCCGACAGGCTTTTTCGAGACGTGTTCCGCTGGCAACCCTCCGAAGGAGAATTTAGCGTCAGAGCTATGGTTGTATTTTTCTTTGATTGATTAATGATAAGCGACTATTGTTTATGGTTCCACTCTTATTGTTGATTATGATGATGATTTATGTCTTCTCTGACTGACATATAGTTGCACATACTGGATTTTATGCTTGCATTTGTTCTGTTTCTTGCTTGTGCAGGTGTTCGATCACGGATATCGTGAGGATTGTGATCTGTCGGAGCTAAGGAATGGGAGTGCTAATTTCTCTACAAGCGACAACATTGGATTCCAGGTAAGCCTTCATCGCTAGTTAGTTTATTTGCAATTAGGAACCTACACTATAGCATGAAAAATTGTTGCTGGACCCGGTCTGGGCTAGTAGGGATTGCCTCTGTCCACAGAGGGGATTTACCTCCACAACACATATCTTGCAACCCATAGAGTTATACTTTATTAAGGTCTCACCTTAGCAACCATGAATATTGTAGAGAACTAACAGTCCGATTGAACACTATGAAAAAAAATGTGATTCTTTTCTTTCCTTACCATTAGCTTGCAGCCATGTAAGCGACAACCATTGAGGAATATTGGGAAAATAATTTGCAATAATTAAATCTACAACCACTATAGACTTTTATCAAATAGTTTGCAAGCATGCAATCTACAACCAACTCAACATTCCAACAAATAGTTTGCAAGCATGCAATCTACATACATTGATGAATTTTAAAAACAATTTGCAAGCATGTAATCTACGGTCAGTGAGAAATTATGCCAAATAGTTGGCAAGCATACATTCTACCACCATTGAGGAGCTAGTTAGCGGACATAGAATGAATTTCCATAAATATGTTTAAACTATCAGAGAGATAGTAAAACTAAAATTTATACAACAACATGAATCATATTCATATCATCAATGGTAAAATTCCTGCCAACAACACAACCAACAATCCCTACAGGAGCGTCTAATCATGAAAGTCAACCAAATTATGGATCCAAGTCTAAAAATATTTTTTGTTGGAATCAACATGGGGTTACATGATCTCAGGGTATAAAAACAGTTTGATATTAAGATTAATCACATCAAAAACTTCCATGGATGCAATTATTTCAAACAACAAAACTTCGGATCTCATTTACCTCTTTTTGTCGAACACATGGAATGAAAACTTTCCTCTACAACTCTAAATGAAGAAAGAGAACCCAGATTATGTTACTATGAGTTGTTCATTGACTTTAACTTCACTATGTGAGTGCCACTTCGCTCATTGCTTATTTTTAACAACTAAAGACGTTCGGTCAATTTTTTTTTCAACATTCCATTGTCCTCTTCACAGTCAACCCCAACTTGTAAATTATTTAGTTATGACACTAGCGAGACATGCATTCATTCTTTGTAAGTAGTGCATGGAAAATTTAACCATGTTTTTCTACTTTTTTTTTTCTTATGCACCATAATCATTGTTCTAATATTATGCATGCAAAGGTTGGTAATTAATATCCCCTATAAACACCGAGTGCTCAGGATGGTTCATAGGTACAATAGAGGTTTTATTATATTTTGTCCGAACCCATATTCAAATGTCATGAGCACAAATTTTAAAGAAACATTATAAATTTCTACTCTTTCATGAAGTCGTTAATCATGCATCATGCATCTCATGTTAATTGTAGTCTACTACATGTTTAATTAAAATCATACCTGAGATGATGACCACTAGCATCATATCTCTACTTATTTTCAGAATGATTCCCAAAAGGCGCCAATGTTGCAACCTTTTTCTCTGATACCATTTGTAACATACCTCAGTAAACTTCTAGGAAAATGCATGAAGTTAGGATTTTTTTTTTCAAAATTTACCAATGCATAACTTTATAATTTAATTTCTATATTCCCTCATTAACCATTAGAATAACCATCATCATCACCTAGAGAGATATTTAGGAAAAAGAATAGTGAGTTACACAACCATTAACTCTCCTTGTTGTAGCATATTAATTTAAATTTCTTGCTATAACTATGCATTAGTCCCACGATTATTTTAACTCAATTAGTATATCACATAATTGATAATATAAACATCACATTATGAAATAAATTAACATCATGAACATGACACAATGTACAATCACATCATTAGACACCGATATACCCTGCAAACCCCGTAGGGTGAAAACAAGCAAACATTTAATTTTATTATTAAACGCTCGTGAGGGTTGTCACCCCTCACTCAATGGTTATAAGGGATTCCATCCCTTGACCATTTTCATAAAAATTACATATAAAATAATCTTAACTACAACATAACTAACTATAGGCTATTACAAGAATCATGATACCATTTACCCACAAATCCTCAATCTTTGTCTTTGTAGTCGAATTGTTTCCTTCAATGGGTCATTGTGCAGTTGGACCTACTAAACCTGCAAGGACTAACAAATCTTTATCTTCCACAATGTTAAACTTGAGAATCCTTTTCTCAATCCATCCTTCTTTCCTGCCATTTCTATCTTCAGAACACTTGATTTCATGATTAGATAAAATATTGATAAACCAATAATCAATCTCTATTTTTGACACTTTAACACTATTTGTCCACATGTATAAAACATAACCATGTTGATATTAATTTCCTTCTTTAATGTCAATTATCATGCATTATTAATAAATAAATCACTATCAATCATCATCTTTCTAGCAAACACTAACAAAATCTTGCATGCACTTTAATATTATCTCGAAAGGAAAGCTAACATACTATATAATAATATTGTGCATGCAAATGCATAACAAGATTTCAAGATAACTATCCCAACAAGGAATTTCTATTTTTGCCTACTCTTATGTTTATTTTCAAAAGGGATTAATGCAATAGATGTTATACTTATGCATGTGAATGCATGTTCTTTTCGAAAAACATATTTACCACCCATGAGATGTTCATAATGGTTATTATGTATAACCATGCCAGCTCGATTTCAAACAAAATTAAAACACTAGTTATAATTTTGTGCATGCAATTACATAACTTCTTCTTCTTGCATGTAAAAGATATATTTCTTTCGAAAATAAACTAAATAAATATTTCATGGAAAAATAAACACATTTATTTTCCAATGGGTCAAACGCATACCACTTATTCTTTCATGCATGCAAAGGGACATTTCAATTTCATCCAAAAGATATAACACAATAACTATACTTTTTCCATCTATGCAAGCATATATGTTTCTCTAAATAATATTACATAATAAAGACGGTGATTACTATTTTTCCTCTCTAAGAATCTAATCCAATAATGCATACAAGGATATATTTTTCTCTTCTATTCTTTTTGAAGAGTTATAACCCAATAATTTCTTCCTTTCATACAAATATATATATTTATTTTCCAAGGAATTTAACACCTTAATTATTATTTTTCCAAAATATAGCTAAATAACTAGCTATTATGCATGAAATACAAAGCATTTTCTTATCATTTCACATATTAGAGAGATTAGTAATATTTCCTCAAGAAATAACATGAATAACACATCCTTCTCAAATAAAACAACCAATTTACCTTCACGCAAAGGTTTTATGTGAGCTACCCCTCACATAAGTTATTTATATCTTTTTGCATGACTTAAGCTCCTCATGCATGTAAAATCACATAATAATTTCTGGTAGCTCAAATATACTAGATAATTATTCATGTGCACCTAAGCACATACTCTCTTCAAGAGTCCAATATTTCTCTTTAACTTTTAATGAATATGCATCATGAGAACATACTTGGTAATCTCTTAAAATAAATAACTTAATTCCTTTTAAATAATTATCAACATATTTATTATGTCTATATGTACATAAAAATTTATTTTTATCTATTTGAAATATCAAATAGAAGCACTCTATTTTACTATGTTTTGTTTATGTTCTAGCCAGCAACTTCGGACTCATATTACGAACATATGGAAATGAATTTCAAAAAACCAAAGGAGGCCATTTTTTGGAGCAAACTTATTAAAAATAAATTCTCTCATTTTTTTACAAGTGTCATGGTTCTTAACATTTTAATGAATCTTTGCTGCCCATTTTTCCATATTTAAATATTAAATAATTTCTTGTTTTTGTCAAAAAGTTTGGGCATGGTTTCCAACCAAATGGAAACGATTTTTGAGAAACCCAAAGAGGTTTTTGTTTATAATGGGTCCCTTAAAAATAATCACTCTCAGGTTTTACACAGGTTTTAGGGTTTGAAAGATTCGAACAAATATCTGGAGCTCATTTTTCCATAATTAAATATTAAATAATCCCCTGTTTTTATCATCAATTATGGACACGGTTTTCAAGACATGAGAAACTAATTTTTAAAATCTTAAAGAATATTTTGGTCATCTCATCCTCTTTTACAAAAACCTCTTTCACTTTTCTCATATCTATTTCGGTTTGGGAGATACAACATCATATTTAGACGTTATTTTCCAATAACTCATGCAATTCACAGAATTATTTAGCCATGAATTTTTTTTTTGAATTTACAACACATGAATTCTTCTAAGAATTCAATGAATAAAACACTTATTCCTCTATCCACAAAATTATATAGAATTTTTCTCAAGAAATAATCTTGATTCTTCATGATACGAACTTTTTCTTGTAATTAATTCAATTATTATATCATCATTCCCCATATGCAAACAAAAGTATTTTCAAAGGATATGGTTACTTATCTATTAATGCATGCTTCGAATACTCTCTTCCTCTTCCTTCAATCCATTCTCCATGTATTCTCCCATTGCCTTCTTCTATTTCTCTCATATGCCTGTAATAAATATAATTAATAAAATGAAATAGCTTTTATAAATCATAAAAGCATTCTAGCTTTTTCTAAATCATAAAAGCATTCCATAAAGCATCCATCAATATGATTTTTCATAAATCATAAAAGCACTCCATAAATTTCTCATGCTTTTATTTTTGAAGCTATATTTGCTTTTTCCTTATGAGAAAATCCATACTTTTTCCAAAACTATAGCTCATTATTTCTAAGAATCATAAAATATACCAACCAGGAAATATAATTGATTTTCATAGAAGAATATAAACTCTTATAAATAAAATAATTAAGAAATAATTCATCCAATATTCTTATAATCAACAATTACAAGAATATTCTTCATGTAATATCAATATAATAATAAATAATATTTAATTATTTAACAACCCTCATTTTAAGAGAGTTTTTATGGTGGCTTAAACTAGGGATATTACAAACTCTCCCCCTTAAAGAGAATGTAGTCCTCGATGTTATTCTCTTGTAGGAACATTAACGTTTAATTTTCATTACCAATTATTTAGTAAATTTAAAAGAATACTTAAATCATAATACTTCCACCAAAAACTCAAGGAGAACTTAGCTCCTTAATCATAAAAATGATAATAAAAAATCTATCAAGTGCATGTTGTATTTTATTTAGGAGTTACAGTAGTCTGTCTCTCCTGCTAATGTTTTTGCAAATTACTGTATTTCTCTCCCACAATAATTTCAATCAAATTCAAACTCATGGTATTTGTCTCCAACCATTTCCTTTGGAAATTATTGTCTTTCTCTCCCACAGTAATTTCATGCAAATTCAAACTCATGGCGTTCATATCCAACCATTTTCCTCTAGTGTGTCAGGAATTTAAAGTTCAATAACTCATTATTTTATCTAACATGAGTTATTTCAATCGCCTATATATTTCAATTAATTTCCTCTAGGCATGCATATATACAAGTCATTTATGACATGTTCATTTTCTCATAAAAACACAACTTATTTCATCAAAATTGTTGCTAAGATAATGTAATATATGATGCATTCTGTTGACGGGGAAATATTTCTGGCCAACAGTAGGGGATATCCTCGGTAGAAAGTCCCAATTAGACCTTGAACTATTCAGAATAGGGATCTCGTCCGGGGTGTGGGTCCGGCTACCGCTTAAGTCACATTCCTTTTGGTCTCAAAAGAACTCAATTAAACCTGCAGACAGACACTTATTCAAATGATAAGAGATACATGATGGATATGTTAAGCATGTATATAACACTAGGCATAGTGAGACAAATAATGAAGCATAAACGTCGAAGGAGGTGTTGTCAACAACACATCGTTGGGGTTATGATTGTACGATGTTCTAACCACAAAAGAAACAATTCTTTATGCTGAGATGCCCCTTTACATTCCAGAAAGATAAAACAAATGCTAATAAAAAAAGTCACTAACATCCATTAAGAGAGAAAAGTGAACTGAACATCATTAACACAAGTACAGAGAACCATAATGCGTAAATGATGCCATTAAAGGTGCAGCTTCGTTAACCAAAATATTTTTGAAACTGTATAAGAAATACTCATAGTGTTCACACAGAAAAACACATTAGATCCAAAAGGATTTTAAACAAGTATCTGTATTCATATGAAAAAGAGTGTTATCTTTCAATACAATGCTGTATGCTCTTGAGTCCCCCAAAAAAAAAAGGTCCTTTACGTTTTCTCCAGAGGGAGTTTTATAGATCAAAACTTTCCCTTTGGGCTTCCTAACTCTTCGCCTGCCTGACTGTTGAGTTTCCTCGCGACCTGGAAGGGAACTGTGACCAACGACCTAGCTGGAAAGTGCAACCTGCGACTTGGTTGGGCAGTGCGACCTGTGACCTGGTTGGGCAGTGCAACCTGCGACCTGTTTCCAAATGCTACCAACGATCTACTGCCACTGGGTTATGTAGATGTGTGCACAATTGTGAGGTCAGGGAAATCAATCCACTGTCCTTTGAGGAAGCCTTGTCAGGTCTGATACTCTGTTTCTATGGGAGTAACCAGAGGGACCTCTTCGTTCAACCAATGCATGCACTCCAAAGCGTTTGGGACTGAGTTTCCTTCTTCTACGAAATTAGGCTGGAAAGAGAGGTGAGCTTAGTGTAGATCTAGGCTGGCGTGACAAGAAACTGGCCCAGGTCCTCTCATGACGCTGCAAAATCGGGAGTGGCAGCAACTTGCTCGATGGGCTACACAAATGACTGGATCTCCTGATCCACTTTTTCCCAGGTCTTTCCCTTGTCCAATGCACCCAGCGAAGGAATGTGGTGAAGGATGTGCATCGAATAGATGCCACTGATCAGGTGTTCATATGCAGCCATTACCTTGTCTAAGTCCTTGGATAGCTTATCCTCGGACTGCATTTTCATACATATTTGGACATTGGCATCTTGCATGTGAATCTAGTCCTTCTTTCGCAAATTTTTAGGAGCCTAAGGGTACCGCACTGTCCAGTCCATCATTATGTCCAAGGCAGTTGAGGCCTCCTTCAGCTGTTCGTGCTTTTGCTTAGTCTCCATTTGGGCTCTCACCAATGGGGCAATTGTTTATTTTGTGGTAAACATTTCCCCATAAACTTGCCTCATCGTAGCCTCTAATATATCGAACTCCCTTTGAATAGTAAGGGGAACTTCATTGATAGGGGGAGTTTTGTTAGGAGTTGCTGAACCTCCTCTCTCAATGTCGTCTTTTCCTATCCTGCCCTTTTTTCCCGCTACTCTGCTTCATGTAGCCTATTCTGTAGAGAAACGATCTCTCTACTCATTCTGGTCACATTCTCTTCTGTGGCCACAGCGAAGGCTGTGCCAGCTGATGCTATCATCACTGGATTAGTCCTAGTATCAAGGACTATGTCTTTTCCGGTTGCGACTGTGGATGCGGCAGAAGGATTTTGCGCCAGGTATCTTCTTTTCTCCTATCCGATTTTGAAGGAGAATTGATCAAACGTGAGCTTGGTGAGGTCGAATACCTCCTCCTCTTGCCCCTGGGAGGAACTGACATCGGAGAGCGTGGCTTGTGTACTAAGTAGAGGTAGCTCAAGGGGAGATACCTCAATTTTCTCTAGCATTTCATCCTCCTCCTCTTTCTTTTTATTTTCTTCCTCTTCTCTTCGTAGGCGTTCGGCTTCTTCCTTTTCATGCTCTCTCTTCCGCCTGAGCTCTGCTTCTATCGCTACTTCTAATTCAACTTTCCTTTTATGCTCAGCTATTGTAGCATGATCATCTTTCTTCTGGCGGTTAGCTTCCACTTTATCTAACTCTTTCTTGAGTTCCAGTTCTGTTGTAGCCTTCACCTCTTGTTTCTCCTTTTCCTTCTTGGCCTCCTTGGCCTTCTTTTTCTTTTGTTCTGACCTTAGGCTCTTCTTGCGCTTATCCTCATCCTCTTTCATTTTCTTCTCTCTCTCTTGTTGGGCTTTGGCCTCTATTTCTTTCTGTTGGGTAGAAGTACTATGCCCTGTACTGGTTTGAGTCTTTTTAGCTAGAGAAGAAGAAGTGCCTCCTAATTCACGGCTCCTGTCTTCCAAGGTTTGGTCATCCAGGTCTTCTTGGCCAGAGTCCACACCCGGAGCAAGTTGTCAGTCTGCATTGTACCAGTTCCTTCTTTCATCTTCTCCTCGGCGTTTCGTGTGCTGATAGTTCCATTTGAACTTATCCCTCTTGCAATGATCAGGAACTATCCTCTCTGGGTCATATGTTCGGTATTCCAATGCCCCAAGGAGATATCCTTTCATCTCTTCTGCCTCTACCTCTACCTCTCTGAAGTCTTTGACTATGTATGCACCGATAGTGAGGGGTAGCGTAGGCCACGAATTCTTCTTACCCTTGGACAGGACCCTAGAGAAACCAGAAAACATTTGGAAACAGGCCTTTTTCATGAGAATTCTGTATGTGACAAAATGAGGCATATCATGTGGGGGCCTGAATGAGCCAAAGAATCGGATGAATGCATACTCCGTGAATGGGAACCAATGCGCCACCTTGTTTAGCATCCCCATGTCTCACCAAGACATGCAAGGAGCATCTTGGCCGAACAATTTTCTATATACAGCGGGGATGAATACTTCAGAGATTGGCTCTATGTCTTGTTTATACCTGGAATCCCAGAACACCTTTGTTTTTAAGTGGATTGCACGGGTCTGTTTTGGATCCCAGTTATGCACCCATCCCTCAAAGTGCAACCTTGAACAGACGACATCCAAAAAATAAGAAGCCATATAGAATTCAGAAGGCATTCCTTAATCTAGTACCAATGCCGAGGATAAGTTTGTATGAATGGAGGTCATCAGTATGCTCGCCCAGTTAAAACGGGTGTCGTGCGTTGTGACGTACTCCATGAGAGTCTCCCATGTGCTGTTGAAGGTGGTGGCATCGGGGCACCCGTACAATCTGCAAAGCATGGCAGCCACTAATTTATATACTTTCCTAAGGCTCGCCACTGGATATTCCTGGTCCTTTTTTACCTTAAATTTCTCAAGCTCCTCCCACCACTGCTTTATAGTGTCAACTATAGGAAATGCATGGGCGATAGCCCATTCTTCTGTGAATTCTTCTTCTCGCTCAGGAAAAGAGTAATAAACATGAGCATCCAACCCTTTCAGTTTTGCGAAAGCCCTGCCTTCACTGTCTCTGACTATGAACTTCTTGTGGTCATTTCTCTGTATAATCTAATCTATCATCTCTAGGCATGGGATTATAGCTCTATGGGCACCTGCAAGATGTAGCTTAGACCTTTTGACCTGTAAGTATATCTCTCGATCAGGGAGGTCTTCTGGGAATTCTATTCTAGCGAACTCCTAGTACACTTGGTACCAACGCATGTTGTCCCCTTTGGAAAATGTGCAAAGGGTATCTCTATAGATCGAGGGTGGGGACATTGGCATGTCCATCTCTACATCCTCCACTGCCAGGTGCTTGTATTTTTTCCAATATACTAGAGGTCCCATGTCACTATAATCTAACAGGACAGATGTACACTGCAAGTCTGCTTCAAATTCACCTGTCATATTCATGAAAGAATCCCAGGATAAGAAACATGCAATGATGGTACAAGACCAGTTACAGCTTATCAAGTATTTCAACTGGGGACATAGGCTGAGCTGAATAAGCATCCTAATAGGTCGCAGGCTCGCAAGTTGTGAGAAAATGGAAAAGGTGTGACCTTGTGACCTTGCGACTAGGTCGCGGGGTCGTGGGGTTGCGGGTTGTCAGAAAATGACGGGGATGCGACCTTGCGACCTTGTGACTAGGTCACGGGGTCGCTGGGTCGCAAATTGCAGAAAAATAGCAGAAATGCGACCTTCTAACCTTGTGACTAGGTTTCGGGGTCGCGGGGTCACATGTTGCACTAAAATGGTATAAATGCGACCTTGCGACCTTACGACTAGGTCGCGGGGTCGCGAGGTTGCAAGTCACACTAGGGCTTGCCGGGGTTTTGGCACGCATGGTGTGAAGTTGATTTTTCCTCTAACTTGAAAAATACAAGGCTAAAAGGGTCTAGACAGAGGCAGTGGATATTTTTTGGAGTAGGGTATAGGCCATGAGAGGCTGGATGAGAAACTGTGATGAGTTGGGCAAGCAGGGTGAAAACTGGAATCAAAAGAAAAGCCCTAAGTGACAAATGAAAACAATGACTAAGGAAAGGGGAAATTTAAAGGTTGAGGAATGCATGGATTAGGCAAGAATAACCAAAAAGGAAACAACAGGAGGAAAACGACAACTTACCTGGAAAAATCGCGCTCCATTCGACCTGTCAGAGGCATTTTTTCTATCCACCACATGTGAAAAATGCCACCTAGCGACCTCATATATATAAAAAGGTCACACGTGCGGGCCATTAATTAGGTTGTGAGGTCACATGGCAAGGTGATGTGAGAGGGATGCAACCTCGCTACCTTGCGACCTCAGGGTCGCGGGGTCACAAGGTCGCAGGGTTGCGGTTTTCCACAAATTTGAAGTTTTGTGACTCGGCGACTTAGTCCTCCCAACTCTTTACTTTTCTTTTCTTTGTGCTCAAGGGGCTCCAAAAATTTTAAAGTGGGGTTTTTTGGAGGGTGTTGTAGAGGCTAAAAAAAATGGCGATTCACTGGTTGAACTCAGAGTCTCTACCGATGGTTGGCCTTGGAGGGGGAGGGAGGGGCCTTCACTAGCTGTTATTTTTACCTGAAGGTCGACACTACCTTGCCTTTGACACCTTGGGAGGTTTCTTGGCTTGCTAGCTTGTTTGGGTGCTGGTTAACCGAACCCCATTTCTTCAGGTTTCTGGACCGAAAGGGTCAGAGAACTCCAGGTGGCTACAGGGTCAAATATGATTATTTTTTCCTCATCGTGTTGCTCTGCTACCTGCGAACCTCAGTCTCGGCGGAGTCACTGCCTAGGAGTCATAAATGTTGCTCCACTGCCAACGATCCTGGTCAGTACCCCAGCAGAGTCGTTACATCACCTCTCTATGTAGCAAGCCTTTCTCAATCCTTTACCCTTTATTGGTGTGTTGTTGCACTTATTTTGAATGTGCCCAAGGCACTTATTTAAATGCGCTCATGGCACTTATTTGAGATGGGAAAATTTTCCTAGGAGGATGAGGGATACTGACCTATTTTACTTGCAGAGAGGTTGCTCCTGGTTTGATATGAGGAATTTTTTTTTTCCCGGATGTCCTGATGTCACTCGGAGTTAACTCTGTTCCCTTCCGATCTAGTTGCCACTGTATCGCACTTTCTTTTCATAGACACCCTTTCAAACTTGCTAGGTGGGCTCCCCCGGCGTGGTGGCTTGAGATAGGTCATATGATACCTTTGGGTGTCAATTAAAAGTAATATTTTACCACCTCCTTGTCTTTCAAGAAAGGCCTCCCATCAGCATAAAACCTATTGTAGTGTGCCAATTGCGTGCCTCTGACAAGTCCTTCCGATTTTTTTTTTCTTTTTTTTTTTGACAGAAAGGAATGAAAGCGGAAACTGTGGTAGAAGAATAAGATATCCCTCTGAGGGATGCTAAGTGAAGTAATTTTTGAGGTCATGCCTGTTTATCGGGAGGACCTCGACTCTTCCCTCAAGGGTTTGCAGTCTAAATGTGTGGGAACCCAATTTCTCCTTAACCTGGAAGGGACCTGTCCATAGTGCTTGGAACTTGGAATATTTTCCTTTTTCTTCGTGACCCTTATCCCACTTCATGACTAGCTCTCCTACCTCAAAGTTTTTATTCCCTGCAGATTTTTTATCAAACCATCTCTTGATCCATCTTTGGTGGATGGCGAACTTTTCCTGGGTTTTTTGTCTTTCTTCCTCCAACTTCAGTAGGGTGTTGATCTGCTTCTGCAAGGCAGGGGATGGGGTACCATGAAATTCTTGGGACAATTGAAGGGAAGGGAGAGATAAATGGGGAGGAAGAACTGCTTCTTTTCCATACAAAAGAAAAGAGGGGGAGGTGCCTAGGGAGGATTTGGGCGTGACACGGTCGGCCCAAAGGGCGTTGTGAAGGGTGTTGTGCGAGTTGCGCTGGTGGGACAATAGGGTCTTCTTAATGATGTAGATAAGATTTTTATTGGTTGACTCAGCTAACCCATTCCCTTGGGAATAATAATTTACAGAATGTTTCAGAAAAATACCATTTTCCAGAGCAAAGTCATACAATTTAAAAGATGAAAAGTAAGTTGCATTATCAAAAACCAAGGAATTTGGAACGCCAAACCTGGTAATGATGGAATGAGTGACGAATGATATTACCTCTTGATCATTGATTTGGTGTAAAGGTGCTTCTTCGACCCACCTGGTGAAATAATCAGTAGCAGTAAGAATATACCGATGTTGCTTGGAGGAGTGAGGTATGATTTCACCAATCACGTCCAAACCCCACTGTTGAAAGGGTTCCTCCACTACTACTAATAGTAGGGGAGTGGCTGGATGCGCTTCCCGATTTGCGAATTTCTGGCATTGAGTGCATTTCCGGACATATGCATGTGCATCTCTAAAAATTGTTAGCCAATAGTATCTTGCGCGCATTATCTTGTGGGCGGTGGTATCGCCTGCAAAATGACCTCCAGCTGGTTTGTCGTGCAGCTCGGTCAAGATTTTATGTGCTTCATCATGCTCCAGGCAGCATAACAGGACTCCATCGTAATGTTTCTTGAAAATCTTACCCTAGATCAGCAGGTAAGATGCAGCTTTGAGTCTTATTGTGCATTTTTGTTAGGCAGTCAGAGTAGGGTCAAGGATGCCATGGGCTAAATATCCTGAAATGTCAGAGTACCAAGAAGGTCTTCTCTGCTGAGGTGCATGGTCACTCTGATACATGTCGATTTTCTATTCCCAACATTATTCTTCAACTCCATGTGAACTTGCATCCTCCGCAGCCATTTGGCATAGTCCTTTTCCTTTAATGGTGTGTGCTGGTTTAAACTCTAAGTCATACTCTTGCAGGCACGCCACCCGGTTGCCTCGCCTCTCACCTAGCTCCTACTGCATGAAAAGTGAGTGGACAGCTGGGTGGGGAATGAAAACCGTGACATGGTTTTTTAAGATGTAAGGCCTGAAATGATTGACTGCTTTGTAGATTGCATAGGCTTGCTTTTCGATTTCAGGGTAGTTCAATTTAGCTCCTTGCAAACCAGTACTCATGGAGGATATAGGCCATTCATCATTGTTGTTATCTTTCTGCGTGATGATAGATGCGAGTGATGAGTCTGAAGCGAAAGCATACAGGATAAATCTTCTACTTAAATCTGGACTTTGGAGGAATGGTGCTTCGGCTGTAGCCTGCTTTATTTTGGTGAAGGCCTCCTTCTCCGACAGATTCCATTTGAAAATCGCATTCTTCTTGATCATCCCCTACAACGGTATGATTATCTGGGAAAAATATGATATGAATTTATGCACAAAATTGATTTTCCCCAAGAAATACTGCATAGCTTTTTTACTACTACGGGGTGGAATTTGGGCAATGGCTTTTGCACACTCGGGATCTGTAATAATGCCCTACTTAGTTATAATGTGGCCCAAAAAATTCCCTTCTACTACGGCAAAAACACTCTTCTTCGGGTTGAGTGAGATCCTGTAGTTCCTGCACCTTTCAAAATTTTTCTTGAGGTGGCGTAAATGATCACCCCGCTGTTTCGAGAACACGGTGACGTCGTCCAAATAGACTACCACACTCCACCCTATCAAAACATGGAAAGCTATATCCATGGCCCGTTGGAAAGTTGCCCCCACGTTTATTAATCCAAAAGGCATGCGCCTGAAAGCAAATGTTCCCCATTTGGTGCGAAAGGTGGTTTTCAATCTGTCTGGCTCAGCTACTAGCACCTGGTTGTAACCAGAGAACCCATCGAATAAGGAGAACATCTCGCATCTGGACACAGCTTGCAATATTTGTTCCATAGGTGGCACCAGGTAATTGTCTTTGTTTGAGGCCCAATTTAAATTCCAGAAATCCACACATAAGCAGATCTCGCCAGACTTCTTCCGTACTAGGACCAAATTTGACACCCATGTGGAGTGGCAAACTTTGAAGATGATGCATGCATCAAAAATCTTCTTAAGTTCTTTCAGAATCATCGGTTCCAAGGTAGGATGCACTTTTCTGAGCTTCTGTTGGAACGACTTCACACCTTCCTTCATGGGTATCACGTGCTGAATAATTCGAGTATCGTACGTACATAAATCATCATACATCCAAGCAAATACATCTCGATACTTCCGAAATAGTTGGGTGAAGGCCTGCATCTCTTGGTCGGTATAGTCTTTCCCAAGGTTGATGAACTTCGGGTTATCATCTGATCCCAAGTTCACCTACCGATGTGCCAAGGTGGAACTTTGTACTTTGGTATTTGGGAGCCCGCGGAATCAGCTTTGTAGATCAAAAATATTTTCCAGTGACACTATCCCCTTGGGCATTGGGTTATCTTTGCGTTTATCATGCTCTTCTTGCAAAGCTTGATCATGATCCACCTCATATATTGCCGCATCCTTGAATACTTCAGTGTTGAGCATAAATTCCAAGATCTGTTGATCATCATCAAAAACATGTAAATTAGTAATATTATCTGGCATGGAGGGTCTACACATAACTTCAATATAAAAGCCATCCCTCAAAGGGGTAAATCTAGCGGCAGCATTAGCCAGAGTATCAGCTGCTGAATTATACATTATAAGAATAGATTTGATTCCAAACGCATCGAAAGCAGAAATAAGATTCCATACCTCTTGTTGATAAGCTTTTAAGTGTGGAGACAAACAATGAATGGTATTGCACACCTTCCGAGTGATGATCTCAGAGTCTCCAATGACCTGTATACATCTTACCTTCAAATCCAGTGCCTTCTTGAGTCTGAGGATTAAAGCTTCATATTCAGAAGTATTGTTGGTGCACTGGAACTCTAGCCGACACGAAGTCAAGAACTTGTTCTTTTGAGGGTCCAACAATATGCAGCTCGCACTAGCTCTGTCATGGGTCTTGGAACCATCATACTACAGGGTCCATACGTCATTTTCTGGCTCCTTCGGGGTTGTAGGTTGGGGAAGGATTTTGTTTTGGTGTGAGACAGGAGTGGATTGGTCTTCTGCGACGAATGTTAGCTCAGACTAGATCTCGGGGTCTACTAGAGACTGAGGAGGATGGTAGCATCCGAAAATGTCTTCCAAGAAGCACATGCCAAGCTCCTCCCAGGAAAAACTGATGTGTTCATTAGCAGCATCCAAATCAGTCACAGTATATTTCATATATTGTTTTCTTTCGACCCTGATTTGATTATTCCGACCTTTGTAAGGAAGCCACAGGTGGGACCAGTTGGTGGCAAAATACCCTTGCATCTTGTTGGACCAGTCTCTGCTAAGTAATAGGCCATAGGCTTCCAAAATGTCAACAACC
This sequence comes from Pinus albicaulis, assembly GCA_034641835.2. Lineage (NCBI taxonomy): Eukaryota > Viridiplantae > Streptophyta > Pinopsida > Pinales > Pinaceae > Pinus > Pinus albicaulis. The sequence continues at coordinate 34,402,288 of CM076580.1, read as the reverse complement.
ACAATGTCAATACATTGGTGGACTCTAGAGTCAGACTAAAGGCAGATGATGACGTTATTTAGTTCCCCTATGGCTAGCACCCACGATCTGTCAAGTTGGATGATCTTCACGTCAGTTTTCTCCGGGCGGATGTTCCGCTTATTACAAACAGATAGGGACATGATGTTCGTGGATGCTCATAGTCAACTAGACAATTTTGGATGTTAAAGTTAAAAATCTCAAAAGATAAGAGGAAAGGAGGAGTAGATCCCCTGGAATTTGCATTGATGGCGTTTACAATAGACTAAACACTCGGACTAGCTTGCACGGACATATTTCTCACAAGCTTAGTATTTGAGGTATTGGCGAAGGCTTTAAGAATGAGTTCTCATTGATTTGTGATGTAGGCAAGCTCACAGAGGGCGATATTGGCTCTGGTTTTTTGCATGTCCTCAACAATGTTATAACCAGAATTGGATGGAGGACTAGGCTCAGTAGTGGCTTTTAGGGACCCCACCGAGAGCTTGCTCTTTTGATTTTCTCGGGTCATGTTATTTGTGGGCTTCTCAGGAACAACTTGTTGTTCATTTCCCGAGGGAAGGATCTTCCTTAAGAAAGCCCTTTTTTTCTCCTCAAAGGACTATTCGTAAACTGGCCCTTTTCTCCTAAGGCTATAATTCCACACAGGTTGGGCCTTGGGATTGTCTTCCATGTTGATATCAGTGACAGTAAGATTGTTTTCCCCACAGATTATGTCAAACGCAAGAACAGAGGACCCTGGTTTTTCATCCGGGGGAAAACCTTCATCGTGGTCAGGAACATCATCCTCCCCCACATCCCCTAGGGTTTGATCATCCAAAAGCTAGTTTAATACTGCATTCATGATGCCAATCCATGGTGGGCATGTTTTTTCAGAGTGGGCAACGTGGTGGAAAGAACAGAAGTTATCTTTTCCTATTTCTTCCACGTTGAGAACAGTGTTCAGGTTAGATGGAGGTCGGCTGGTGTTGGGGTTTCTATTTTTGAAAAAGGGTTTGGGTGCCTTAGTGCTAGTCGTGGATTCTATACCCTTTTTCTTTAGGTCGGAAATTTCATTTGTCAATAGATTGAGGGTCTTTGCTATACTCTCGAGGTCAAAAGCATCCTTATCATTATCCATAGTTTTGGGTGTGGAGGACTGACCTTTCTTCGCGATTGTTTTGTGGTCGTCTCTTCCTTCGTGATCGATTTCTCCTATAGAAAGCATGTCTTTTTCTACAGTGAGGGCGGCCACGTCATTTTCCGCAAGGGTGGTGCGGTCTTTGCATTTCATGAAGATGGAAATATCCCTAGAGAGAGCTTTCGTATAGTAGTCTATGGTGATAGAGTCATCAAACGCCAGGTTGGGGGGAAACTTTTGCAGTATGGTAGCAAAGCGCTGATTGAAGTCTCTAACCTTCTATTTCTTATGGCACTGAATAGTGCTTAACTCTGTGAGGAGCATGGGAGGGGTTTTCTCCTCTGAGAATTTCTGCAAGAACAAGCAACGGAACTGATCCCATGAGGTAATGGAGGCACTTGGGAGGATAGTACCAAGTGACAGCTTTGTTTTCAAGACTATGCAGGAACAGGCGGCAAGTTACATCATCCATTTGAACCCTCATGATCTACAGGGAGAGATAGAAACTACTTATATGATCCTCGGCCAAGGTGCATTTCTCGGGATAAAATTTGGGGAGATGCTTCTCAGGGTGCCTAGGCATGTCGTGGAGGGGGCCCAAAAGATCTACTGGGGATTGGGCCATCCAGGCAAGTGGTTGCACCCTCTTAGCATGCTCGTGGTGCCTGATCTCAAACTCAGATTCACTCACCGTACCTGACACTGATGCTTCTCCCTCATGGCGAGAGTGTTCCTCTTGATATTCCTCACGGTTGGACATGTCTCTAAGATATCTCCAATTGTAGATAGGCAGCCTATTTGGGTTTGGGTGGCAGTGGTTGGCACAGTGTCCTTGGCCATGGCCTCTATCTCTTCTACCTCCAGTCTCGCGACCTCTGTTCCCCTCACCTTCATTTCTACGAGCTCTATTTCCCTTGCCTTCACTTCTGCGGGCTCTATTTCCCTCACCTTCATTCCTGCAGGCTCTATTTCCCTCACCTTCATTCCCGTGGGCTCTATTTCCCTCGCCTTCGTTCCCTCGGCCTCTATCTCCATCGCCTTCCCCAGGTGGGGGGTGTGCCTGGTGGTTGTTCTGTTGGGCTTGGTTAGGCTTAGGGTTAGGGAAGGGTTCAGTCATGCCAAATTCCTCCTCTTCACCCACTTGGAGCTCAGGAATCAGTTCATTACCCTAAACAGTGGTGGCAAGGTCTTCAACCATGAGATTCACCAACTGGGGTATGGAACTCACCAGGGCACCATTACGAGTGATGGTTTCAGCGGGGGTCCTAGTATGGGTCAAGAAATTCATGATTTGGGCATATCACAAACCCCTCATGAGATTTTGGGCAGCTAGGCACAAGGCTCTCAACTGCTCTCTGGTAATTTCATAATATGGAACCTCCTCCCCTAGAATATCTTCCAACGGGGGAGGGTTAGTATCATCATTTAGGACCTCCCCATGGGGATTTTGTGATGAAATGTTGGTTTTATGCTGGGAGGATGCCATTCATCCCTCCTTCTAGCGCCAATTCTTTTGACAAGGAAATCTATCTGGCCAACAGTAGGGGATCTCCCCAGTAGAAAGTCCTAATTAGACGTTGAACACTTTGGAATAGGGATCTCGTCCGGGGAGTGGGTCCGGCTACTGCTTAAGTCACCTTCCCTTTTGTCTCAAAAAAACTCAATTGAACCTGCATACACACACTTATTCAAATGATACGAGATACATGATGGATACGTTAAGCATGTATACAACAATGTGCGTAGTGAGACAAATAATGAAGCATAAATGCCGAAGGAGGTGTTGTCAACAACACATCATTGGGGTTATGCTTGTAGGCTATTCTAGCAGCAAAATAAACAATTCTTTATGGTGAGATGCCCCTTTACATTCTAGAAAGATAAAACAAATGCTAATAAACAAAGTCACAAACATCCATTAAGAGAGCAAAGTGAACTAAACATCATTAACACAAGTACAGAGAACCATAATGAGTAAATGATGCCATTAAAGGTGCAGCTTCGTTAACCAAAATATTTTCGAAACTGTATAAGAAATACTCATAGTGTTCACACAACAAAACACATCAGATCCAAAATGAGTTTAAACAAGTATCTGTATTCATATGCAAAAGAGTGTTATATTTCAATACAATGTTGTATGCTCTTGAGTCCCCCAAAAAAAAAAGGTCATTTACATTTTCCCCAAAGGGAGTTTTATAGATCAAAACTTGCGCTTTGGGCTTCCTGACTCTTTGAATGCCTGATTGTTGAGTTTGTTTTTGGGAAAACCGCCGTAGAGGTTTGTTGGGTCAAAACCTCCACAAATCAGGGCATGTTATTCAAGAAGGACTCACACAACCACGTGGCCACGTGCTGGGGTGGTTGAACTACTGGAGTAACCATCAACCCAGCCCGAAAATAGGAAATTTTTATATATTTTTTAATGATTTTAATGGCATACATGGAAAATTACATGTGGACTCGTGTATACACGCGGAAAAGTCTGGGCATACTCGCGTATGGGATTTTTAACACTGTTTTTTATGAATTTTGTTCAAGTCTATGGGAATGGGTGCCCAAGGCCATAGAGACAATCATGAATCACATGAGGGTGAAAAATGATGCTATAATAGATGCCCCCCAATATATGAGGTCATAAGGGGTACATGATGGCCGAAATGTATTATGCACATAGAAAGAACTTCGCAAGGACAAGGGAGGACTTCACCAGACTTCAGCCTCCCAAAAACCAATGAAAGAAAACAGAGAGTCAACTCATGCTGAGGTGGGAATTACCCATGCTCAGTCAAAAATACATCATATCAAAAGTACAGAATAGATCCAAAATGTATACAAGTATAGCTAAACTGAAAGTACACAATGAATCATCTGAGCATGGCCTGGAAGTACAAGTCAGAATCAATGTCTAAGTATCACATACAGAAAGCTGATCAATGGTGCTGAAAATGGATGTCTGATCATAAAAGTAGCTGTATCTCCAAGTACCAAATCATAAGGGGTGGAACACATGGTACAATCACGCAACTCGGGAGCCAACATATAAGATGCTACTATACTGACACTGCAACATATAAGGGTGAATGACATCACTGGACGAAACTGAATGGACTGTCAAAAGTGAACCGAAAAAATGCTGATGCAACCCGAGGTCTTCACTGATCTCGATGGCAGAATTCTACACAATGGGAATAAATAAGCTGAAGTCGACCATGTGAGAAATCGCTAGATTATCGGTCAATAATGTAAATCGTTAACCAACGCGAGACAACCCACCAATAATGAAAATGAGTGTCAAGGTGCCCCAGTACAATCTAACAAGTGCGAATGAATGAGTTGTAGTCGAACACTTGGAAGAATCTACCAATCAAGAGGCAATGATGAATCCCAACTGTTGATAGCGAAGAGTCTGCCACTGATGACTACAAACCCTAAGGTAGTAACAAAAATACTCTAGACCTTATTCCCAGAGCAATGAGTCGGAGTCGATGGGAAAAGATCTGCTGGAAGGAAGGCATTAAGGCATTCCACATCAGTCCAGTGCGAGTGTAACCTGCAGGCCAAGATTTGGAAGGAATTGGACGAAGTAGAGTGACGGAACCAAATTGAATTACATTTCCGACATGCACAAGATGAAGCTAGCACACAGAAGAAACCCTCTGAACCAACCAATAATGAAAGTTGACACAGAGGCGAGTATCCACCAATAGGGTAAAATGGAAATCAAGGTGCTACACGAATCCCAAGTGTGATAATGTATGCTGACGTCGAACACAGGGGAAACCACTCAGTGAAAGACCCATAATGATGATCAAATGTTGAGCACAAGGTCACCTATCGATGATGTAAATAGGGCCAGGGTACAGCTCTAGGCTTGCTCTCAGAGCAATGTGTCATAGTCGATAAGAGACAAACCCGCCAGCAAGAAGTCAATGGAGACCTTCTTAAACCAGCACGAGAAGAAGACAAAAACATCTGATGTGATATAACAAGATACTGACAAAACCGGGAAGGCCGACTGAATAATGAGTCAAGAGACACCGCAGAATGGCCGACTCCAGTTAGACTTCCCTTGAACAAAAGCACGACTCATGATGACCATGGCAGTAAAAAGTGACACTGTATGAGTCTATTATGCATGAGGCAAAAAAAGCTCTCCATATGATTGGAAGAGATAACCAACCGGGGGAGGACTGACTAGTGAAACAAGGCAAAGGTTGAACCTAGGTCAAAACTAAAACCATCCCAAATGAAGGAAATATATAAGTGTATGTCCTTTTTTCAAGGGTGAAAAACTGACACTGTACTGCCATCAAATTATGAAGTGACATCCCATTACCGCTCTTTTTTTTATATTTGATGTTTTTGTCTTTTTCATATAATAAGCCTGAAAAAGAATAAAATAATGCTATGGTATAATGGATAGAATGAGTATCAAGAAACAGATGCACTAGTTCCTGGGATAGGAACAATCCTATGCTCAATGCAAGGTGGCGGAAACTGGTAAGCTATACTCAGAGGAATGTTCCATCCATAGGTAAAAGGGTGTCAAGTCGTGATAGCTAAGTGCATGCAATGGTTAACTTGTACAGATAGTCAAGGTCAAAAGTTGGCTTAAACATCGAGTCCAAAATGAAGCCGTTTAAAGGCCTGGATAAACAAGTAGCCAATATGCAATGCAGTAATACAACTTAAAAACACCAGGGAGACTCTAGGGTAATAGTCAGAAAAATAATAGTGGAGAAGAAGAAGAATGAAGCTTCAACACATAAGTCATGGTGGGACTAAAGAGGATTCCTGAGCCTACACAAAACATAGCATGGGAAACAAGTGATAGCGATGAACTAACTAGGAAGCCCATGTAAAGGAAGGCTCTACCACCAAGTCATGATTAAATAATCGACGATTGAAATGGGTTTAATACTCATGACCTGATGGGATCGACCCTATGGCAAGTGATCAGAATGGAGGCTAGTATGAAAAATGCAACGGAAAGTGGATCCCCTAACCTATATGCCAGTGAATATCGTATACTTGCCATGATGGGTCAACAGTCATGGATCAAAAACTGGAAAAAATCTTGAGTTCATCAAAATGTACCTGAAAATATACCACTTCCAAGCATCCGGGTTATGCAGCTTAAGGTAGATTGAAAAAATAAGCATAACAAATTTTTGCAAAAAAAATTCAATTTTGGGCATAAATACACAAGTTACCTCATATTTGGTTCGTTGTGACTTGCTGAATTGGGAAAAAGAGCTCTGGAGAAAAAGCCTCTTTTGTCAAAACAGGAGCAATCGACCGTCAAACTTCACTGAATTTGTTAGGTGAGCTCTTAATTCATCCTTGTTATTCATTTTTTCTGTTCATAAGTTAAAAATTATGAATTTTCACCATAGAACCATTTTTTTAAAATCATAGGTTTGCACATACGTGGGTTTATAATGACCAAGTCGCGTATATACCCGACTGTGCACAAAGAAAGTCGCATATGCGCAACCCAAAATGAAAAAATGTGTATCTAATGAACAAATTATTGAATTTTTGCAGGACGACTATATCTTGGAGAGAGTGTGAGCATAGTGCCATTGACAATGAAGTCATGTAGGACCAAGTATCACTCAATATTCTTCGGAATTGTGGATTGCTCAAGTTTTTCAAAATGCCAAATATGAAGAGTAATGTCCAGTTGCTCGAAATGCTTATGAATTATTGGAAACCGGAAGAAGACTACTTCATAATATATCAAATGCCCATACGCATCGAGGTGGAAGATATCTATTTTATTACTGGACTCTCCCGGAGGGGGGAGCCAGTAGACTTGCATGGTAAGCCTTTGGGAGGGCTAATCGTGGAAGATTACATCCACGTCTACTGCGTAGAGGGATCTAAGAAAGTTGGAACTCAAATTGCTATCAAAGATTTAAGATACTTGCACATTAAGATCCTCCTTTTTACTATTGGCAGGGTAGCGGGATATGCTTCCCTACACTAGGCATCCAGGACTCAAATGAGTATAGCAGTGGAATGCTTAACTCATTTATATGATTGGTGCACATCTCCACTGATGAACATGAAGCAACAATTGACTTCTATCCGAAAAGAAAAGACAAAACATTTTAGATATGGTACAATCTTGATGACATTCTTCATCGAGAAGATTCCTGGGCTGAGACCCAAAGTGATCTCTTCTATCAGCAGCCCGAGAGACCCAAGAATTGCCTGTTGGGCTGACTTGCTGAAGAGATTGGGGGGAAGTGAAGTTCCCTGAACCACTTGGGATGATGAGTTCTTCCAATGGTGGGGAGAACAAATCATCGTTGTGGAAGACTATCCCTATGCCGGGATGGATTTTCATGGCAATCCAGACCTTGTCCTTCCACCAGGCGCAGCATGGGTCACAGTCGGTAAGTTTGCGATTTTTTTACTTATATAATTTTTTGGATTTTCTCAATATATGTGAAAAAATGGAAAACAAACATGTTTTTGATTGGATTCAAAATGATATACGATTTTATAATGATCATGATACAGATATTGGACCAGTTCGACCTGAGGGTTACCCATGACATAAGTGTCACAGAGGCGAGGTGGATACAGTTGATCCAGATAGGACTCTCCAGGCTATACAGAGGAACTTGGATGGATTAACCCGCCAAGTACCTATGGCTGCAGTGGAAGATCTACCTGAAGCCATCTAGAGATGGGTGGTAGGAGCACCCCGTGACTGGGTACAGTTATTCCACCGAGTTGCCACCACGATCGTGTTCTATAAGAACACAACTTCCGGGAAGGGACCTCAAGAGTAGATAGATATGATATACCAGATGACTGTATATTTTCTGAGACTGAACATGATCAGGCATAAGCCCAATTTTTTGTAGGACTTATGAATCCAAATTTTGTATATTTTTTTGAACATTCTGATGATATATATATATACAGCGACTATTTGATGCGATGTGACAAATGTATAAAAATGTATGATGTTTTTGATGATTAAATTTTATTGTATAGAATGATTAATATGCCAATCAATTGCTTGATTAGCTAATGAGTCTGCCATCCAATTGTTAGCTCGAGGAATATGAATGAAAGTTAAAAATTGAAATGATCTTTCTAACAAATGTACCCTCAAGAACAACCGAAGTAAAAATGGATCTCGAAACCGATAGGTATTTTTCAACTGCGACACCACGAGCTGGGAGTCCAAGAAAAGTACCAACAAATGAACACCCAAAGATATTGCCTCCGAGAGTAGATAAATAACTACAGTGTATTATGTTGTATTATTAGAAGCAGGACCATCGCAGACTCCTCTTGATACTAACAGCTGACTGGATGGATGATGAAGCACCCAAGCCGCAGAAGCCAAGTTCCAGGTGTGTCTACTAGCACCATCAGCGAAACCAAAATGACTCATGACATTCGACACAACCTGCCAAAGAAGATAAAAAAAAATCACCATCCCATCAAAGATCTAAAAACCAGATATGTACAAAGCAAAACTACTATATACAAAAGTGAAATGTCAGGCCGAAGCCTAGGCATAATACTTTTTCAAATAGAGCCCATTTCTGGGCTTCGACAACTCGTTTCCTTGAAAATCAACCAAGGTATATGCTCCTTTTTTAAGGAATTTTTTAACGATGAAGGGGCCATACCACATAGACTTAAACTTTCCTGCCCCCGGGGCATATTTTTCTTCGGCATAGACCAAAAAACGGTCACCTTCCGAAAAAACCCTAGGTTTGACCGCTTTATCGTACTAAACTTTAACTCGGTTTTTATGTACTTCATTCATCATGGCGGCATCCCACCGCTGCTCATCAAGATGTTCCAGATGAAGGAGACGTTCCTCAGGACTAGAAGTGTCAGGAAGAAGTTCAACAACTAACTTAAGAGAAGGAATCTCGCATTCAATGGGAAATACAGATTCCAACCTGTAAACTAGCTGAAACGGAGTAAAGCCAGTTGTAGTTTTCACTGACGTCCTGTATGCCCAAAGTGCAGGATATAGCATAATATGCCAGTTGGATCGAGCTTTATTGATTTTCCTTTGAATAATTGTCTTCAAAGATTTATTCACGGCTTCCACTTGCCCATTGGCTTGAGGATGATATGGAGATGAATGCTCATGCCGGAAACCTAATTTTACAGCCAACTCAACCATCATGTTATTCTGAAAATGACTGCCATGATCAGTGACAATCTCTCTAGGAATACCAAAATGAGCAATAACCTAGTTAAAAAGAAAACGAGCTGTTGTCTCACCATCATTCCCAAAAGTAGGCATAGCCTCGACCCACTTCGTAAAGTAGTCTACTGCTACAATAATATACTTGTGACCTTTAGCCGAAGCTGGGTTACAAGTAGTATAATCAATACCCCACTTTGTAAAGGGACCGATAGTAATGACTGGAAAAAGCGGAGCTGGATGAGCACACATTTTTATAGTATAAACTTGACACGGATGACACTTTTTGACCGACTCCATACAATCTTTGAAAATCGAAGGCCAAAAATACCCAGCACGCAAGATCTTTTGGGCTGTAGCAAGCCCATATAAATGACCACCACAAGCTCCATTGTGGCAATCATTCAGCACAGCCTCAACTTCTTTGAGAGTTAAGCAACGTCTCAGGATTGAATCAACCCCTCGACGGTATAAAGCATCACCAATGATCAAGTAATTCTTAGCCAAGTGACACAACTACAACGCTCATATTTCGAAGAAGTAGAAGGAAACTTCGCAGTCTGAAGATACACAATGATATCTCCATACCAAGGATCCTGTGGAGAGTTAAGAAACAAATGTTCATCCGGGAAGGATTCATCATAGACTATCTCATCCCCACAGGGAAACTTGGAGATCAATTCCGTGAAAATCAATGATTTCTTGGACTTGGCAGACATAAACTCAAGATCAAATTCCTGCAAAATCACAATCCATATATTGTATTTGCCCCCAATCACTCGCCTACTGAGAAAAAACTAAAATGGATTAGCTGCTGCCAAAACATAAGTTTTTCGTAGAAGAATGTAATGCCGGAGTCGCTGCACAACATGATCAAATACAAAAGCTAACTTTTCTAACGGATTATACCAAAGCTCAGGTCCTACCAATCCTCGACTAAGATAGTATATAACATGCTCTGCAAGAGCATCATCCTCGTGAACCAGAACCATACCAATGGTAGATTCTGCTGCTGCAAGATACAAAAGGAAATCCCTGCTATAATCAGGTGGACTCAATAAAGGAGCAGAGGTCAATGCTTTTTTCAAAGCATCGAATGAGCATTGAGCGAAGTCATCCCAAAAAAATGGAACTCCCTTCTTCAACAATCCCATAAATCCCTTGGTAACTTGAGCATAATTTATGATAAATCTCCGAAGAAAATTAGCCTTTCCTTGTAGACTTTGAATTTGATGAACAGAGGATGGGAGAGGCAACCGAAGTATTGCCTCAACCTTGGAGGGATCTACCCTAATCCCTTCCCTAGACACAATGAATCCCAATAACCAACAGAATGTAACCACGAAAACACACTTGTTTGGATTCAATCTATTCTTATAGAAACGACATCGTTCAAATACTTTCCGGAGGTGAGCAGGATGATCCATTCTCTTTCGAGAATGAGCAGCTAAATCATCCAAATATGCCTCGATAATCTGTTTGATGTCGTGGAAGGCATATGACATGGCCCGCTGAAACATAGCCCCAACATTTTTAAGGCCAAAAGGCATCTTCTTGTAAGAAAAAGTACCCCAGGGACAAATAAAGGCAGTCTTATCCTGATCTTCAGGACGGATAGTAATTTGATTATATCCGGAGAAACCATCCATGAAGGAGAAAATATCATTACCAGCACACTCATCAATAATCTAATCTATAAATGGTGTGGGGTAATTATCTTTAGGACATGCTTTATTAAGGTCTCTGAAATCAATGCAAACTCGAATTGTTCCTTTCTTTTTATCCACGGGAACAGGATTTGAAACCCATTCTGTCAAAGGAACATGGAAGATAAATCTTGCCTTTAGCAGCTTCTCCACCTCGGCTTTGATAGCTGCAGCCTTCCTAGGATTAACCAGACGAAGTTTTTGCCTTACCGACTTAGCGTTTTCGTAAGTCTTGATCTCATTCTGGACAATAGATGGATCTATACCAGGCATTTCCTCATAAGACCAAGTGAATAAATCCATAAACTCTTTAAAGAGATCGGTATAAATATGAATCTCTTTAGGGGAACATTCAGCTCCAATGAAGACATTCTCTATAACATTGGGATCCCTGGAAATGTTCACTGGGATAGTTGGAGAAATCACAGCCATGTTCCCTTCATCATGTACCTGTGTTGGTGCTAAAGGGTTCAGGACTAGGCGAACAGGACCAGGAGACGGAGGACTTGGAAAACTTGTTTCAACTTCACTCAAATCAGGTAAAAAGTAAGACCGATGATGCAAATCATCCCACAGTCTATCTATACCAGTCATAGCTTCCAGGATGGCCTCTTCAGATGGAAGAGTGGTATCAAGGCAATCCTAGGTAGAAGAAGAGCTAAGTGTCCAAGCCGGAGCCACATCGCCATCCAATTCCTCCAGAGAAAGAGGAGCTGGAATGGACTCTGCAGAGTCAACAATAGACTAATAAGCAATCTCAGCTGCAGACATGGAAAACTCCATTCCACCCACTTGACCTTCCGCTAATGTGGCGGTAGGGGAGGGCAAGGTCCAAGGATCCGAAAAATAATGAGTTTTGAAGAACTCTCTTCGAAGAGGAGCCCTAGAGGATGAAATTGCATTAATATGAACCGTAGGAGGTGGAATATCGAAAGTACCCATCAAGGAAGAATACATTCCCACCCCTAAATTCTCAACAGGCGCCTTGGTATTATCCAACTTTGGAATAGTTGAGTCAGTAGATGCATTCGGGTCTACAGGAGGACAGTCCAGTTGATCCACCGTAACAATCGTCCCTTTGTGAGGGAAACAAATAATCCAAAATAATGAAGATGCAATGGCATCCATCTCATAAATCCATTTACGCCCCAACAGAAGGTTGTAGTCCAAGCTTGCATCAACTATCTCAACCTCTATATTTACAGTTTTGTCCCCAACACAGATGGGCAAAGCTGAGACAATACCATGCGGTCTGTGAGAATGACCATCAAACAAAGTCAGAAGAGTAGTAGATGGAATAGCTGCGGGAGATCCAATTCCCTTCCAACATGTGAGAGACATCACACAAGTGGAAGCACCCTCATCAACGACCATCCGGAAAATATTGCATTTCTGATACGATGATTTAATATGAAAAGCCATATGATGGGGGAGTCTCTTTTTAAAATTAGTCATATTGAAAGTAATCATAAGAGAGTTCTCTGGATCAACAGCCCCAATAGTAGTGATCAGAGCACTGCGCTGAGCCGGACAAGACTGGAGCACCTCAAGAGCCGACATGGCACAAGGACTCTGTGCCATATCTTCTACAATAGAGTAGTTTTGGGTAGCCTTGGCATTTGGATTAATCGTCATACGCTTAGTATATGCTTTGGGCATCTAAGGTATAGGATCAACAGTAGGCTTCGTGATGTGAAGCGGCTCAGTAGCATCGGGAGCACCCTTAGCTTTCGAAGACTCATCTTCGCCATAATCATGGGATCTCGTGGTGACATCCACATGAGCACTCATCAAGTATATGTTTGATGGAATTTCCGCTTCCTGGGTGCCCCCAGAGGAAGCCCCGGTATTTTGATTCATGCCAACAACTAGCTGTTGCCCTTGAGGAAAAGGGTTTGTCAATACAGCCTGGGAACTGGAAGAAACCTGCTGAGCTAACAAGCATTGTGCATCCTGAATTTTAGGGAAAAGGTGTGTAAGATGGTCTCCAGCACACAACTTGCATGGAAATTTCACTTTCTTTTTATCCTTTGGACCTTCACCAACATTCTCGTTGGTTTTATTCGCATTACCCTTCCCATTCTTGCCCTTTTTCTTATTATTATGTCCCTTCTTCCCTTCATATTTTTGATTTCCTTTGGGGTCGGAAGTTTGGACGGCATTTACCGATAAAGATTGGGAAGGTGATGATTCAGCAGGCATAGCCTGACCAGAAGGAGCAGAGTGTATAGAAAACTGCTGCAATTGAGTAAGCAGGTTAGCTGCACCACTATTGATTGACCTGATAATTCCATCACCATGAGGACCGGGTTTAGTCTTAGATAAGTCCAATTTGGAGCAAGGAGCATTAGGCAAATATTTATGAAGAACCCCAGACTGAGAATATATCAATTCAAGCTGCTAGGCCCTAAAAATGGCTTGCTCCTTGGAAAATACCCCGGACAGGGATACATCCTTAGAAATATCTGACTGCAGAGATTTCAGAAACCATTCCAAAAGGAATTCTCCTGGAATATGAGCTTTAATAAGCCTCATCCTTCTCCACCATTCCTGAATATGATCAGAAATGTGGGTTGCATCATCCTGTTTAAAATTAGCTAGGAGTTCAGTCCCAGCATCATAACGGACAGGAAACTGGAAATGATTTAGAAATGTTGTAGCCAGATCTCCAAATGTGGCAAAACTGCTCCCAGTTAACTCAATATACCACTTGGCAGCGTTTCCAGTTAAGGTGCGTTGAAACAATCTCAACCTAATCGAATCATCGATCAGGGAGTTAGAATAACACCATAAATGGAAAGTGGTGATGTGATTAGCCAGATCCTCTCCATTCTTGCCTTCAAACTTTGGAATGTCCGAAGGTAGTTTGGTCGGGACTGGAGGCCACCCCGAACTATATCAGATTGGATCATTCGTCAATTTCGACAAATCTGGCAAGTTCAAAGTTGCCAAAAAAGGTAAGCGAGGAGGAGCTTGAGGATTCCATCCTTGATGGGATGGATTCTCAACATTCTAAAAAGAATACCCTGGATTTGATAAGGCACCAGGTTGCTAGAAGGAACTCGTAGAAAAAGGAGAAGAGCCCCCTCCCAACGTAGAGTTACCAAAGACTAGACCAATTCCCCCTCCTGAAGTATTGAATGAAGAGGAAAGCCCCTGATAGGGGTTCCAAGCATTAGAAAGAGGGGAAAAAGTCTGATAAGCACTCAACAAAGGGAAAGAAGTATTCCCTTGGTGACCAGCGTAAAACTGATCCCCTGCCCCCACTATTGTAAATACAGGGTTCCAACCTGTAAAAGTAGTCGAATTTTGACCTCCAGACCAAGGGTTGAAACTCTGAGTCTGAGAAGTAAACGGAAAGAACCCTAAAGAAGGATTCGAACTAGGAATATGCCCAGTTCCGAAGGGGAACCCTTGAAAAGAAGCTTATCCACTAGCCATGGAAGACATGGGTGTAGATGCAGCTACAGCAGTGGAAAAGGAAAATGAAGGAATCCCAGAAGTGGGCATTCCAAAACAAAAGGGACCAGATTGAGAAGCTTGTGCTAGGGATAAACCAGAGCCAAACATAGCAGTACTAGAAGCAATCGAAGATATAGTGATTATGCCTCCTCCTTCTACAGAAGGAGGAGTCTGAATGCCTGCAGCACTCACAGCTGAAGCCGCGTTCCCAGTCGTGGCCATCGAAAGGTATGAATAATATGGAGCATCTTCTGGTCTTGCAGACTCAGGTCCAATGTACTAAACAACGAACGGATAATCAGGAGGAAGAGGAGATGGAAGTGACTCAGAGGGTTGAGGTACTTCCTCTACTTGTACTTCTTCTTCCTACAGAAATAAGACTCTCGAGGTGAGTGGAATGCTCCTCTCGGAACCAACACCTGATCCAATTACAAAACCTTCAATCCCTTGTGGAGGATCTCTCTCCACTGCGTTAGATGCCACAGGGTGATATTCACCTGCTAAATTACTCCTACGCCTTCTTGAACAAGGCTCTGGACTCTCGGGAGATAGCCCCCGGATTCTCCTCGATCGAGGAGGTGCTTGATCAGCCAATTTAACAAATTTTAATTAGACTCAAAAACTATAAATCTAGGCAAGCTAGGAGCAAAGAGCACTGACTACAAAAAATCCTTGAGATACAATCAAGCAAACAAATTTTAGGTATTTCCACTCCGGGTGATTAGGACCGGACACCAAAATACAAGAAAGCGAAGAATAGGACCTCCCAAAAGTAGTCTGGGATAATTATGGCCCAAGCCTACTAGTGAAGGTAATAGAAACAGTTACGCCGACCTCCTAACCACAGCCTTTGCCGACACAAGTACCCAAGCTTCGCAAGGGCACCGCCCAGAAGTACTGCTAGAAGTGATACGACATCTGCCTCAGGTACCATGGGTATTCCCCCCTACAGTCACCTATGTGGAACCTAGGAATGGCAACTATGGGCACCAATCTGTGTCAGAAGCCGGGCGGAATGGTCTTGAGGCAAGATCCAGCAAATCAGAGAGGGGGTATCTCTCTTCTCAGCCTTCACTTCCCCTCGCGCTTGACTCTCTAGAGGAGAGCTTTCCCGGTCCACCTAACGGAGTTGGATTTCACTCAATTAATAAACTTCTATGTTTTTTTTTGAATGGCCTTGGAGATTTAACTCTCCACTCACCTAATCCAAGGCCCTACAACCTAGCTAGTTGGTGTATGACACTAAATAAAAAACTTGCTAGTTGTTTTTAAATTATATCGCTTATTTTAATCGGTTGTTATATTAAGTCAAAGGGATACGGAAATGAAACTCATGGTGTTTTGTGACATAGAAAAGAAATTAATGAAAACCAAACTACATGCAAATGTAGTAATTGCCTTTCGATGAAAAGAAATTTCTACACGGGTTCTACGAGATTATATATTTTTCTTTTCAAATATCAAACTCACACTCGCAAAATCTATGAAAATGACTACAAATGCTTAAGTGCACCTAATTCAAATAACTAAGAGCGTGCAAATTCTAAGATGCAAATCCTAACAAAGCAAAGAGAAATTTCCCAACAATCCTTCAGTTTTATCACTTTTTGATTGTCCACAAAACTAGTTCCAAAACTAGAAACTCTCAATATGAAGACACCAAAATATGCTTGAAAACAAGAGGAAGAAACCAATGACAATTCCTTTCCAAAATCAAGTCAAAAACCAAAGGCAAGAAATCTCAACAAAGCTCCAAAAGATGTAACAAAATGAAAACAAAAATGAAAAACAAAAGCAAATGTCAAAACAAAATGTTTTTTGATCTTTTGAATTTTATGAAAAGAAGAGATCGAAGAGACCTAGGACACTATCCAATTACCAAGCCAAAAAACTTTGAATTTCAAGAAAAACTTCGAAAAAGATCTAAATCTTATAGTGCCACTTTAGTAGCAAGATTTATATGAGAAAAAGAAGACAAGAAACTGAGTAATTCAGCCCAGAAGAATAGTACAACCTTGCAGCAAACAAAAACTTCAAAGAATCAAGAAAGAGTCTTCAAAAATTGCAATAAGACCTAGTCAAATGAACTCAAGAAAACCAACCAAAAAATGGGCAAAAGTCGAAGTGAAAAGCAAGACACAAGGCTAGGAAAGAGTATATGAGCAGAAGCTCTCTATCCTGATGAAGCAGAACAGCCAAGAATCCCTAGGAAGAGATCTTGGTACTCGAACTAGAAATGCAAGCACTAAAAATAAGATTTGCCAGATAAGCCAGTATTCAGTCAAACAAGAGAGAGAAAAGACCAATGACCACTTTCAACATAATCCAGAGGCTATAAAGACACTGCAGGAACAGGTCTCCACAAGCAGACAAGACTAAAAATTCAAGAAATGAAAAATTTCAAAATTTTCCCAAGCATACGCTACTTGACAGTTTTGAAACAAGCGTGCATACGCGACTGTGTCAAAGGAAACCCGTGTATACGTGACTTACTTTGAAGAAAAATACATGTATACGCATCTGTGTATAGACAAACTCGCATATGAAAAGGTAAATAATGAAAAATAAAAAATATCAAGTCTGGATAAAGAACCAGGTCTTCAGTCTGACTGAGAAAAAGTTAACTGGACTGGTAATAATGATTCAAACTATTGGAAACCTTTCAAACAACTCAAACCACCCAATAGGGGAATCACAAAAATGCGATCCCTAGTGGAGTCACCAGTTTTGTTTCGGGGAAAAACACCCTAGAGGTTTTTTGGGTCAAAACCTCCACAGATCAGGGCATGCTATTCAAGAAGGACTCACACAACCACACTTGTATGCTAAAAACTAGATAACATCGATAGTAGAACTCACCCATAATCCTACGTTTGATGTAGATCCCGCGGGGTCCAAACCCCCAGCAACCATTCTTCCTCCTTAACCTGAAAACCAAGAAGAAACGTGCATGGAAATATAGTTGTATAACATATATTTACACTAAATGTCAGTGAAAACCATGTGAAACATTATATAAACCATAATAAATGCTTAAGTAATAATCTTTTTCACATATACAATTAGATGTTAACACGTTATTTCGGGAACAAGATGGTTCTTCTTCATTACGAACAGCATGTACAGTAATAAAAAGTGGAGAGATCACCTGAATCCTTCCACGATCTTTGAACAGACCGTCATCCAGATCCGTTCCGCCCTTGCCTCGCTAAGATACTTTCAAGACTTGTGCACTCGAGATGGCATATGAACTGATGAACATCTCCAGGAAACAAGGGTTTCCTGTAAAAATATGGGAAAGTGCAGGAGGCACAGGAAATCAGACTTCAATTGGGATTCCAAAAGAGTATAATGTCTATAAATTTCTCTCTCCCTTAGGCCATACACATGAGGGGTTTTTATACTCCCTCAAAGTAGTTTCAATCAGTTGGAAACAGTTGGCCACGTGCTGGGGTGGTTGAACTACTAGAGTAACCATCAACCCAGTTCAAAAATAGGGAATTTTTATATATATTTTTAATGATTTTAATGGCATACACGGAAAAGTACATGTCGACTCGCGTAAACATGCGAAAAAGTATGGGCATACCCACGTATGGGATTTTTAACACTGTCTTTTATGAATTTTTTTCAATTCTATGGGAATGGGTGCCCAAGGCCATAGAGACAATCATGAATCACATGAGGGTGAAAAATGATGCTATAACAGAGTTGCCTTGTGACCTGGAAGGGAACTGCGACCTGCGACCTGGCTGGGGAGTGCAACATATGACCTGGCTGGGCAGTGCAACCTGCGACCTGGCTGGGCGGCGCGACCTGTGACCTGTTTCCAAATGCTAACAGCGATCTACTGCCATTGGGTTATGAAGATGTGTGTGAAATTGTGAGGTCAGGGGCATAAATCTACTATCCTTTGAGGAAGTCTTTCCAGGTCTGATACTCTGCTACTATGGGAGAAACCAGAGGGACCTCTTCTTTCAACCGATGCATGCACTCCAAAGCTTTTGGGACTAGATTTTCCTTCTTCTTCCAAATCAGGTTGGAAAGACAGACGAGCTTGGTGTAGATCCAGACTAGCGTGACAAGAAACTGGCCCAGGTTCTCTCATGACGTTGCAAGATCAGGAGTGGCAGTAGCTTTCTTGATGGGCAGCAAAAATGACTGGATTTCCTTATCCACCTATTCCCAGGTCTTCCCCTCACCCAATGCACCTAGCAAAGGAATGTGGTGAAGGATGTGCATCGAATTGATGTAGCTGATCAGGTGTTCATATGCAGCCATTACCTTGTCTAATTCCTTCGATAGCTTATCCTTGGACTACATTTTCATATGGATTTGGACTTTGCCATCTTGCATGTGAATCCAGTCCTTCTTTGGAAAATTTTTAGGAGCATGAGGGTACCACATTATCTATTCCACCATTCTGTCCAAAGCAGCTGAGGCCTCCTTCAACTATTCGTGCTTTTTATTAGTCTCTATTTGGGCTCTCACCAGTGGGGTGACCGTTTGTTTTATGGTAAAGATTTCCCCATAAACTTGCCTCATGGTAGCCACTAATATATCGAACTACCTTTGAACGGTAAGTGGAACTTCATTGACAGGGGGATTTTTGTTTCAGAGTTGCTGAACCTCCTCTCTCAATGCCATCTTTTCCTGTTCTGCCCTTTTTTCCCGCTGCTCTGCTTCATGTAGCCTATTCTATAGAGAAACGAACTCTCTACTCATTCTGGTCACATTCTCTTCTGTGGCTACAGCGAAGGCTGTGCCAGTCGATGCTATCATCATGGGATTAGTCCTAGTATCGAGGACTATGTCTTTTCTGGTTGCGACTGTCGATGCGGCAGAAATATTTTGCACTAGGCATCTTCTTTTCTCCTATCATATTTTGAAGGAGAATTGATCAAACATGAGCCTAGTGAGGTCGAATACCTCCTCCTCTTGCCCCTGGGAGGAACTGCCATCGGAGAGCGTGGCTCGTGTACTGACTAGAGGTACCTCAAGGGGAGATACCTTGATGTTCTCTATCATTTCATCCTCCTCCTCTTTCTTTTTCTTTTCTTCCTCTTCTCTTCATAGGCGTTTGGCTTCTGCCTTTTCATTCTCTCTCTTCCGCATGAGCTCTGCTTTTGCCGCTACTTCTAATTCGGCTTTCCTTTTATGCTCAGCTACTGCAGCTTGCTCTACTTTCTTCTGGCAGTCAGCTTCCACTTTATCTAACTCTTTATTAAGTTCATGTTCTGCTGCAGCCTTCGCCTCTTGTTTCTCCTTTTCCTTCTTGGCCTCCTCGGCCTGCTTTTTCTTCTGTTCTGACCTTAGGCTCTTCTTGTGCTTATCCTCATCCTCTTTCATTTTCTTCTCTCTCTCTTGCTAGGCTCTGGCCACTATTTCTTTCTGTTGGGCAGAAGTACTATGCCCTGTACTGGTTCGAGGCTTTTTAGCGAGAGAAGAAGAAGCACCTCCTAATTCACGGCTCCTGTCTTCCAAGGTTTGGTCATCCGGGTCTTCTTGGCCAGAGTCCACCCTCAGAGCAAGTTGTCAGTCTACATTGTACCAGTTCCTTCTTTCATCTTCTCCGGGGTGTTCCGTGTGCTGATAGTTCCATTTGAAATTAGCCCTCTTGCAATGATCAGGAACTATCCTCTCCGGGTCATATGTTTGGTATTTTAATGCCCGAAGATGGTAACCTTTCATCTCTTCTGCCTCTGCCTCTACCTCTCAGAAGTATTTTATTGTGTATGCGCCGATAGTGAGGGGTAGCGTAGGCCACAGCTTCTTCTTACCCTTGGACAGGACCCTGGAGAAACTGGAAGACATTTGGAAACAGACCTCTTACATGAGCATTCTGTCTGTGACAAAACGAGGCATAGCATGTGGGGCCCTGAACAAGCCAAAGAATCAGATGAATATATACTCGGTGAATGGGAACCAATGCGCCACCTTGGTTATCGTCTCCATGGCTCGCCAAGACATGCAAGGAGCATCTTGGCCGAACAATTTTCTGTATAGAGTGGGGATGAATACTTGAGAGATCGGCTCTATGTCTTGTTTATACCTAGAATCCCAGAAAACCTTCGTTTGTAAGTGGATTGCACGGGTCTGTTTTGGATCCCAGTTATGCACCCATCCCTCAAAGTGCAACCTTGAACAGACAACATCCAACAAATAAGAAGCCATATAGAATTTAGAAGGCATTCCTTCATCTAGTACCAATGCCAAGGATAAGTTTGTATGAATGGAGGTCATCAATATGCTAGCCCAGTTAAAATGGGTGTCGTGCGCTGTGACGTACTCCATGAGAGTCGCCCATGTGCCGTTGAAGGTGGTGGCATCAGGGCACCCATACAATCTGCAAAGCATGGCAGCCAGTAATTTATATACTTTCCTAAGGCTCACCACTGGATATTCCTGGTCCTTTTTTACCTTAAATTTCTCAAGCTCCTCCCACCACTGCTTTATAGTGTCAATAATAGGAACTGCATGGGAGATAGCCCATTCTTCTATGAAGTCTTCTTTTCACTTAGGAAAAGAGTAATAAACATGAGCATCTAAGCCTTTGAGTGTTGTGAAAGCCTTGCCTTCACTGTCTCTAATTACAAACTTCTTGGGGTCATTTTTCTGTATAATCTAATCTATCATCTCTGGGCACGGGAGTATAGCCAGATGGGCACTTGTAAGATGTAGCTTAGACCTTTTAACCTGTAAATGTATATCCTGATCAGGGAGGTCTTCTGGGAATTCTATTCTAGCAAACTCCTGGTACACTTGGTACCAGCACATGCTATCCCCTTTGGCAAATGTGCAAAGGGTATCTTTGTAGATCGGAGGTCGGGACATTGGCATCTCCATCTCTACATCCTCCATTGCCAGGTGCTTGTCTTTTTTCTGAGATATTGGAGGTCCCATGTCGTTGGAATCTGAGGGGACAAATATACACTCCAAGTCTGCTTAGAATTCACCTGTCATATTCATGAAAGAATCCCAAGATAAGAAAGATGCCATGATGGTAGAAGACCAGTTACAGCTTATCAATTATTTCAACTGAGGCCACAGGCCGAGCTGAATAAGTGGCCTACTGGGTCGCGGGGTCACAAGTTGTGAGAAAATGGAAAAGGTGTGACCTTGCGACCTTGTGACTAGGTCGCGTGGTCGCAGGGTTGCAGGTTGTGAGAAAACGACAGGGATGCGACCTTGCGACTAGGTCGTGGGGTTGTTGGGTTGCAAATTGCTGAAAAATAGTGGAAATACAACCTTGCAACCTTGCGACTAGGTCGTGGGGTTGCAGGGTTGCAAGTTGCAATAAAAGAGCGGAAATGCGACCTTACAACCTTGCGACTAGGTCGCGGGGTCGCGGGGTCGCAAGTCGTACTAGGGCTTGTCGGGGTTTTGGCGCACGCGGCGTGAAGTTGGTTTTGCCTCTAACTTGCAAAACACAAGGCTAGAAGGGTTCAAATAGAGCCAGGGGATATTTTTTGGAGCAGGGTATAGGCCATGAGAGGCTGGATGAGAAATTGTGATGAGTTGGGCAAGCAGGGTGAAAGCTGGAATCAGAAGAAAAGCCCTAAGTGACAAATGAAAAAAATGAATAAGGCAAGGGAAAATTTAAAGGCTGTGGAATGCAGGGATTAGGCAAGAATAACTAAAAAGGAAACAACAGGAGGGAAAGGGCAACTTACCCAGGAAAATCGCGCTCTAGTCAACCTGTCAGAGGCGTTTTTTCTATACGCTGCATGTGTAAAATGCGACCTAGAGACCTCCTATATATAAAAAGGTTGCACGTGTGGGCCATTAGTGAGGTCACGAGGTCACATGGCAAGGTGATGTGAGAGGGATGCGACCTAGCGACCTTGCGACCTTACGACCTCAAGGTCACGAGGTCGCAAGGTCGCAGGGTCGCGGTTTTCCACAAATTTGAAGTTTTGCAACTCAGCGACTTAGTCCTCTAGACTCTTTACTTAAATTTTCTTTGTGCTCAAGGGGCTCCAAAAATTTTAAAGTGGGGTTTTTTTGGAGGGTGTTGTAGAGGCTACAACACATTCAAAACCATAACAGATGTAAAAAATTTGAGACATGAAATTTGCAATCTATTGTAACATCCAAAATCTTTAGACAATTTTAAAATCAATAACATAACATAGAAAAAATTTCATCTAATCATAGTTAATTTCTCAGAATTATGATGATCCCAACATATTCCACCCAACTGTGAACTATCTCCAATAGTTACCCACCGAGCTAAGATCTACTTGCCACTAGAATCAACAACCTCATTGATTCCTTGGTGATTTCTTCCCAACAAATTTTTAGCAGTGTCTTGCTTTAAGGTCTGCCAACCTTTTTGCCTAGACCTTTTTTATATATATATATTTTGAAAAAGATACTCTTATTTCTCTTTAAAGCACACCTTTCTCTCCTGTTGTGCTTTATTTTACCCCACTTGGTATTTATTTCCAACTAAGTCATTAACATAATCTTTCTCTCCCATTATGTTAATATTTTCCTCTTTATTATTTTCTCCTAGGGATTTTTAGGTGACTTTTAGGGAAGGTCTAAGTTGAACTTAACCACCAATAGCATTTCATAAGCTGGAAAGAAGTCTTCTAAAACTCTAGAGTTATTTCCTGAATACTCCAACCAATGTATTCATTAACTCAATAATAAAAGAAAATATTACCTCATTACATCAGTCCTATCCTGGCTTCCATAGTCATTGAATCCAATAAAAATTCAATGTCTAAAAATAGTGAATGTCTACAAATCCATTGTAATTTACATAATTTTCCATTTTCATATTATCATTAAAGAAAAGGAATATTTATATAGACCACACATCTATACTTGACCCTCAACATGGGTCCCATAACTTGTCAAGGTACATTAACAACAATTCATCACATGTAATGTAGGTGGTATACATTCCAAATTTTCACATAATAATAATCATGTAATTTACAAAAAAAGACATTGACATGTCTTGCAACCCATATTATTATAATTTATTTAGGGTCTCACCTTAGCAACTGTCAATATTGTAGAGAACTAATAATCCCATTGAACAGTAGGACAAAAAAATGAGATTTTTTTCTTTCCTTACATTTAGCTTGCAGCCATGTAAGCGACAACCATTAAGGAATTTTGGGAAGAAAATTTGCAATAATGAAATCTACAACCACTGTAGAATTTTATCAAATAGTGTGCAAGCATGCAATCTACAACCAATTCGACATTCCAACAAATAGTTTGCAAGCATGCAATCTACATACATTGAGGAATTTTAAAAACAATTTGCAAGCATGCAATCTACGGTCAATGAGACATTCTACCCAATAGTTGGCAAACATACAATCTATGGCCATTAAGGAGATAGTTATCAAACATAAAATAAATTTCCATAAATATGTTTAAACTATCAGAGAGATAGTAAAACTAGAATTTATATAATAGCATGAATCATATTCATATCATCAATGGTAAAATTTCTGCCAACAACACAACCAACAATCCCTACAGGAGTGTCTAATCACGAAAGTCGACCAAATTATGGATCAAAGTATAAAAATAATTTTTTATTGGAATCAACATGGGGGTTACATGATCTCAAGATATGAAAACCCCTTGATGTTAAGATTAATCACATAGAAAACTTCCATGGATGCAATTATTTAAAACAACAAAAATTTGGATCTCATTTACCTCCTTTTGTTGAACACATGGAATGCAAACTTTCCTCTACAACTCTAAATGAAGAAAGAGAACCCAAAATTATGCTACTATGAGTTGTTCATTGACTTTAAGTTCACTATGTGAGTGCCACTTCACTCATTGCTTATTTTTAACAACTAAAGTGGTTCGGTCAATTTTTTTTTCAACATTCCATTGTCTTCTTCATGGTCAACCCCAACTTCTAAATTATTTAGTTATCACACTAGCCATACATGCATTCATTATTTATAAGCAGTGCATGGGAAATTGAACCACATTTTTCCACTTCTTTTTCTTATGCACCATAATCATTGTTCTAATATTATGCATAAAAAGGTTGGCAATTAATCTACACTATAAACAATGAGTGCTAAGGATGGTTCATAGGTACAATAGAGGTTTTATTGTATTTTATCCGAACCCATATTCAAATGTCATGAGCACAACTCTTAAAGAAACATTATAAATTTCTACTCTTTCATGAATTCATTAATCATGCATCATCCATCTCATGTTAATTGTAGTCTACTACAAGTTTAACTAAAATCATACCTGACATGATGCCCACTAGTATCATATCTGTACTTATTCTTTTCATAACGAATCCCAAAAGGCGCCAATGTCACAACCTTTTTCTCTGATACCATTTGTAACATACTCCGGTAAGCTCGCAAGAAAATGCATGAAGTTAGGAATTTTTTTTCAAAATTTACCAATGTGTAAATTTCTAATTTAATTTCTATATCGCCCCATTAACCATTAGAATAACCATCATCATCACCTAGAGAGATGTTTAGGAAAAAGCATAGTGAGTTACACAACCATTAACTGTCCTTGTTGTAGCATATTAGCTTAAATTTTATGCTATAACTATGCATCAGTCCCAGGATTAGTTTAACTCATTTAGTATATCACATAATTGATAATATAAACATCACATCATTAGACATTGATTCACCTTGGAAACCCTGTATGGTGAGAACCAACAAACGTTTAATTTTATTATTAAATGCCTGTGAGGGTTGTCACCCCTCACTCAATGGTTATAAGGGAGTCCATCCCTTGACCATTTTCATAAAAATTACATAGAAAATAATATTAACTACAACATAACTAAATATAATCTATTACAATCATCATGATACCATTTACCCACGAATCGTCAATCTTTGTCTTTGTAGTCGAACTGTTTCCTTTAGTGGGTCATTGCGCAGTTGGAACTATTAAACCTGCATGGACTAACAACTCTTTATCTTCCACAATGTTAAACTTTAAAATCCTTTTCTCAATCCATCCTTTTGTCCCACCATTTTTGTCGTTAGCACACTTGATTTCATGATTAGATAGAATATTAATAAACCAATAATCAATCTCTATTTGTGACACTTCAACACTATTTGTCCACATGTATAAAACATAACCACATTGACATTAATTTCCTTCTTTAATGTCATTTCTCATGCATTAGTAACAAATAAATCACTATCCAGCATCATCTTTCTAGCAAACACTAACAAAATCTTACATGCACTTTCATATTATTTCCAAAGGAAAGCTAACATACTATCTAATAATATTGTGCATGTGAATGCTTAACAAGATTTCAGGATAACTATCCCAACAAGGAATTTATCTTTTTGCCCACTCTTATGTTTTATTTTCAAAAGGGATTAATGAAATAGATGTTATACTTATGCATGTGAATGCATGTCCTTTTCAAAAAACATCTTTTCCACGCAAGAGATATTCATAATGGTTATTATGTATAACAATGCCAACTCTATTTCAAACAAGTTAAAATACTAGTTATAATTTTGTGCATGCAATAGCATAGCCTGTTATTCTTAGATGTAAAACATATATTTCTTTCGAAAAGAAAATAAATAAATATTTCATGGAAAAATAAACACATTTCTTTTCCAATGGGTCAAACGCATACCACTTATTCTTTCATGCATGCACATGGATATTTCCATTTCATCCAAAATATATAACCCAATAACTATACTTTTTCCATGTATGCAAGCATATATGTTTCTCTAAATAATCTTACACAATAAAGCAGGTGATTACTATTTTTCCTCTCTAAGAATCTAATCCAATAATGCATACAAGGACATATTTTTCTCTTCTATTCTTTTTGAAGAGTTCTAACCCAATAATTGATTCCTTGCATACAAATATATATATATATATATAATATATATATATATATATATATATATATATATATATATATATATATATATATATATATATATTTCCCAAAGAATTTAACACCATAATTATTCTTTTTCTAAAATGTACCTAACTAACTAGCTATTATGCATGAAATACAAAACATTTTCTTATCATTTCACATATTGGAGAGATTTGTAATATTTCCTCAAGAAATAACATGAATAACACATCCTTCTCAAACAGCACAACCAATTTCCTTTAATGCAAAGGTTTTATATGAGCTACCCCTAACGTAACTTATTTATACCTTTTTACATGACTCAAGCTCCTCATGCATGTAAAATCACACAATAATTTCTAGTACATCAAATGTACTAGATAATTATTCATGTGCACCTAAGCACATACTCTCTTCAAGAGTCCAATATTTCTCTTTAACTTTTAATGAATATGAATTATGAGAAAATAATTGGTAATCTCTTAAAATAAATATCTTAATTCCTTTTAAATAATTATCAACATAATTATTATGTCTATATGTACATAAAAAATTATTTTTATCTAGCTGAAATATCAAATAGAAGCACTCTATTTTACTCTGTTTGTTTCTATTTTAGCCAACAAGTTCGGACTCATATTACGAACATATGGAAACGAATTTCATAAAACCAAAGGAGGTTTTTGTTTGGAACAAAATTATTCAAAATAACCTCTGTCATTGTTTTCACAGGGGTCATGGTTTTTAAGATTTGAATGAATATTTTCTGCCCACTTTTCCAGATTTAAGTATTGAATAATTTCTTATTCTTTTCAAAAAATTTGGACACGGTTTCCAACAAAATTGAAACAATTTTTGGAAAACAAAAAGAGGTTTTTATTTCTAATGGTTCCCTTAAAAATAATCTCTCTCACTTTCTACATAGGTGTTACGGTTTCAAAGATTCGGACAAATATTTGGAGCTCATTTTTCAAGAATTAAATATTAAATAATCCCCTGCTTTTATCATCAATTATGGACAGGGTTTTTTAGACATGGGAAAATAATTTTTAAAATATGAAACACTTTTTTTGTCATATCATCTTCTTTTACAAAAAACTCTTTCATTTTTCTCATATCTATTTCGGTTTGGGAGATACAAAGTCATATTTAGACGTTATTTTCCAATAACTCATGCAATTCACAGAATTATTTATCCATGAAAAATTTTTATGAATTCACAACACGTGAATTCTTCTAAGAATTCAATGAATAAAACACTTATTCCTCTATCCACAAAATTATATGTACTTTTTCTCAAGGAATAATCTTGATTCTTCATCATATGAACTTTTCCTTGCAATTAATTCAATTATTATATCATCATGCCCCATATGCAAATATAAGAATTTTCAAAGAATATGGTTACTTATCTCTTGATGCATGCTTGGAATACTCTCTTCCTCTTCTTTGGATCCATTCTCCATGTATTCTCCCATTCCCTTATTATAATTCTAAAATAGGCTTATAATAAATAGAATTAATAAAATGGAATAGCTTTTATAAATCATAAAAGCATTCCAGATTTTTCTAAATCATAAACGAATTATAGCTTTTTTATATCATAAAATCATTCTAGCTTTTCTAAATTATAAAAGCATTCCATAAAGAATCCATAAATATGATTTTTCCTAAATCACTCCATAAATCTCTCATGATTTTATTTTTAAAGCTAGCTTTTTTTTTCCTTATGAACAAAATATCACTTATCCATAATTTTTCCAAATCTATAACTCATTATTTCTAAAAATCATAAAATATACCAACTTCAAAATATAATTGATTTCCATAGAAGAATATAAATTCTTATAAATAAAATAATTAAGAAATAATTCTTCCAATATACCTATAATCAACAATTACAAGAATATTCTTCATGTAATATCAATATAATAATAAATAATATTTAATTATTTAACAACCCTGATTTCATGAGATTTTTTAGGGTGGCTTAAGCCAGAGATATTATACCAACTAAATTATTTTTCTTTTTTGTAGCTTCTCTTACCAAATTGGCTGCAATATTT
This sequence comes from Pinus albicaulis, assembly GCA_034641835.2. Taxonomy (NCBI): domain Eukaryota; kingdom Viridiplantae; phylum Streptophyta; class Pinopsida; order Pinales; family Pinaceae; genus Pinus; species Pinus albicaulis. Next base: position 34,373,841 of record CM076580.1, on the reverse strand, counting down.
TCAACTAGGTCCTCTAACTCAGCCTGTCAAAGAGATGAGACTATGTCATTGAATTACATTTCAACAGACTCTCTATTACAACAGAACTTGAATCAACAACAACTCGTTAAACTTTAGTTGTTAAAAGCTTTATTCATTACTCTCATGTGACTAGTCCACAGACCACGTAGACCGATGAGTAATAAATATATTGTTTTTCACCTTTCAGTTTGGAAAAATTTCCCACCAGATCTAAGACATTTAGGTATATGAAACTAATGTAGCATTAAAAAGAAAACCAGAACACACAAATACAAATTACCTACTTAGCTACTGTCATGCCATTGTTTACTAATTTTGGCGAACCATACTCTCTCGAAAAAAAATGTTTATGCCCTTCAGTCCAAGGGTTACTCCAACAAGATCAACAAGTTTGTTCACACTAACCTGCAAGACAATTAGAATTGGCTTTCAATAAAAGTGCAACTGAAATAGGATTACATGCCAAAGCAACCCTCCACGAAAACTTAAAACCACACATTAACATCAATTATAAGTGGACAAGAAAATATCATTAACATTGAAGTTTTACGTGCATGTGACCTTCCTTTAAACATAAATTTTTCTCTGGTCTGCAGTTTTTTTTGTTGATGAGACATCCCAGTTGAAGTACAACTCTTTTTCCATGGCTTTTGAATTAACTACCTCCTCTCTAGTGTGTAATCTCAGCGTCCATATTTTGCTTAAGCAATTAGAATAAATGGGAAAAAAATGAAAGAGAAGACAATTGTCTACCATGACTATTAAACATTGCACCCAAATTCCTCTCCTTTAAAGTGATGCCCAAAGTGGTAGACATGGAAATTGTTGTCAAATTTACTAAACAAGAGGCCATCTGTTCATATCCTGGACAAATTACAAGATCTTAATATTATTTATATGTTTTAAAAACATGAATTCCATTGCATAAAAGAACTTATAAGTGTTAAAAGGAAAACTTAACATCTATCAAGACTCTAGGAAACTTATGGAGGATTGAGAAAGAAGCAACAAAATATAAATCCAACAACAATCCTCATTTTAATAATACATAACTATATATATTAATATTAGCACAAAAAAACATTAAGATAATACAAAGAAACCCCATCTATATTAATATTAGCACAAAAAAACATTAAGCTAATACAAAGGAACCCCATCTATATTAATACTAGCGTAAAACAATCTAAGCTAGTTTCTGTTGTAGTCCTGTAGATTGCACTTTTTTTATTTGAATTGTTTGCTTCTATGTCATGTGTTTGGGTAATTTTGTCCTATTTTTAAACAAAATTTATCCTTATTGTAAAACAGTTTAACAAAATAAATCCAACAATGCACGGCTGGCACTAATACTACCGTACAATGTTTTGATAATTCACTATAGAATTTATTCTAATTAACCTTTCGTTTTCTATTGCAGTGGTTAAATTTTAATTCATAATTGCTACTTTGTCTTCCGTGATTACAGTGAAAAAAGGTAACTGGAATAATCAGAAACAATACAAAAGTATTCGGAAATACACTACTCAATATCGTATAAACCCAGAGTCACAATGTGAAATTCAATTCAAACAACTTCAGTTCCTCACTGATGATAAATAAGAACCAAAAGTTAATTACAAATTCCAAAATATCAGTTACTCTATCGAAGAGTCACAAGTTAAATGAGTTATGTTTCCTACACTTCCTAGGCTTTACATTGACTAAGAAGTTATTCATGAACCTGTTACAGAGTTGGCTTCACCAAAATATGCCTCCTTCTACTAGACTACATCCTTCTATTGGAGGATCTGAATTACTGGAAGTCACGAACTATAATATGTGTCTTTCCTAGGTTGTATAGGACTTATTCTCCAAATATTTAATGGAAGACAAACTCATTTGTTTCCTTTGGATCCAAAGAAAAGGATAAAATCCACACAACTTGGAAACCCTCATTGAGTTTCAACCCGAATGGGTCCGCCTCTAGGAAAACTCTGAATCAAGCAATATTTAGGCTTTGGAACCCTCCGATGACTGCCAAGTCACTACTAAAATACATTACAAACCTCCAACTAACCATCCACTCTGGATCCAACTTGGTGATATAATACCAAGGCTCATTCTGTGACTGGTAACACCAAAGGGATAGGCAAGGACCTCGCTTGCGAGGACAAGAACTAGTCGAGTAAATTTGCTGCCTTCTAGAGATATTTCTTGTTTCGTAACAAGAGAAAATCCACAAGTTTTTCTAGATTTTCAAACTTGCTTCCTCTGTCAGAAAATCCCTAGTTTATTTTTTCAAACCTTGTTCACTAGATGACTACACCCAAACAAAACCTTTCTCTTCCTTAGAGTACAGAAGCATAAAAAATCTCGTTGCTTCTTTGCATACATCGTCCCACAAGAACACCTCAGATACCACAAAAAATTCCTCAGTACTCCAGATGCGAACATATTCAAAACCAAAAACTTGGAAAATTTTGCCCAACTAGAAAGCCTTTGTCCCAGAAGATAGAAAAATTATCTTAGAATTTTTTTCCTCCTTCATGGTAATTCCTATGCCAAGAAACAAAGGGAGAGAATGAGAGTGTTGTAGAATGTAACTAGATTCGGTATTCATAATTACCTTGGGACTTTTTACTGTATATTTTTGTTAAAAAAATAATACATAATTATTATTTTAATCATGGGTTTGATGGTCAAGTTGATTTGTCTTTTAGGTCAATCATGTTATTCATACTTATAGGGGTTTTCAAGTAAAAATAATATTTTTCATAAGTGTATAAGCCAAGTCCCATTTTGTTCTTTGATAAAAAGAGTGGAAAATGAATTCTATTTTGAGACCAAATGTTAATTTTAGTCCTTACAAGACCAATTTGGTCCTATTCTGGGTAATTTAGTCTCCTAAGATGTGTATATAGAAGAGAATCTTGCCATCAATTGGAATATATATCAATCAAGTTTAATATGTTGTGAAGGGAGGATAAAAATAATAATAAAAAACAAGAAAATACGTCAAAATAAAGGAGAGAGAAATCAAGATCAAAGAATAAGGAAAATTTCCCCAAAACTCCCACATGTGTGAAATTTCAGAGTTGCGGGAGGACTACAAATTGCAGGTTTGTTGCATGAGGCCAAAATTCTGTTGTAGTGGCCACAATTTGAATTTTGACCATGTTTGGAAGGAATTAACCATTGTTGACTTGTGGAGACTTTGAATTTGACTTGTTTGACGGTTTTCTTTGTGCGCTTATATCCTTGATAAAGGAATTGATACTGTATGAATTATTTATGGACAAAAATTTGGGAGCATGGAATTTTGGGCACTCATGAGTTCCACAATAAAGATGATAAAAAATCATAGTATACTACAAAAAAAGTCTCTAACTAATTTCAATGAAAATACAGTTGAGAATTCCTACTCAAGAGTGTTATGCAATACAAAGAAGATACAATTAAATGAGTTGACATAGTAGTTTACAATAAGAGAAATTGACATAAAACATGAGATTTAAATATAAGAGAATTGGAAATAGAAATATAAACATTAGGCTTCCCATATTTATAATTTAGGTTATGATGATGAATTTAATTCTTTGAAGGGAAACATATGCCGAGAATTTGGACTAAGGCATGTTTTTCATTGCAGGAATAAATCTATCCCCCCTCTTCCTATTGGTAACAAGGGTTCTAGTAACAAATATCCACATTGGACAATGGGCAAGAAAAGTGATGTGGATAGAGAGGAGTATGCATTACATAAAGAGAAATGATGATTTTCCCAAGGTGAATTAAGAAGTAAAGAAAAATTTACCTCCAAATTCATTGCTTTTGAACCTTTATATGATGTGGGTAATGAGATTCATGGTAAAAATATTAATACTATGGCTGATGATGACTATGGAAAACATGTCCTGAGATCCCTTATCCTCAATAACACAGTATGAATACAAAGCCGATTGGAGCATAAAGTAAATGATCCATTGACCAAGAAGCTATAATTATCGGTGACCTAAAATAATTTTTTTTAGAATCAGATTCAAGTAGAAACACCTTTTCGCTATTTTAATACAAGAATAAAAGTACTGCTACAATAAAAATAGATATTGGACTTGGAAATTTCAAAAATGGACATAAATAACATAAAGTGATTTCTATGGTAAGAGAACACCCAGGATGCAGAAGCAACAAGGATGTGGAAAAACTTCCAATTCAGAGGATTAGTGATTCTTTTAGGCCGAAAATAGGAAATGGTTATGTTGAAATTGATGATTTTTTTGATAATAACATCTTTGCTTTTTTGGAGTATGAATTTGGACAATCTTTAAAGGTTCAAATATAAGTGCCTTCTTTTCTTCCTTGGGATTCAAAAATATGTAAATATCAAAAAGGGAAATCCATTTATAGCAAAAAGGTAATGCAAATGGGGCATCCCATTCAATGAAAAAGGACATGCAAATGGGGCAACCCTATGCAACAAGGGTAATTAATGTACACAACAAATATGTGTCTCTAAATTCTTTGAGAACGTAGATGTTTCACTATTCAATTATCTGGTGACAACTACCTCAGAATTATCTTGAAGAAACAAAATTGAAGATGACCTAAGAGAATGAGAATCAAGGTCTAACATAGACCCCTTGGTTGTTAAATGCATTAAAAAAATTTTGCTAACTACTACAATACGTTTTTTAATTTTCTTCACGATTATGATCCATACATCATAGTTATCAGGATAGCCAGTTGTTGAAGAATTTTCTATAGTATCCTAGGAAATCATACCATCAGTGAAACTGACAAAAGCATAATTGGTGTTATTATTTTCATAGTCTCAAGAATAACCATTCAGGATGATGAGTCTATTCCAAAGAAAAGAGAATGTTCCTACTCTACATCTATGTATGAAATTCATATCAATGAACTAAACATGAAGAAAGGTAGATATTAATTTACACATAAAGCTTCTACTGTCAGAAAAATATACACTATTTTATCGGAAGATGTAGGTATTTTCTTCGATTCATCAGACGGAAGTAGTAATAAGTATACCTATAAAGAAGAATACTTACTATTAGAAGGGTGTGTAAGACTTGCTAGAGAAAATATATGTGGCAGCTTAGGCAAATAAAATATTGAAAATATTTTTTGGTGAAAAGGTGACAATATCAAACATATTTACAACCTACAAGAAATAAAACTTCAAAATTTCCGTATTTTGTATGATAATCTAACACGGGAAAAGGATATTGCCTCCTTGAGAGCTTGTGCTGGCTACACTGCATCACATATTTCACTTTATAAATATTCGGCAAGGGTGAGATCATAGGGTTCTCATGTGCTCCTAAGAAGAAAACATATCTCCATGCTGGAGCTAGTTGTTACCTACAATCTTGTGGTTGAACTTTGGGTGGTCTAAAAACTACTTATTGAAGACAATGATTGTGTTTTTTTTTGTGGAACCAAATTCATATTTGAATCATTTTTAAAGTGTGAGGATACTCAACCAATTACATGACATACTAAAGTCGTAAATGACTCATGAGAAGTTACACATTGCAAAGGGAGCTTGTGTCTCCCATTATTTGGATGGAAAATGAATAAAAAGGTTTCGTACCATAGACCAAAGTACTACGGTGGTTAGGGTATGATGGATGCAAAATGACCATAAGTTTTCAATAATTTCTCTTAAGAAAATTGGTGGTGTGATAGTCGAGATAGTTTACTCGAAGTTAATCATATGACTTTGGGTAAATCTTTGAATGTAGCACTACCTAAATCAATTGTTTCAATGAAAATGGTGTAAGGTAATGTCGAACCATGCCATGATCATGTATCAAAATATTATAGATCTCCCCAATCCCAAAAAATATTTATATATAGTAAAACTTATGAGATATACTGATATCGATCAGAAATGAGTTCATAATACCAATTTCCAAAGACTCACATGGTGGCTTGTAGTGTAGTTTCGTAACAAATCCTTGCAATTATGTGCAATCAAAGAATACAAGAGTTCCTAATTCATAGAGGACACACAATCTACAAAGAATAGCTTTGTGGAGCGATGAACCTCAAACTTGGTTATTACCTGATCCTTAAACATGGAAATCATGATTAGCCTTTTATAGTACCCAATTACATGTTAGGTAATAGGGTCGAAACTAGAAAAATTAGAAATTTTCCTTGAGGTTCATCAACTTTCAACTTCAAGGTTAAATTTCAGTGAACCCCGTGATTTTGGTCCAACATAAGTACAAAGTTTTGGCTTCACATCAAGCTATGTTTATACATTTATAATACCAAATAATATTCTTAATTTCTTCCAATGACACCACAAATTAATTAAGTGTGGGGACACAAATATGGTATAAACAACTATGCCCACAAATAAAGTAACTATCATGTAAACAAGTTTTTTTGAAGTTAATTTGGGGCTACAGAAAACACTGACTTTGTAGTGCCAATTCGAGAGCATATATTTAAGGCCATAGGATTTGTGAGCATGAATTAAATCTAAAAAGATCCCATTAACCATTGGTAAGTATTATAAATATTCTATTTATAGAAGATTTTGGATTATGGAATGATTCAACTTCTAATCCTTCCATCAAAATAATTTTATCCACATTCCTTGCTTGAACTGACCTCTAGGATTTTTCCAAAAAACCTATATCATAATCTCTTTGTTACACATTGTTTATAAGTCCTTAACTATATTAATCCTCATTTTGACAAGGTGAGTGGTGAGAAAAAAAACATGCATGAAAAAAATTTCAACATTTCCCACAAGCATCAACGAACACCAAAGAGTGTGCTCATTGAAAAAGATTGATGTAATTATTTAGTCACCCTCCCAAAGTATGGGTTGACTATTTCTCAATTTTCTACACTAGAAATTGTTCCAATGTCCTTAGTTCAATCGATGTTGATGCAAGCATCTCTTCCAAAAAATCAAGGCTTGTTTGACACCTTTTTCTATATGGTGTTGTTACAATTACACAATTACATAGGAAAATCTTCTCAGTCACATTTCTTTACATATATGATTATATATTTAGCACAAAGAGCTAATATCTACCTCTATATCTCCGCCTTTCTTCTCTCTATAATATTTAGGATCAATAATTCCTAAAATCACCTCTCTCGGGTAGAAACACATGTTCCAAAAAACTCCATGAACACACTTCTCCCCATCGAGCTTCACCCATGAGAAGGATGGAAGTAGTTTTATAGAAATTTCGTAATAACTTGTTAGTGTGGGGGGGGGGGGGGGGGGGTGGGGCATTAACAGAATTGTGTGTGGGATTGCTAGCACGATGGTGAAACTCTCGTGAGACTTGTAGTGGTATTTTCTTGCTCAATATCCTAAATTTGTTTTGTCTATATCTTTACAATATCTATTTCCAAAGCACAATGATGCAAGCTTTAAAGAGTAAAAATAACACGAAAAAAATTGAAAATTTTCATTTATTTTATCAAAATCCAAGCAAAATTTCTCCAACCATTTTTAACCTCTCAAATGTTGTACCGAAATGCTCAAAAAAATATCCAATATTCTAGCTTTTTTGGAATAATTCCCCTTCCTTCATAATTGTAAGATAAAATTTCTCTACAATGTGGCCATTAGCAAGTTCACTAATATTTTTCTTAAGAAAAGTGATTTCTCTAACTTCTCTTTGCTCAATTTTCCATTCTAGAGGGTAGCCAAAGGCTTTGGTCATGGAGAGTCATGACATACAAAGTAGAAGTAAGAAGGTAACCTTCTCTACTTGATATTTTTTAATGTAAGACAAGTCAAAATATCTAGGAATCATATTAAAAGTATTGAGAGGATAAATAGCTGTAGCCTCTCACAAGGGGTTAGTTGAACTCGTTGTTGTTGGGAATTTTGCTAGTTTCATGACAAAAAGTGCCTTTTTTGAAACCCCTTTGGTTTGCCACACTAGCCTAAGCCAACAAGTTTACTAGATGTACCATTCAAGAATGAGGAGAAGAATCACGAGGGTTTCTCCATCATATTTTATTTCGATAAAAGGCCAACCATATAGCATAAAGCATTGCAAACATGAAACGCAAAAAATTATAGCATAACAAATTAGGATGTTAAAAATCCAAATCCTATAACATAAAAAATTTACTATATCGAACAACAATTAAAATATGTTGTCAAGGATATCACAAAAATAATCAATAATGTTGTCAAGCTACTATTGTTAGCTAAATTACAAAAAAAAAGAAAAAAACCTTTAAAATTCTAGTTATTGTTTTCCATCAAATATCAAAGAGTGAAAACAATGCATATCATATTATATCTTCTTTCCTTATGTGCATTGAATATAAAAAAACAAAAAAAAATATATCCTTAAATAAGCAAGAATAAGAGAGTTACCAGGAATCCTATTGGTGACAAGAAATGAAAAGGGCCAGATTTCACATGAGTCTTGAAATGGAAGTAATAATAAGAAAATATATTGTTACATTTTATATAAGAGTAAATATCATACTGGGTGCTCCGTAAGGGTAAAATAATCTTGTTACTATAAAATTATAAGTCTTGCATGAAAATATTAATTACCTAGCATTAATAGTAAGAAAATTATTCTCTTAATATATGTTATGTGAATTTTTACCAACAAATATAAGGCACTATGTTTAGGGATTGCACTATCGTGGTGAATTCAGAGAAGTAAGAATATCTAAAAGGCTCAGGTCTACTATAACTTGAAAATTATAGACAATGGGGTACTTAAAAAATACTAATAATTACAGGCACCACATAGGAAAAATTATGTTCCTTATAATATTTCGAATGTACGAAAACAGAAACCCGATAAGTGCTTAATTTCTAGCATCGGCTTCAACAAGCTTCCTCAGCACCGCACACGCAGGCGGACTTGGCCTTACTAAGTGTCTCCTTTGTCAATTTCTCAAAAATTCTCTATGCGAACCCAGCGATGAACCCATACACGAACCTACTCCCACGTTCATGCATCTAGCGGCCTTTTTTACGGCTCCCCTTCGCCTTTTATGGCCTTGCCATACCTTAGTGGTTTGGCGAACCTCTGGCGAACTTCTAGCGAACTTTCAAGACTTTGAGAATGACAAACAGTGTTTTAGCAGACAATATAAATGCACAGAGTTTCAATACTTCACAATGCCGAATTTCTGGAAAACACTTCTCTTTTTATTGATATCAAAATGATGTTACATATCAGAATTTACAGGACTCAGAATATATGGCTGGAAATCAAGATCTCTTTTTCAGAGATTGACTGCAGTGGAATTTACTAGACTTTAGCTACTCAGTAAATGAGCGAGCTATACTGGAGGCTATTTGGCCAGTTGCAGACTTTGTCTCAGAGTTCTTTACAGAACACACAACACATAGATAGACTTACTTACAGACTCGATCTATTGATTTGGCCACTTTAGGTTCTTGCCTATGCCGAGCACATGGACACGCAAGCTTCTCAGATCACCTAAGGACTTGAGTCTTAGCACCATGATGCAAGCAAATCAAGAAATTTCTCGCAGATGCAGAGTAGGGAGCTTCGGCTCGACTCATACTTAAAACACACAAATGACTCAAGACTCTACGAATGCAAATGCCCCAAGAATGAGCCTAACCCTCCTTATATAGGAAATGAGGGGGGACAAGCATTCCTTTAGATCCATCGGATTATTGACAAGTGGATGGAAAATCATTGCTTTCGGGTAACATCGAAGTGACATTTGCGCAAATATTTGGTCCTTCCGACACATGTGACAGTGTGTGGGTACTACACAGTGGATACCTTTGATGTACAAGGCCCACGAGGAAAAAAAATTATAAGTACAAAGAGGATGCTTTTCTGAATAGGTTAAAAGCCCTTAGGAAAAGACCTGTCATTGTGAACCCGTGACTGGGTAATTATACATAATGGATACTTTTGATTTAGCGGAGCCAATGAGAACCGCTAGTACTGGAAACATCGGATTCTTCTAGGATTTTTATACCTGGAAATCATCCCATGCCTTTGTGTATATCTGACGTACAATCATGGGTTTATTCAATATTATTTGATGTTTTATTTTGGTCATAACCAGCCACTGATGATGCATTGTCATATGAGATTTTAATACATAGTTTATCAATCTGTATTCAAGCTGGCCGATATCTCTCACAGTCTTAAAAGGAGTGTGAAAAAATTCTCCTATTCTTTCTAGACAATCTTCACATTTACTCTTCCAGTATGACTCAAAATAATAGGGATCCATACTTTAGGCACTCAACCCATAGTCGAACCACCAATTTTCAATCCATGGCAGTTGTTGGTTCCTTTGATTGATCTAGGTGGGACCAAATTTAATCTTGGTGTAATGGGTTTTATTACGACCATGTTTGTTCATCAAGTTCCACTAGTGATTCTTATATCCTACAAAATTATACACAGTTTCAGGAAAAAGCAAGTTAGGGTCATCACCTAGCCACATGCGGAACTCTGCTAACCAATCTTTTCCTGGATACTATGTCATGTTGATAGCATAGGATTTGCTGAAGATATTTGTTCTTTTGCTGCCTCCAGTACTAATAACAACGAGGTCACAAAAATCTCCGGATAGTGATATTTCAGCTTCTTGTGAAGCTGTCATACAGGTAGAATACATCATGTCATGGATCCATTTGCTACCTCTTGGATGTACTCTCCTTTCTGGTACTAGATGCTAGATATCTCAATGATTCTGAAGATTTGCATCTAGTATCTTGGTATTGGGGATTTGCCACGCGGGTCTCCACTTTTCTCTATATACTGCCCATGACTCATCATCAGATATAGATCTGAGTTCTTCCCTTTGTTGGGCATGATTCCATTCTATAATGATGACCATAAAATGGTATTCTTCTTCTTCTGCTTCTTGTTCTTGTTGCTGGATAAACTCTCTACTAAGAAAGTCTGGCAAACAAATATCAGAACCTTTGATGTGTTCTACATTAAAATCAAAGTTTTCAAATAAGTCTTGCCACCTTGCAAATTTGGCATCCTCATGGTTTTTTATCTCCTTGTTTATGACCTTTGCCAGTGCTTGTGCATCCGATCTTAATAGAAAGTGTTTATTGACCAAATGGAGGGAGAACTTACTGACACAGTTCCATACAGCTTTAACTTCTTGTTCAATTGTGGAATAATTCTTTTCGGCTTTATTCCAAACTCCAAATGCACATTGCACGATCTGTTCTTCATTTTTCTGGCTCTCATTGGTTGGTCTTTGCTTTAGCACACCTCCCCAACCTATGTTACTTGCATCTGTTTCAACTATTTTGAAATTACTATCTTCTAAAACATAAAGTATAGGGAGATTTTTAACCTTGGATTTTATGTTTTGGACTGCTAAGGTATGGGATTCAGTCCAAGGTTTTGGATTTTTCCTACTTCTCTGGTTGAGAAGAGACCTATCACTGGCACAAGATAAACATAAGTTGTTTACATAGTTTAAGCATCCTAAAAATCTTTGCAATTGAGTTTTATCCAGAATGATATCTGGAAATTTATCTGTGAACTCAAGAGCATGGCTCTGCAAAGCAATCTGTCCATTTTCAATTGTGTTCCCTAAAAAATTAATCTTGGTCTTACATAATTCCATTTTTTTTTCTTAAGACCAATCCATTTTTCTACACCAATTTCATAAAAATCCTTAAATGCTTAAAATGGTCCTGAAGATTTTTAGAGAATATTAGGAGATCATCAATGTATGCAAGTAACCACTCATTGTAAGGCTTAAAAATGGAATCCATTACCTTCTGGAATTTTGAAGGTGCATGCTTTATACCAAATGGCATCACATTCCATTCGTAATACCCTGCTGGGACACTGAATGTTGTTTTCCACTTATCTTCTTCTTTTATGGCTACTTGCCAGAAACCAAATTTTAGATCAAACTTCAAGAAGACTTTGGCTCCAGCTATCCTACTCAGCAGATCTCCTTTGTGCAGAATAGGATAAGTATTATCTGCAAGAATAGAGTTAAGAGGTTTATAATTTATAACAAGTATTTTGATGCCTCTTATCTATTCGCTCCTCTTCTTGACATAGAATCCATAACAGTTCTAAGGACTGTCAGACTCCCTGATCAGCTTTCATTGAAGAAGCTAATTTATTTCTTTCCCACAGAGCTGTCTGTATTCTTTTGACATGGAGATAGCTCTGGACTTAAATTCTTTTCCCGTATATCCTTCCTTGTAGGGAAACTCAACACAATGTTGCTTGCGATGCCAGAATGCATTAGGTTCTTCTGAGCAGCAAGTGTTTTCAAAATATTTTTGTATTTCAGAGATTTTCCTATTAATTTCTAGAGAACTCAACTGACCTTCAACTCTGATCATATTCTTATATTCTTTGAGATCTTTTAAATTGTTTTCTGCTTTATGAAGTTCCTGCATTGCCAACACCATTGTAGAAATTCAAGGATTAGAAATATAAGGAAGTTCTATCCTTTTACTTTTATCATTGGATGTGGTTGTTGTGATAAAATACCCCAGATATTTATTTGGAAATATGAATGAACCATGGGGCTCAACTCCTGCTAAAAATACATTACCCAAAATGCAATCAAATGGAGTGTTCGCAATTGCAAATTTAAGCTTGACATAGTGGGAATAAAAAAAACAACAGCTTTTGAAACTTCAAACCTTAAAACTTGTTTTCCAAGTCCTCTGATGTTTCTGGTAGCAGATACCCAGAATCTAGAGGGGACAACTTTCTTAGAAAGAATGTTTCAATCTTCTCCTGAATATATTAATGCAGTCACATTATATATTTTACCTTCAACAAAAATATTTACCTTGACATGGTGTTGTTGGTATTGGACTGCAAGGATCGGGTTTTCCTTCAGCAATATCCACTTGAGAGTTTGAAGATTGACCTGGAGTAGTATGCAAATTGTATTTTGTCTGTCTTCTTGAAAGAGAGCTAGAAAGCTGATATTCTTGATTTGCCATTTCTAGCTGTGGAACTTGTGCTTTTAGGGCAGAAATATCTGACTTCATTGAATGTATTTCCTTACTCACCTCCCCCAAAGTGAGAGTACGAACTTTGCTAGAATTTTGCTGGAGATACATTTTGGTATTTCTTTCGTAAGAAGCATCAACAAAATTAGGCTTCTTACCTGAGTATGTACTAGAAGAACCAGTACCATGATGCATAAAGGTTTTCAATAAGGTAGCTTTAAAATAACCTTCCTCCATGGCACGGATCTGTGCAAACAACTTTAACTCATCTTCATCAGTTTGTGCCATGAGGACTTTCAATTTTCCTGAAAATTCTTCTGGAAGTGAGTCATCAGAAGAAGAGTCTGAATCATTATCAGAACAATCACAATGACAGTTCTGTGAGTTAGAACATTGACAATAAGCATGAACGTCATATTCAGAAGAATAAGAAAAATAAGAGTCAGAGGAGGATGCAGAGTGAGAATCTTCTGCAGCTTGCTGAATAGCAAGACAATTACAGTCTTTTGTTTTGCGGAATGTAGAATTGCATTGGCAACACGTATCTTCAACTTTAATGGTGGTGCTTGGGTCAGCCTGATTTTTGGGTGTGATTTCTTACCACGGCCTCTTTTAGAATCAAGAGTTGTGGGACACATATTGGAAGCGTGTCCATATTCACCACAGAGCCAACAGATAACACCCTTCATTCTTTCTAGCTTATGATCTTTGGGTTTGATGTCCATGGGAGTGTAGTAATGAGTCTTGCGGTTATCTATGTAATAACCTTTTCTTCCTTTGGCTGGTTTCCTTTTCTGAGGTCTGAGCTCATGTCTCTTTTCAGAGCTCAGTCTGTAAGTCGAGGCTCTGGTTCTGCGTTGAGCCTTATTTGTTCTCTTTTTAGTCTTCCTGCGAGTAACCAAAGGGTCATCAATGGTTATACCATACTTACTGCGGAAAGATCTAGTACCAGGAAACCTATTCAGTTTATCAATATATTTTGTCATTTTAGAACTGGTACAAAGAGTTATCAACACCTTAGTGATGATAGAATATATTTCTCCCCACAAATAAACTTCAAGAGGAAAGGGGAAGACTTCTTGCAGTTTCAAGATATCAACAAGTTTTGATGGGAGCGCTGCAAGGTATAATTGTTCCCACAGAATATTTTTTGGTTCTTTGACCAAGAATATCCTCTGTATCCAATCTTTGTGGAAATTCTCAAATTGATTGATATTCCTACAATTCAGATTCATTAAAACCATTTCATGTTTATCTGAAAGTGTAATATCAGCACCACAAAAATTTCCTTAAATCATAGCAGTCAGTGCACCAATCATGTTATTCTGTGGGGTGCCCTGTAGATGAAACATAATATCCCCATTTTCATCTTTTAAAATATCTTTCTCCTTTTTTTCAATCATCGCAAGAGAGGATTCAAGTTCCAACCATCTGGCAAGGCTTCCTATAAAACACTGCATTAAGGTTTTGCAAGATTCCACTTCAGTTTTTCCTGCAACACACATGAACCTGTATTCTGTAATCATTTGATCAAGCATATTCCTGATTTGTGTAGTAGTCAAATTATCAAGATTCCATTCTTTATGACTATCTGCGTGGAAGATTTCCCTTGGTGGAATCTTTCCAACTCCATATCCGTCAGGGGCAGGATGTCTGGTAAACTGAGGTTCAAGTGGCTCATAAATGGGAACTGATGTTCTCTGTAAGACTTAGAGATGAGGGTAGTGATGGATAGATTTTCAGACTGTTGTTTTTGTTTAGATTTTTCAGCTTCTTTAGGGAGAAGAAAGGCAAACTTAGATATTGGGATATTACTAAGTTCATGAGTATGAATAGCCTTCCCTTTTGACAAAAATGAAGCTGGGATGGGTTTATCAACTTTTTTCAAATTAATTTTGTGTACTTTCTCAGAGATATTTGAAATTAAATGCCGAGTAGAGATGGACTGATCTCTTATACAATTCTCTACTTCATCAAATTTTTTCAAAGACTCTATAGAATAATATTTGGCAACTGAAGAATTATACTGTATAGAATTTAAAACATTATTTACATTATTAATAGAGACTTGGACTCTATCACTTTGATCCTTTACTACAGTAGCTTTTGCAACATTCTTCTATAGGCCAGTGATAGCTGTATTGGTCCAGTTGACTTGTTCACTAACCTTTTGTATTCTGCCTTCAACACCAACTGTTGCATTATTCTTTTGAACTAAAGGATAAGCATTAGCTGAGTGATGACCTTCTCCTAACACAATACTTTTGAAAGGAGGGTAAGAGGTAGAAGTTTCAATTCTACTACCGTCTAAGGCTGTCCAAGAGTGTGAAGAAGAAGATGTGGAATCATTCATCAAGACACCATCTGATTCTTTAGCTTTCTTCCATGAATAAAAAGAAATCTAGACATTTTATTTTCCATGAAAGCTTTCCATTCAATTGCTAATGATATATTTTCTTCAGGAGTGTGTGAAATACCAAATTCATCAGCCTGTGGATGTGTATATATATCCCAATTTAACATCTCCTTCATCCATGGAGAAGGGATCTGATGTTTAGAACACCCATCCATCAAAGTGTAGAACTTATGAATCGCAGGGACTTATGGTCTTTTGCAGCCTTCTGGTAGATATTTGAATCTGCATTCTGGGATCAATTTGTCCTTTTCTTCTAAGTATCCAATTCCATACTTAGGAGAATTTGTAGGCCTCATGTTTGTAAAAATGGCAGTTAACCCGGGGTCTTCATTTTCTAGTGTTGGCACTAGATCCATCATAAGAACACGCTCATCTTCATGTGGAAATGGAATGTCTGAGAATTTAGGATTAGGACAGGAGGTTATAGAAGTAGATGGAGGAGCTTCACCAGTCCTAGTATTATGGTTCTTATGAATGACTAGATATGCAAGCTGACTCAGGTTTAGTTGTTGTTGACATTGTGGGCATGCAGCTGAGATTGGCTAGAAATTAACTAAATAAGCAAATTCAAAAAGAGAAATATGTTGACAAGAATTTACAAGAATATAACACGCAGTATCTGACAAACTGTGTGGAATATACAATGAAGACTTTTTACATTTGTCTTCAATTCTACGTCTGTCAATTGTGGATCTTCTGGGAAAATATAGAGTGGCTGTAGATTGATTTTCTGAAATGTTAGCAGAAGTAATTTTCTGTACAGAGATAGGCTTTGGATTTGGCACAACCAAATGTTCTGGAAAAGTCAGATCCTCCCACCTAATGGCTTGGTGTTCAACCTTTTGATTCTTGGGATCTGTCATGACTATGACACTAGTTTTTGAATCTCTTCTGGGGGCATGGAGTACTGTAGGAAACATAGTACTATTATGATGGAAACATCCTCTGGTCTGTATAGCGATATTGTTTCTTTTTCTCCTCATGTCAAATCCAAATTTTTGGATTTGCAATTGTAATATATCGCTCAATGTCTCATCGTAGACATATACAGATAAGTTTGGGTAAGATTCAAACCAGACTGGACCATTGGATAATGGTGCAACTATTCCTCCTATTAGGGAATCAGTATATCTATTATGGGTTAGGTCACGGACAGTGGCTAACACATAAGTGTCTAGACCCTGATGGGTCAAAGCAAGTATTCCCACGCAAATGCATCCTAGATGCAAGAATTTCATCCCCAATTTCTTGGCTTCTGCTTGTAGCTGTTTGGGATCCAACAGCGGGATAGTTTGGACACAATCAGAATTCTCTTCGATGGAACTTATGGATTCTTTAATTGTAATTCTAGTGGCAGCTTTGAGATGCCACACACTCAGATCTTCATATACCTCAGATGCAAATATCTTTGGTAGAACCCATTTGGCCTGAGGCTCAATCTCTTCATACAATAATTATGATTGATTCATTACTCTACTTGAAGAAGATGCAAACATATCTCTGAGAGGGTCTTGGTTGGCCCTATCTTGTTCTTCCAATTCACGGAAAGAAACTGATTTCCTCATTGAGTCCATTTTAATAAAAGAGAGAGAAAGGATTAAGTACTGAAATTTTTCTAGAACCATATTTCTTTCAGTCGAAGAGTCGACTTACTGGCTCTCATACCAATTTCTAGCAGGGGCTTCAACAAGCTATTGGATTCAAAGAAATGCAAGTCCTTGCAGTCCAATACCAACAACACCATGTCAAGGTAAATATTTGTGTTGAAGGTAAAATATATAATGTAACTACATTAATAGATTTAGGAGCATATGTAAACATTCTTTCCAAGAAAGTTGTCCCCTCCAGATTCTAGGTATGTGTTACCAGAAACATCAGAGGACTTGGAAAACAAGTTTTAAAGTTTGAAGTTCCAAAAGCTCCTGTTTGTTTTGATTCCCACTGTGTCAAGCTTAAATTTTCAATTGCAGACAATCCAATTGATTGCATTTTGGGTAATGTATTTTTAGTAGCAGTTGAGCCCCATAGTTCATTCAGATTTCCAGATAAATATCTGGGGTATTTTATCACAGTACCCACATCCAATGATAAAAGTAAGAGGATAGAACTTCCTTATATTTCTAATCCTCGAATTTCTACAATGATGTTGGTAATGCAGGAACTTCATAAAGCAGAAAAAAGTTTAAAATAACTCAAATAACATAAGAATATGATCAAAGTTGATGATAAGTTGAGTTCTCTAGAAATTCAAAGGAAAATCTCTGAAATACAAAAAGAGTTTGAAAACACTTAATTCTCAGAAGAACCTAATGCATTCTGGCATCGGAAGCAGAATTGTGTTGAGTTTACCTACAAGGAAGGATATAAGGGCAAAGCATGTAAGTACAGAGCTATCTCCATGTCAAAAGAATACATACAGCTCCGTGACAAAGAAATAAATCAGCTTCTTCAAAGAAAGCTGATCAGGGAGTCTGACAGTCCTTCGAACTGTTATGGCTTCTATGTCAATAAGAGGAGCGAACAGATAAGAGGCATCTCAAGACTTGTTATAAATTCTAAACCTCTCAACTTTGTTGTTGCAGATAATACTTATCCTATTCCACACAAAGGAGATCTGCTGAGTAGGATAACTGGAGCCACAGTCTTCTCGAAGTTTGATCTAAAATCTGGTTTCTGGCAGGTAGCCATAAAAGAAGAAGATAAGTGGAAAACAACATTGATTGTCCCAGCAGGGCATTACGAATGGAATGTGATGCCATTTGGTCTAAAGCATGCACCTTCAAAATTCTAGAAGGTAATGGATTCCATTTTTAACCCTTACAATGAGTGGTTACTTGCATATATTGATGATCTCTTAATATTCTCTAAAAATCTTGAGGACCATTTTAAGCATTTAAGGATTTCTATGAAATTGGTGCAGAAAAATGGATTGGTCTTAAGCAAAAAGAAAATGGAATTATGTAAGACCAAGTTTAAGTTTTTTGGGCACATAATTGAAAATGGTCAGATTTCTTTGCAGAGCCATGCTCTTGAGTTCGTAGATAAAATTCCAGATATCATTCTAGATAAAACTCAATTGAAAATATTTTTAGGATGCTTAAACTATGTAAGAAACTTCTATTTATCCTATGCCAGTGATAGGTCTCTTCTCAACCAGAGACTTAGGAAAAATCCAAAACCTTGGAATGAAGCCCATACCTTAGTAGTCGAAAGCATAAATATCGAAGGTTTAAAATCTCCCTATACTTTATGTTTCAGAAGATATTTGTCTCAAGATATTTGAAACAGATGCAAGTAACATAGGTTGGGGAGCTGTGCTAAAGTAAACACCAACCAAGGAGAGCCAGAAAAATGAAGAACATATCGTGCAATATGCATCTGGAGTTTGGAATAAAGCTGAAAAGAATTATTTCACAATTGAACAAGAAGTCAAAGCTGCATGGAACTGTGTCAGTAAGTTCTCCCTCCATTTGGTCAATAAACACTTTCTATTAAGCTCTGATGCACAAGCACTCACAAAGTTCATAAACAAGGAGATAAAGAACCCTGAGGATGCCAAATTTGCAAGGTGGAAAGCCTTATTTGCAAACTTTGATTTTAAGGTAGAGCACATCAAAGGTTCTAATAATTGTTTGCCAGACTTTCTTAGTAGAGAGTTTATCCAACAACAAGAACAAGAAGCAGAAGAAGAAGAAGACCATATTATGGTCATAATTACAGAATGGAATCATGCCCAGCAAAGGGAAGAACTCAGATCTATAACTAATGATGAGTCATGGGCAGTATATAGAGAAAAGTGGAGACCCATGTGGCAAATCTGCAATTCCAAGATACTAGATGCAAATCTTCAGAATCATTCAGATATCTAGCATCTAGTACCAGAAAGGAGAGTACATTCAAGAGGTAGGAGATGGATCCATGAAATGATGTATTCTACCTGTATGACAGCTTCACAAGAAGCTGAAATATCACTATACAAAGATTTTTGTGACCTTGCTGTTATTAGTACTAGAGGCAACAAAATAACAAATATCTTCAACAAATCCTATGCTATCAATAGGACACAGTATCCAGGAAAGGATTGGTTAGCAGAGTTTTGCATGTGGCCAGATGATGACCCTAACTTGATTTTTCCTAACACTATGTATAATTTTGCAGGATATAAGAATCACTTTTGGAACTTGATGAACAAATATGGTCGTACTGAAACCCATTACACCAAGATTAAATTTGGTCCCACCTGGATCAATCAAAGGAACCAAAAACCCCCATGGCTTTATAATTGGTGTTTCGATTATGGGTTGAGTGCCTACAGTATGGATCCCTATTATTTTGAGTCATACTGGCAGAGTAAATGTGAAGATTGTCTAGAAAGAATAGAAGAATGTTTTCACACTCCTTGTCAAACTGTGAGAGATATCGGCCAGCTTGAATACAGATTGATAAATTCTGTATTAAGATCTCATATTACAATGCATCATCAGTGGCTGGTTATGACCAAAATAGAACATCAAATAATATTGAATAAACCCATAATTGTACGTTGGATATACACAAAGGTCTGGGATGATTATCTATATCCTACTCTCCGATTTCTAGGTATAAAAATCCTAGAATAATCTGATGTTGCCAATACTAGCGGTTCTCATGGGCTATGCTAAATCAAAAGTATCCATTATGTATAATTACCCAGTCACGAGTTCACAGTGACAGGTCTTTTCCCGAGGACTTTTTACCTATTTAGAAAAGCATCCTCTTTGTACTTATAATTATGTTTCCTCGTGGACCTTGTACATCAAAGGTATCCACTATGTAGTACCAACACACTATCACATGTGTCGAAAGGACCGAATCTCTATGCGGATGTCACTTCGGTGTTACCCGAAAGCAATGATTCACCATCCACTTGTCAATAATCTGATGGCTCTACAAGAATGTTTGTCCCCCCTCATTTCCTATATAAGGAGCGTTAGGCTCATTCTTAAGGTATTCGCATTTGAAGAGTCTCGAGTTATTTGTGTGTTTTGAGTCTGAGTCGAGTTGAAGCTCCCTGCTTTGCATCTACGAGAAATTTCTCGATCTGCTTGCATCACGGTGCTAAGACTCAAATCTTTAGGTGATCTAAGAAGATTGCATGTCTATGTGCTCGGCATAGGCAAGAAGCTAAAGTGGCCAAATCAATAGATCGCGTCTGTAAGTAAGTCTGTCTATGTGTTGTGTGTTCTGTAAAGAACTCTGAGACAGAGTCTGCAACAGGCCAGATAGCCTCCAGTATAGCTCGCTCATTTACTGAGTAGCTAAAGTCTGGTAAATGCCACTGCAGTCAATCTTTGAAAAAGAAATATTTATTTCCAGCCATATATTCTGAGTCCTGTAAATTCTGATATGTAACATCATTTTGATATCAATAAAAAGAGAAGTGTTTTCCAGAAATTCAGCATTGTTAAGTACTGAAACTCTGTGCATTTATATTGTCTGCTAAAACATTGTTTGTCATTCTCAAAGTCTTGAAAGTTCGCTAGAAGTTTTCCAGAGGTTCGCCAAACCACTAAGGTATGCCAAGGTCGTAAAAGGTGAATGGAAGACACAAAAAAGGCCGCTAGATGCGTGAATGTGGGAGTAGGTTCGTGTATGGGTTCATCACTTGGTTTGGTATCCCAAGACTTGTTATAAATTATAAACCTCTTAACTCTGTTCTTGCAGATAATACTTATCCTATTCCGCACAAAGGAGATCTACTGAGTAGCATAGCTGGAGCCAAAGTCTTCTCGAAGTTAGATCTAAAAGCTGGTTTCTGGAAAGTAGCCATAAAAGAAAAAGATAAGTGGAAAACAACATTCAGTGTCCCAGCAGGGCATTATGAATGGAATGTGATGCCATTTGGTCTAAAGCATGCACCTTAAAAATTCCACAAGGTAATGGATTCCATTTTTAAGCCTTACAATTAGTGGTTACTTGCATATATTAATGATCTCCTAATATTCTCTAAAACTCTTCAGGACCATTTTAAGCATTTAAGGATTTTTATGAAATTGGTGCAGAAAAATGGATTGGTCTTAAGAAAAAATAAAATGGAATTATGTAAGACCAAGATTATTTTTTTAGGGCACACAATTGAAAATGGAAAAATTGCTTCCATGCTCTTGAGTTCACAGAGAAATTTCCAGATATCATTTTAGATAAAACTCAATTGCAAAGATTTTTAGGATGCTTAAACTATGTAAGCAACTTCTATTTATCTTGTGCCAGTGATAAGTATCTGCTCAACCAGAGACTTAGGAAAAATCCAAAACCTTGGACTGAAGCCCATACCTTAGCAGTCAAAAACATAAAATCCAAGGTTAAAAATCTCCCTATACTTTATGTTTCAGAAGATATTTATTTCAAAATAGTTGAAACAGATGTAAGTAACATAGGTTGGGGAGGTGTGCTAAAGCAAAGAACAACCAAGGAGAGCACGAAAAATGAAGAACATATCGTGCAATATGGATCTAGAGTTTGGAATAAAGTTGAAAAGAATTATTCCACAATTGAACAAGAAGTCAAAGCTACATGGAACTGTGTCAGTAAGTTCTCCCTCCATTTGGTCAATAAACACTTTCTATTAAGATTTGATGCACAAGCACTCGCAAAGGTCATAAACAAGGAGATAAAGAACCCTGAGGATGCCAAATTTGCAAGGTGGCAAGCCTTATTCGCAAACTTTGATTTTAAGGTAGAACACATCAAAGGTTCTGTTAATTGTTTGGCAGACTTTCTTAGTAGAGAGTTTTTCCAGCAACAAGAACAAGAAGCAAAAGAAGAAGAAGACCATATTCTGGTCATCATTTCATAATGGAATCATGCCTAGCAAAGGGAAGAACTCAGATCTATATCTGATGATGAGTCATCGGATGTATATAGAGAAAAGTGTAGACCCACATGGCAACTCCGCAATACCAAGATACTAGATGAAAATATTCAAAATCATTCAGATATCCAGCATCTAGTACCAGAAAGGAGAGTACATCCAAGAGGTAGTAGATGGATCCATGACATGATGTATTCTACCTGTATGATAGCTTCACAAGAAGCTGAAAGATCACTATCCGAAGATTTTTGTGACCTTGCTGTTATTAGTACTGGAGGCAGCAAAAGAACAAATATCTTCAGCAAATCCTATGCTGTCAATAGGACATGGTATCCAGGAAAATATTGGTTAGCAGAGTTCCGTATGTGGCCAGGTGACAACCCTAACTTGCTTTTTCCTGACACTGTGTATAATTTTGCAGGATATAAGAATCACTGGTGGAACCTTATGAACAAAGATGGTCATAATGAAACCCATTACACGAAGATTAAATTTGGTCCCACCTCGATCAATCAAAGGAACCAACAACTGGCATGGCTTGATAATCGGTGGTTCGACTATGGGTTGAGTGCCTACAGTATGGATCCCTATTATTTTGAGTCATACTGGGAGAGTAAATGTGAATATTGTCTAGAAAGAATATGAGAATGTTTTCACACCCCTTGTCAAACTGTGAGAGATATCAGCCAGCTTGAATATAGATTGATAAACTCTGTATTAAGATCTCATATGACAATGCATCATCAGTGGCTGGTTATGACCAAAATAAAACATCAAATAATATTGAATAAACCCATGATTGTACGTCAGATATACATAAAGGCCTGGGATTATTATCTATATCTTACTCTCCGATTTCCTGTTATAAAAATCCTAGAAGAATCCGATGTTGCTAGTACTAGCGGTTCTCATGGGCTCTGCTAAATCAAAAGTATCCATTATGTATAATTACCCAATCACAGGTTCACAGTGACAGGTATTTTCTCGAGGGCTTTTTACCTGTTCAGAAAAGTATCCTCTTTGTAATTACAATTATGTTTCCTCATGGGCTTTTTACATCAAAGGTATCCACTGTGTAGTACCCACACACTGTCACATCTGTCGGAAGGACCGAATCTCTGCGCAGATTTCAATTCGGTGTTACCTGAAAGAAATGATTCGCCATCCACTTGTAAATAATCCGATGGCTATACAAGAATGTTTATCCCCCCTCATTTCCTATATAAGGAGGGTTAGGCTCATTCATGAGGCATTCACATTCAGAGAGTCTTGAGTCATTTGTGTGTTTTGAGTCTGAGTCGAGCCGAAGCTCCCTGCTCTGCATCTCTGAGAAATTTCTCGATCTTCTTGCATCATAGTGCTAAGACTCAAGTCCTTAGGTGATCTGAGAAGCCTGCGCGTCTATGTGCTCGGCATAGGCAAGAACCTTAAGTGGCCATGTCAATAGATTGAGTCTGTAAGTAAGTCTATCTATGTGTTGTTTGTTCTGTAAAGAACTCTGAGACAGAGTCTGAAACTGGCTAGATATCCTCCAGTATAGCTCGCTAATTTACTGAGTAGCTAAAGTCTGGTAAATACCACTGTAGTCAATCTCTGAAAAAGAGATCTTTATTTCCAGCCATATATTCTAAGTCCTGTAAATTCTGATATGTAACATCATTTTGATATCAATAAAAAGAGAAGTGTTTTCTAGAAATTTTTCATTGTTAAGTACTGAAACTCTGTGCATTTATATTGTCTGCTGAAACACTGTTTGTCATTCTAAAAGTCTTGAAAATTCGTTCGAAGTTCGCCAGAGGTTCGTCAAACCACTGAGGTATTCCAAGGCCATAAAAGGCGAAGGGAAGCCACAAAAAATGCCGCTAGATGCATGAATGTGGGAGTATGTTCGTGTATGGGTTCATTGTTGGGTTCGCATAGAGAATTTTTGAGAAATTGACAAAGGAGACACTTCGCAAGGCCAAGTCCGCCTGCGTGTGCGGTGCTGAGCAAGCTTGATGAAGCCCCTGCTATGAATTGGTATCAGAGCGAGTAAATCGACTCTTCAACTGAAAGAAATCTCTTTCTTGAAAAAGGTCAATACTTAATCCTTTATCTCTCTTTTATTAAAATGGACTCAATGAGGAAATCAGTTTCTTTTTGTGAATTAGAAGAATAAGATAGGGCCACCCAAGACCCTCTCAAAGATATGTTTGCATCTTCTTCAAGTAGATTAATGAATCAATCAAAATTATTGTATGAAGAGATTGAGCCTCAGGCCAAATGGCTTCTACCAAAGATATCTGCATCTGAGGTATATGCAGATCTGAGTGTGTGGCATCTCAAAGCTACCAGTAGAATTACAACTAAATAATCCATAAGTTCCATCGAAAATAATTCTGATTGTGTCCGAGCTATCCTGCTGTTGGGTCCCAAACAACTACAAGCAGAAGCCAAGAAATTTGGGACAAAATTCCTACATCTAGGATGCATTCGGGTGGGAATCCATGCTTTGACCCATCAGGGTCTAGACACTTATGTGTTAGCCACTGTCCGTGACCTAACCCATAATAGATATACTGATTCCCTAATAGGAGGAATAGTTGCGCCATTATCCAATGGTCCAGTCTGGTTTGACTGTTACCCAAACTTCTCTGTATATGTCTACGATGAGACATTGAGCGATATATTAAAATTGCAAATCCAAACATCTGGATTTGACATGAGGAGAAAAAAAAACAATATCTCTATACAGACCAGATGATGTTTCCATCATACCAGTACTATGTTTCCTGCAGTCGTCCATGCCCCTAGAAGAGATTCAAAAACCAGTGTCATAGTCATGACAGATCCCAAGAATCAAAAGGTTGAACACCAAGCCATTAGGTGGGAGGATCTAAGTTTTCCAGAATACTGGGTTGTGCCAAATCCAAAGCCTATCTCTGCACAGAAAATTAATTCTGCTAACATTTCGGAAAATCAATCTATACCCACTATATCTTTTCCCAGAAGATCCAGAATTGATAGGCGTAGAATTGAAGCCAAATGTAAAAAGTCTTCATTGTATATTCCACCTAGTTTGTTAGATAATGTGTGTTATAGTCTTGTAAATTCTTGTCAACATATTTCTCTTTTTGAATTTGCTCAGTTAGTTAATTTCCAGCCAATCTCAGCTGCATGACCACAATGTCAACAACAAGTAAACCTGAGTCAGCTTGCATATCTGGTCATTCATAAGAACCATAATACTAGGACTGGTGAAGCTCCTCCATGTACCTCTGTAACCCCCTATCCTAATCCTAAATGCTCAGACATTCCATTTCCACATGAAGATGAGAATGTTCTTATGATGCATCTAGTGCCAACACTAGAAAATGAAGACCCCAGGTTAATTGCCATGTTTTACAAACATGAGGCATGCAAATTCTCCTAAGTATGGACTTGGATACTTATAAGAAAAAGACAAATTGATCCCAAAATTCAGATTCAAAGATCTTCCAGAAGGCTGCAAAATACCATCAGTCCCTGAGACTCATAAGTTCTACACTTTGATGGATGGATGTTCTAAACATCAGATCCCTGCTCCATGGATGAAGCAGATGTTAAATTGGGATATATATACACATCCACAGGTTGATGAATTTGTTCTTTCATGCACTCCTGAAGAAAATATATCATTAGCAAATGAATGGAAAGCTTTCATGGAAAAAGAGAATGTCTCGATTTCTTTTTATTCATGGAAGAAAGCTAAAGAATCAGATAATGTCTTGATGAATGATTCTACATCTTCTTCTTTGGACTCTTGGATAGCCTCAGACGGTAGCAAACTTGAAACTTCTACCTCTTACCCTCATTTCAAAAGTATTGTGTTAGGAGAAGGTCATCACTCAACTAATCCTTTAGTTCAAAAGGATAATGCAGCAGTTGGTGTTGAAAGCAGAATACAAAAGGTTAGTGAACACGTCAACTGCACCAATACAGCTATCACTGGCCTAGAGAAGAATGTTGCAAAAGCTACTGCAGTAAAGGATAAAATTGATAGAGTCCAAGTCTCTATTAATGATGTAAATAATGTCTTAAATTCTGTACAGTATAATTCTTCAGTTGCCATAGATTATTCTATAAAGTCTTTGAAAAAATTTGATGAAGTATAGAATTGTATAATAGAGAAGTCCATCTCTACTCAACATTTAATTTCAAATCGGTCTGATAAAGTAGAAAAAATGAATTTGAAGAAATTTCATAAACCCATCCCAGCTTCATTTTTGTCAAAGGGAAGGCCATCCATACTCATGAACTTAGTAATAGCCCAATCTCTAAGTTTTCCTTTCTTCTCCCTAAAGAAGTTGAAAAATCTGAACAAAAACAGCAGTCTGAAAAGCTATCCATCACTACCCTCATCTCTGAGTCTGACATAGAACATCAGGTTCTTCCCATTTATGAGCCAGTTGAACCTCAGTTTACCAGACATCTTGCCCATGACCTATATGGAGTTGGAAATATTCCACCAAGCGAAATCTTCCATTGAGATAGTCATAAAGAATGGAATATTGATAATTTGACTATTGCACAAATCAGGCAGACTCTTGATCAAATGATTACAAAATACAGGCTCATGTGTGTTACAGGAAAAACTGAAGTGGAATCCTGCAAAACCTTAATGCAGTGTTTTACAGGAATCCTTACCAGATGGTGGGAACTTGAATCCTCTCCTGCGATGATAGAGAAAATGGAGAAGGAGATCTTAAAAGATTAAAATGGAGATATTATGTTTCATCCAGATGACACCCCACAGAATAACATGATTGGTGCACTGACTGCTAATGATTCAAGAACATTTTTGTGGTGCTGATATGACACTTTCAG
The DNA here is from genome assembly GCA_034641835.2 of Pinus albicaulis. Classification (NCBI taxonomy): domain Eukaryota; kingdom Viridiplantae; phylum Streptophyta; class Pinopsida; order Pinales; family Pinaceae; genus Pinus; species Pinus albicaulis. The sequence continues at coordinate 34,346,742 of CM076580.1, read as the reverse complement.
ATAAACATAAAAAGGTTTTAATGAATATGAAGTGTGGGAATATTAATCAATTTGAGGATTTCCACAGAGATTGGATACAGAGGATATTATTGGTCAAAGAACCAAAAAATATTCTGTGGAAACAAGTATACCTTGCAGCACTCCCATCAAAACTTGTTGATATCTTGAAACTGCAAGAAGTCTTCCCCTTGCCTCTTGAAGTTTATTTGTGGGGAGAAATATATTCTATCATTAGTACGGTGTTGATAAATCTTTGTCCCTGTTCCAAAATGATAAAATATTTTGATAAACTGAATAGGTTGCCTGGTACTATATATTTCTGCAATAAGTATGGTATAACCATTAATGACCCTTTGGTTACTCGCAGGAAGACTGAAAAGAGAAAAAATAAGGCTCAACACAGAACTAGAGCCTTGACTTACAGACTGAGCTCTGCAAAGAGACGTGAGCTCAGACCTCAGAAAAGGAAACCAACCAAAGGAAGAAAAGGTTATTACATAGATAACCACAAGACTCATTACTGCACTCCCATGGACATCAAACTCAAAGATCATAAGCTAGAAAGAATGAAGGGTGTTATCTGTTGGCTCTGTGCTGAACATGGCCACACTTCCAATATGTGTCCCACAGCTCTTGAGTCTAAAAGATGCCGTGGTAAGAAATCACAGCCCAAAAATCAGGCTGGCCCAAGCACTGCCGTTAAAGTTGAAGATAGGTGTCGCCGGTGCAATTCTGCATTCCACAAAACAAAAGACTATAATCGTCTTGCTATTCTGCAAGCTGCAGAAGATTCTCATTCTGCATCCTCCTCTGACTCTTTTGTTTCTTATTCTTATGAAGATGACGTTCATGCTTATTTTCAATGTTCTGACTCACAAAACTGTCATTGTGATTGTTCTGATAATGATTCAGACTCTTCTTCTGATGACTCACTTCGAGAAGAATTTTCAGGAAAATTGAAAGTGCTCATGGCACAAACTGATGAAGATGAGTTAAAGATGTTTGCACAGATCCGTGCCATGGAGGAAGGTGATTTGAAATATACCTTATTGAAAACCTTTATGTTGCATGGTACTTGTTCTTCCAGTACATCCTTAGGTAAGAAGCCTAATTTTTTTGATGCTTCTTACGAAAGAAATACCAAAACGTATCTCCAGCACAATTCTAGAAAAGTTTGTACACTCACTTTGTGGGAGGTGAGTAAGGAGATACATTCAATGAAGTCAGAAATTTATTCCCTAAAAGCACAAGTTGCATAGCTAGAAATGGAAAAGCAAGAATCTCAGCTTTCTAGCTCTCTTTCAGGTAGACAGACAAACTACACTTTGCATATTGCTCCAGGTCAATCTTCAAACTCTCAAGTGGAGATTGCTGAAGGAAAACCTGATCCAACTATTGGATTTAGAGAAATGCAAGTCCTTGCAGTCCAATACCAACAACACCATGTCAAGGTAAATATTTGTGTTGAAGGTAAAATATATAATGTGACTTCATTAATAGATTCAGGAGCAGATGTAAACATTATTTCCAAGAAATTTGTCCCCTCCATATTCTGGGTATCCGCTACCAGAAACATCATAGGACTTGGAAAACAAGTTTTAAAGTTTGAAGTTCCAATAGCTACTATTTGTTTTGATTCCCACTGTGTCAAGCTTAAATTTGCAATTGCAGACACTCCAGTTGATTGCATTTTGGGTAATGTATTTTTAGCAGCAGTTGAGCCCCATGGTTCATTCATATTTCCAGATAAATGTCCAGGGTATTTTATCACAGTACCCACATCCGATGATAAAAGTAGGAGGATAGAACTTCCTTATATTTCTAATCCTCAAATTTCTACAATGGTGTTGGCAATGCAGGAACTTCATAATGAATAAAATAGTTTAAAAGAACTCAAAGAACATAAGAATATGATGAGAGTTGAATATTAGTTGAGTTCTCCAGAAATTCAGAGGAAAATCTCTGAAATATGAAAAGAGTTTGAAAACACTTAATGCTCAGAAGAACCTAATTCATTCTGGCATCTCAAGGAGCATTGTGTTGAGTTACCCTACAAGGAAGGATATATGGGAAAATCATGTAAGTCCAAAGTTATCTCCATGTCAAAATAATACAGATAGCTATGTGAGAAAGAAGTAAATAAGCTTCTCTCTGAATCCAATAGTTGGATCAGGTTTTCCTTCAGCAATATCCACTTGAAAGTTTGAAGATTGACCTGGAGCAGTATGCAAAGTGTAGTTTTTCTGTCTGCCTGAAAGAGAGCTAGAAAGCTGAGATTCTTGCTTTGCCATTTCTAGCTGTGAAACTTGTGCTTTTAGGGAAGAAATTTCTGACTTCATTGAATGTATCTCCTTACTCACCTCCCCCAAAGTGAGTGTATGAAATTTTCTAGAATTATGCTGGAGATATGTTTTGGTATTTCTTTCGTAAGAAGCATGAACAAAATTGGGCTTCTTACCTAAGGATGTACTAGAAGAACCAATACCATGTTGCATAAAGGTTTTCAATAAGGCAGCTTTCAAATCACCTTCCTACATGTCACAGATCCGTGCAAACACCTTTAACTCATCTTCATCAGTTTGTGCCATGAGAACTTTCAATTTTCCTGAAAATTATTCTGGAAGTAAGTCATCAGAAGAAGAGTCTGAATCATTATCAGAACAATCACAACGACAGTTCTGTGAGCCAGAACATTGATAATAAGGATGAACGTCATCTTCAGAAGAATAAGAAATAGAAGAGTCAGAGGAGGATGCAGAATGAGAATCTTCTGCAGCATGCTGAATAGCAAGACGATTACAGTCTTTTGTTTTGTGGAATGTAGAATTGCACCGGCGACAACTATCTTCAAATTTAATGGTGGTGCTTGGGCCAGCCTGATTTTTGGGCTTTGATTTCTTACCACTGCCTCTTTTAGATTCAAGAGCTGTGGGACACATATTGGAAGTGTGGCCATGTTCAGCATAGAGCCAATAGATAACACCCTTCATTCTTTCTAGCTTATGATCTTTGGGTTTGATGTCCATGGGAGTGTAGTAATGAGTCTTGCGGTTATCTCTGTAATAACCTTTTCTTCCTTTGGCTGGTTTCCTTTTCTGAGGTTTGAGCTCGTGTCTCTTTTCAAAGCTTAGTCTGTAATTCAAGGCTCTAGTTCTGCGTTGAGCCTTCTTTGTTCTCTTTTTAGTCTTCCTGCGAGTAACCAAAGGGTCATCAATGGTTATACCATATTTACTGTAGAAAGATCTAGTACCAGGCAACCTATTCAGTTTATCAATAGATTTTGTCATTTTAGAACTAGTACAAAGAGTTATCAACACCTTAGTGATGATAGAATATATTTCTCGCCACAAATAAACTTCAAGAGGAAAGGGGAAGACTTCTTGCAGTTTCAAGATATCAATAATTTTTTATGGGTGTGCTGCAAGGTATACTTGTTTCCACAGAATATTTTTTGGTTCTTTGACCAAGAATATCCTCTGTATCCAATCATTGTGGAAATCCTAAAATTGATTGATATTCCAACACTTCAGATTCATTAAAACCATTTCATTTTTATCTGAAAGTGTAATATCGACACCACAAAAATTTTCTTGAATCATAGCAGTCAGTACACCAATCATGTTATTCTGTGGGGTGCCATCTGGATGAAACATAATATCCCCATTTTCATCTTTTAATATCTCCTTCTCCATTTTTTCAATCATCCCAGGAGAAGATTCAAGTTCCCACCATCTGGCAAGGGTTCCTGTGAAACACTGCATTAAGGTTTTGCAGGATTCAACTTTAGTTTTGCTTGCAGCACACATGAGCCTGTATTATGTAATCATTTGATCAAGCATCTGTCTGATTTTTGCGGTAGTCAAATTATCAAGATTCCATTCTTTATGACTATCTGCATGGAATATTTCTCTTGGTGGAATCTTTCCAACTCCATATAGGTCAGGGGTAGGATGTCTGGTAAACTGAGGTTCAACTGGTTCATAAATGGGAAGAACCTGATGTTCTGTGTCAGACTCAGAGATGAGGGTAGTGATGGATAGCTTTTCAGACTGTTGTTTTTATTCAGATTTTTCATTTTCTTTAGGGAGAAGAAATGCAAACTTAGAGATTGGGCTATTACTAAGTTCACGAGTATGTATGGCCTTCCCTTTTGAAAAAAATGAAGCTGGGATGGGTTTATCAACTTTTTTCAAATTCATTCTGTCTACTTTATTAGACAGATTTGAAATTAAATGCCGAGTAGAGATGGACTGCTCTATTATACAATTCTCTACTTCATCAAATTTTTTCAAAGACTCTATAGAATAATCTTTAGCAATTGAAGAATTATACTGTATAGAATTTAAAACATTACTTACATCATTAATAGAGACTTGGACTCTATCAATTTGATCCTTTACTGCAGTAGCTTTTGCAACATTCTTCTCTAGGCCAGTGATAGCTGTATTGGTCCAGTTGACTTGTTCACTAACCTTTTGTATTCTGCCTTCAACACCAACTGTTTCATTATCCTTTTCAACTAATGGATAAGCATTAGCTGAGTGATGACCTTCTCCTAACACAATACTTTTGAAATTAGGGTAAGAGGTAGAAGTTTCAAGTCTGCTACCATCTGAGGCTATCCAAGAGTGTGAAGAAGAAGATGTAGAATCATTCATCAAGACATCATCTAATTCTTTAGATTTCTTCCATGAATAAAATAAATCCAGACATTTTCTTTTTCCATGAAATCTTTCCATTCATTTGCCAATGATATATTTTCTTCAGGATTTTGTGAAATACCAAATTCATCAGCCTATGGATGTGTATATATATCCCAATTTAACATCTGCTTCATCCATGGATTAGGGATCTGATGTTTAAAACATCCATCCATCAAAGTGTAGAACTTATGAATCTCAAGGACTGATGGTCTTGAGTAGGTTCGTGTATGGGTTCATCGTTGGGTTCCCATAGAAATTTTTTCAGAAATTGACAAAGGAGAGACTTAGCAAGGCCAAGTTCGCCTATGTGTATGGTGCTGAGCAAGCTTGTTGAAGCCCCTGCTAGAAATTGGTATCAGAGCCAGTGAGTCGACTCTTCGACTGAAATAATTCTGGTTCTAGAAAAAGGCCAGTACTAAATCCTTTCTCTCTCTTTTATTAAAATGGAATCAATGAGGAAATCAGTTTCTTTTCATGAATTGGAAGAACAAGATAGGGCCACCCAAGACCCTCTTAGAGATATGTTTGCATCTTCTTCAAGTAGATTAATGAATCAATCAGAATTATTGTTTGAAGAGATTGAGCCTCAGGAAAAATGGGTTCTACCAAAGATATCTGGATCTGATGTATATGAAGATCTGAGTGTGTGGCATCTCAAATATGCCACTAGAATTACAATTGAAGTATCCATAAGTTCCATTGAAGAGAATTCTGATTGTGTCCAAACTATCCCGTTGTTGGATCCCAAACAGCTACAAGCAAAAGCCAAGAAATTGGGGATGAAATTCCAGCATCTAGGATGCATTCGGGTGGGAATCCATGCTTTGACCCATCAGGGTCTAGATACTTATGTGTTAGCCACTGTCTGTGACCTAACCCATAATAGATATACTGATTCCTTAATAGGAGGAATAGTTGCGCCATTATCCAATGGTCCAGTCTGGTTTGAATGTTACCCAAACTTCTCTGTATATGTATACGATGAGACATTGAGCGATATATTACAATTTCAAATCCAAACATCTGGATTTGACATGAGGAGAAAAAGAAACAATATCGCTATACAGACTAGAGGATGTTTCCATCATACCAGTACTATGTTTCCTGTAGTCCTCCATGCCCCCAGTAGAGATTCAAAAACTAGTGTCATAGTCATGACAGATCTCAAGAGTCAAAAGGTTGAACACCAAGCCATTAGGTGGGATGATCTGAATTTTACATAACATTGGGTTGTGCCAAATCCAAAGCCTATCTCTGCACAGAAAATTACTTCTGCTAACATTTTAGAAAATCAATCTACAGCCACTCTATCTTTTCTCAGAAGATCCACAATTGATAGGCGTAGAATTGAAACCGAATGTAGAAATTATTCATTGTATATTCCACCCAGTTTTTTAAATACTGCGTGTTCTAGTCTTGTAAATTGTTGTCAACATCTTTCCCTTTTTGAATTTTCTTAGTTGGTTAATTTCCAGCCAATCTCAGCTGCATGCCCACAATGTCAACAACAAGTAAACCCGAGTCAGCTTACATATCTGTTCATTCATAAGAACCATAATACTAGGACTGGTGAAGCTCCTCCGTCTACCTTTGTAACCCCCTGTCCTAATCTGAAATTCTCATACATTCCATTTCCACATGAAGATGAGAATGTTCTTATGATGCATCTAGTGCCAACACTAGACAATGAAGACCCCAGTTTAACTACCATTTTTACAAAAATGAGGCCTGCAAATTCTATAAGTATGGACTTGGATACTTAGAAGAAAAAGACAAATTGATCCTAGAATGCAGATTCAAAGATCCGCCAGAAGGCTCCAAAAGACCATCAGTCCGTGAGATTCATAAGTTGTACACTTTGATGGATGGATGTTCTAAACATCAGATCCCTGCTCCATGGATGAAGTAGATGTTAAATTGGGATATATATACACATCCACAGGCTGATGAATTTGGTCTTTCACACACTCCTGAAGAAAAGATATCATTAGCAAATGAATGGAAATCTTTCATGGAAAAATGAAATTTCTGGATTTCTTTTTATTCATGGAAGAAAGCTAAAGAATCAGATGATGTCTTGATGAATGATTCTACATCTTCTTCTTCACACTCCTGGACAGCCTCAGACGGTAGCAGACTTGAAACTTCTACTTCTTACCCTCCTTTCAAAAGTATTGTGTTAGGAGAAGGTCATCACTCAGTTAATGCTTATCCTTTAGTTCAAAAGGATAATGCAGCAATTGGTGTTGAAGGCAGAATACAAAAGGTTAGTGAACAAGTCAACTGGACCAATATAGCTATCACTGGCCTAGAAAAGAATGTTGCAAAAGCTACTACAGTAAAGGATCAAATTGATAGAGTCCAAGTCTCTATTAATGATGTAAATAATGTTTTAAATTTTGTACAGTATAATTCTTCAGTTGCCAAAGATTATTCTATAGAGTCTTTGAAGAAATTTGATGAAGTAGAGAATTGTGTAATAGAGTAGTCCATCTCTACTTGGCATTTAATTTCAAATCTGTCTAATAAAGTAGACAGAAAGAATTTGAAAAAAGTTGATAAACCCATCCCAGCTTCATTTTTTTCAAAAGGGAAGGCCATCCATACTCATTAACCTAGTAATAGCCCAATCTCTAAGTTTTCCTTTCTTCTCCCTAAAGAAGCTGAAAAATCTGAACAAAAATAGCAGTCTAAAAAGCTATCCATCACTACCCTCATCTCTGAGTCTGACACAGAACATCAAGTTCTTCCCATTTATGAGCCAGTTGAAACTCAGCTTACCAGACATCCTGCCCCTGACCTATATGGAGTTGGAAATATCCCACCAAGGGAAATCTTCCATGCAGATAGTCATAAAGAATGGAATCTTGATAATTTGACTACTACACAAATCAGGCAGATGCTCGGTCAAATGATTACAAAATAGAGTCTCATGTGTGTTGCAGGAAAAACTGAAGTGGAATCCTTCAAAACCTTAATGCAGTGTTTTACAGGAACCCTTGCCAGATGGTGGGAACTTTAATCCTCTCCTGCAATGATTGAAAAAATGGAGAAGGAGATCTTAAAAGGTGAAAATGGGGATATTATGTTTCATCCAGATGGCACCCCACAGAATAACGTGATTGGTGCACTGACTGTTATGATTCAAGAACATTTTTGTGGTACTGATATTACACTTTCAGATAAACATGAAATGGTTTTAATGAATCTTAAGTGTAGGAATATCAATCAATTTGAGGATTTCCATAGAGATTGGATACAGAGGATATTATTGGTCAAAGAACCAAAAAATATTCTATGGAAACAAGTATACCTTGTAGCATTCCCATCAAAACTTGTTGATATCTTGAAACTGCAAGAAGTCTTCCCCTTGCCTCTTGAAGTTTATTTGAGGGGAGAAATATATTCTATCATCACTAATGTGTTGATAACACTTTGTACTAGTTCTAAAATGACAAAATCTATTGATAAACTGAATAGGTTTCCTGGTACTAGATCTTTCTGCAGTAAGTATGGTATAACCATTGATGACCCTTTGGTTACTCACAGGAAGACTAAAAAGAGAACAAAGAAGGCTCAACGCAGAACCAGAGCCTCGACTTACAGACTAAGCTCTGAAAAGAGACGCGAGCTCAAACCTCAGAAAATGAAACTAGCCAAAGGAAGAAAAGTTTATTACGGAGATAACCGCAAGACTCATTACTACACTCCCATGGACATCAAACCCAAAGATCATAAGCTAGAAAGAATTAAGGGTGTTATCTATTGGCTTTGTGGTGAACATGGCCACACTTCCAATATGTTTCCCATAGCTCTTGGGTATAAAAGAGGTCGTGGTAAGAAATCACAACCCAAAAATAAGGCTTGCCCAAGCACCTCCATTAACGTTGAAGATAGGTGTCGCTGATGCAATTCTGCATTCAACAAAACAGAAGACTGTAATCGTCTTGCTATTTAGCAAGCTGCAGAAGAATCTCATTCTGCATCCTCCTCTGACTCTTCTGTTTCTTATTCTTCTGAAGATGACGTTCATGCTTATTTTCAATGTTCTAACTCACAGAACTGTCATTGTCATTTTTCTGATAATGATTCAGACTCTTCTTCTGATGACTCACTTCCAGAAGAATTTTCAGGAAAATTGAAAGTCCTCATGGCACAAACTGATGAAGATGAGTTAAAGGTGTTTACATAGATCCATGCCATGGAGGAAGGTGATTTGAAAGCTGCCTTATCGAAAACGTTTATGCAGCATGGTACCGGTTCTTCCAGTACATCCTTAGGAAAGAAGCCTAATTTTGTTGATGCTTCTTACGAAAGAAATACCAAAACATATCTCCAGCACAATTCTAGCAAAGTTTGTACACTCACTTTGGGGGAGGTGAGTAAGGATATACATTCAATGAGGTCAAAAATTTCTGCCCTAAAAGCACAAGTTGCATAGCTAGAAATGGAAAAGCAAGAATCTCAGCTTTCTATCTCTCTTTCAGGAAGACAGACAAACTACACTTTGCATACTACTCCAGGTCAATCTTCAAACTCTCAAGTGGAGATTTCTGAAGGAAAACCTAATCCAACTATTGGATTCAAAGAAATGTAATTGCTTGCAGTCTAATACCAACAACACCATGTCAAGGTAAATATTTGTGTTGAAGGTAAAATCTACAATGTGACTGCATTAATAGATTCAGGAGCAGATGTAAAAATTCTTTCCAAGAAATTTGTCCCCTCCAGATTCTGGGTATCTACTACCAGAAACATCAGAGGACTCAGAAAACAAGTTTTAAAGTTTGAAGTTCAAAAATCTACTGTTTGTTTTGATTCCCACCGTGTCAAGATTAAATTTGCAATTCCAGACACTCCAGTTGATTGCATTTTGGGTAACGTATTTTTACCAGCAGTTGAGCTCCATGGTTCATTCAGATTTAGAAATATATCTCCGGGGTATTTTATCACAGTACCCACATCCGATGATAAAAGTAAGAGGATAGAACTTCCTTATATTTCTAATCCCCGAATTTCTACAATGGTGTTGGCAATGCAAGAACTTCATAAAGCAGAAAACATTTTAAAATAACTCAAAGAACATAAGAATATTATCAGAGTTGAAGATTAGTTGAGTTCTCCAAAAATTCAAAGGAAAATCTCTGAAATACAAAAAGAGTTTGAAAGAACTTGCTGCTCAGAAGAACCTAATGCATTCTGCCATCGGAAGCGGCATTGTGTTGAGTTTCCCTAAAAGGAAGGATATACGGGAAAATCATGTAAGTCCAGAGCTATCTCCATGTCAGAAGAATACAGGCAGCTCTTTGAGAAAGAAATAAATCAGCTTCTTCAAAGAAAGCTGATCAGGGAGTCTGACAGTCCTTGGAACTGTTATGGCTTCTATGTCAATAAGAGGAGCGAACAGATAAGAGGCATCCCAAGAATTGTTATAAATTATAAACCTTTTAACTCTGTTCTTCTAGATAATACTTATCCTATTCCGCACAAAGGAGATCTGCAGAGTAGGATAGTTGGAGCCAAAGCCTTCTCTAAGTTTGGTCTAAAATCTAGTTTCTGGCAAGTAGCCATAAAAGAAGAAGATAAGTGGAAAACAACATTCAGTGTCCCAGCAGGGCATTACGAACGGAATTTGATGCCATTTTGTCTAAAGCATGCACCTTCAAAATTCCAGAAGGTAATGGATTCCATTTTTAAGGCTTACAATGAGTGGTTACTTGCATATATTGATGATCTCCTAATATTGTCTAAAAATCTTCAGGACCATTTTAAGCACTTAAGGATTTTTATGAAATTGGTCTAGAAAAATGGATTGGTCTTAAGCAAAAATAAAATGGAATTATGTAAGACCAAGATTAAGTTTTTAGGGCACACAATTGAAAATGGACAGATTGCTTTGCAGAGCCATGCTCTTGTGTTCGCAGTTGAATTTCCAGATATCATTCTAGATAAAACTCAATTGCAAAGATTTTTAGGATGCTCAAACTATGTAAGCAACTTATATTTATCTTGTGCCAGTGATAGGTCTCTGCTAAACCAGAGACTTAGGAAAAATCCAAAACCTTGGACTGAAGCCCATACCTTAGTAGTCATAAACATAAATTCCAAGGTTAAAAATCTCCCTATACTTTATGTTTCAGAAGATAGTTATTTCAAAATAGTTGAAACATATGTAAGTAAAATAGGTTGGGGAGGTGTGCTAAAGCAAATACCAACCAAGGAGAGCCAAAAAAATTAAGAATAGATCATGCAATATGCATCTGGAGTTTGGAATAAAGCTGAAAAGAATTATTCCACAATTGAACAAGAAGTCAAAGCTGCATGGAACTGTGTCAGTAAGTTCTCCCTCCATTTGGTCAATAAACACTTTCTATTAAGATCTGATGCACAAGCACTGGAAAAGGTCATAAACAAGGAGATAAAGAACCCTGAGGATGCCAAATTTGCAAGGTGGCAAGCCTTATTCGAAAAATTTGATTTTAAGGTAGAAAACATCAAAGGTTCTGATAATTGTTTGCCAGACTTTCTTAGTAGAGAGTTTATCCAGCAAACAAGAACAAGAAGCAGAAGAAGAGGAAGACCATATTATGGTCATCATTACAAAATGGAATCATTCCCAGCAAAGAGAATAACTCAGATCTATATCTGATGTTGAAGTCATGGGTAGTATATAGAGAAAAGTGGAGACCCACGTGGAAACTCCGCAATACCAAGATACTAGATGCAAATATTCATAATCATTCAGATATCCAGCATCTAGTACCAGAAAGGAGAGTACATCCAAGAGGTAGCAGATGGATCCATGAAATGATGTATTCTACCTGTATGACAGCTTCACAAGAAGTTGAAAGATCACTATCCAAATATTTTTGTGACCTTGTTGTTATTATTACTGGAGGCAGCAAAAGAACAAATATCTTCAGCAAATCCTATGCTATCAACAGGACACGGTATCCAGGAAAATATTGGTTAGTGGAGTTCCACATGTGGCCAGGTGATGACCCTAACTTGCTTTTTCCTGACACTGTGTATAATTTTGCAGGATATAAGAATCACTGGTGGAACCTTATGAACAAATATGGTCATAATGAAACCCATTACACCAAGATTAAATTTGGTCCCACCTGGATCAATCAAAGGAACCAACAACCGCCATGGCTTGATAATTGGTGGTTCGACTATGGGTTGAGTGCCTACAGTATGGATCCCTATTATTTTGAGTCATACTGGCAGAGTAAATGTGAAGATTGTCTAGAAATAATAGGAGAATGTTTTCACACTCCTTGTCAAACTGTGAGAGATATCGGCCAGCTTGAATACAGATTGATAAACTCTATATTAAGATCTCATATGAAAATGCATCATCAGTGGTTGGTTATGACCAAAATAAAACATCAAATATTATTGAATAAACCCATGATTGTACGTCGGATATACACAAAGGCATGGAATGATTATCTATATCCTACTCTCCGATTTCCCGTTATAAAAATCCTAGAAGAATCTGATGTTGCCAATACTATCAGTTCTCATGGGCTCTGCTAAATCAAAAGTATCCATTATGTATAATTACCAAGTCATGGGTTCACAGTGATAGGTCTTTTCCCGAGGGCTTTTTACTTGTTCAGAAAAGCATCCTCTTTGTACTTATAATTATGTTTCCTCGTGGGCCTTGTACATCAAAGGTATCCACTATTTAGTACCCACACACTGTCACAAGTGTCGAAAGGACCGAATCACTGCGCGGATGTCACTTCGGTGTTACGCGAAAGCAATGATTCACCATCCACTTGTCAATAATCCGATGGCTCTACAAGAATGTTTGTCCCCCCTCATTTCCTATATAAGAAGGGTTAGGCTCATTCTTGAGGCATTCGCATTCAAAGATTCTTGAGTCATTTGTGTGTTTTGAGTCTGAGTCGAGCCGAAGCTCCCTGCTCTACATCTGTGAGAAATTTCTCAATCTGCTTGCATTACGGTGCTAAGAGTCAAGTCCTTACGTGATTTGAGAAGCCTGCGTGTCTATGTGCTCGGTATAGGCAAGAACCTAAAGTGGCCAAATCAATAGATCGAGTCTGTAAGTAAGTCTGTCTATGTGTTGTGTATTCTTTAAAGAACTCTGAGACAGAGTCTGCAACTAGCCAATTCTCCAGGATAGCTCGCTCATTTACTGAGTAGCTAAATTCTGGTAAATGCCACTGCAGTCAATCTCTGAAAAAGAGATCTTGATTTCCAGCCATATATTCTGAGTCTTGTAAATTCTGATATGTAACATCATTTTGATATCAATAAAAAGAGAAGTGTTTTCTAGAAATTCCGCATTGCTAAGTACTAAAACTCTGTGCATTTATATTGTCTGCTAAAACACTGTTTGTCATTCTCAAAGCCTTGAAAGTTCGCTAGAAGTTTTCCAGAGGTTCGCCAAACCACTGAGGTACACTAAGGTCATAAAAGGCAAAGGGAAAAGAAGGGATGTTTAGTACAAATATTAATACCCATTAATTTATAAGAGGTATAATATGAAGTTAAAACTATCCTTTACCTTAGTCGAGGATTTTAGAGTAATAATTTCCATCTTGGTGAAAAGATTTTCTATGTAAAAGTATTTCACCATGGAAATATATACACTTCATCACTGCTCATTAGTTATGTCATTAACTTAATTGTTCTATTAAATCTTGAATTTTTCTCTCCACAAAGGTTACAGAGGGATATATAATTGTACAATTTAATTAAGGCCATATCCCATGAGGTGGTATACAACTAGCTAACTCCTTGGAGGGGTATGGACTCTTTTACTATAGATTTACTTACAAATCGATACGTATGTGGAGTTAAGTAACTACTCGTAGTGGTAGAGCAGAAAGTGAAAACTAGTGATCTTAGATGAAGACATTGGATGATGAGTCCAATTAAATAGTTACCTCCGGTATAGTTAAAATAGAGATTGAATCAAAAGCAATGATTACACCCAGGACTCCAAGGTGTCAGAAAGTTGATTCTTTCTAGGTGTAGAATAGAATGGAAAACTTGAAACAAGGGTAAGATGGACACAAAATAAAAAATTTGAGGAGAGTAATTTGAGGGGGGAACTTAGTCCCAGTGTAACTTGATTGAAAGGGTCGATAAAGGTTAACTTAAATATTTAAACTATGTAGTCTGATTCCTAGGATAGGTATAGTCAATGTGTACATCACATAATACAATAAAATCTCATTACATAAACACAAAAGGAGTTTAATGTATTTGAATGAAAATGTAGAAACCATTTCTTTCCATTTAAAAATCATATGTGACATATCACATATTTATGTAGTGGTATAACACAAAATAGACAAATAAATAGCAGGTGCAATATGAGGGTCATTGAATCAATAACACAAAATTAACCATGGACATTGAACATTAATTAAACATTATACAGTCACTGTCTTAGTTGAAGAAATGAGCAAAGCATTGCACATTGACCTTAGCTACACTCCACCTTTATGATAGAAATAAGTAAGTGTAAATTTCTGAAAGAAATATTTTTCCACTCAACTGTTTGCCCTAAATACCCATGTTAATTTCAAACAACCTACATCAGTTCCGCAGCAAAAAATATGAGGTTACCATAAAAACAACAATGCATCAACTGATCGGGAAAAAATTCAAGCACAACAATGGGACTACTACTGACCTGTATAAAAAGTGATAAATGAGGAAGAATATTATTATTCGAAGAACCGAGCCATGCAAATTTGGAACGAACTAGGAGTAGAGTCAGACCGATGGCATGCCTAAAAATCACGTGAAAGATTAGAAATCAATAAATAAATTTTCCAGAATAATTACCCTCAACATATATATTAACACCATGGAATGACAGGAGAGACCAATGCCTATATTGGTGCTCGAAAAGGAAGAGATTTTAATGAACTATGCCAGAAATTGGTAGCCCAAGTAGAAGGGGAAATGAGGAGAAAAAAATGTATTGCAAAGTACAGAATCATGGAACCAATGTTAACCAAAGTTTAATTACCAAGTAGCATAATAATGTATGAGAGGAGCCAACCACAACACATCAAAAAATTGATAAATGCATGATCATCGTTTAGCAACCCCAGCATTAATGGAAAACCCTTGAAAATAAACTTGGTGTTCAATGTAGAGATACTGTATGATAGATAAATTATTAGCGATTGCTTACTTGTCATGGAGTTGGAGATTCGAGGAATCATCATGATGAATGACCCACAACGACAACACAAGAGAATTATGGAAAATATTTGAAGGCACAATGCAAGCTCCAATAATCCATCGAACTAGAATAACAGCAAAATTCTGGTGTGAGAGGTGTTATCACTCAGATTTTCCTTGAAGTTGTTGGAAGAGGAAAGGGTTCCGAGGTAACCACAAACCAACCTTCAGGTATAGAATCTAGCCAATTTGTACCCAGAGAGGGCTCTATCTATAAAATTTAGCTTTGTTTTTTAAAATATTAGGCTAGCTATAAAGTTCAGGGATTTTGAGTTTGTTTGGGTTGATGGAATTCTTTAGCTAAGATTAAGATCAAGTAGTTTCAGTCCATTGGGCTATGGAGTCAAAGGATTGGCTGCACTGGCTTAAGTTTTTTAACAAAAGATGGTTTATCAGGGCAAGATAATCAAACTAGAAACAATTATAGATCTAAAGTGAATGGAATGGAATTCAAAATGATGAAAGGCAACAAAGAATCTTTCAACACATTCAAGAGAAGAGAAATAGATTGATTATCAATAAAGAACAGTTAAGTATTCTTTACTAAATAACCAAAGATGCATGAACTAGACAAACAGGAGCAATTAAGAATTCGTTGTTTAAACCAGTTTCGAAGAAAACATTTAGAATAATAACGACTGAAATTAGATTACACCTAAGTACTTTCTGATTTAATCCTTTTCGTTAAATATTAAGATAATGAAACACAGATGATATTGTAAAAAACTATAAAACTTCAAAACATGGGATAGAGATGACTTATTGATCCTTTATTTGACACATGAATCCTGAGAAAAGTCTTCTGCCTCAATTCCTTGTCCAGTTTTTCCACGAATAATTTCTCCAAAGCTCTTTATTCCAAAATATTCAATGTTACATCAGAGTATAAGAATCCCCCCTTCAATAATCCGATTGAGGGCTTATTTATAAAAAAAATCATACAAAATATCTCTTAAAAAAATGAGATATAATATAAAATGACTCAAATAAGTTACAATAAAAATAGAGACAGATGGTCTCATAGATAAGACAAAAAAACAACTAATGTTGTGCTATTTCCTCCTTTTGAGAATGTTCTAGAGGCAGGACCTATATTTTACCTCATCGTTGTCCTCTTTAGTAATTTTATTCTAACTGACTTGCTTCACTAATACTCTTTGTTTTTACTGATACACTTTAACTGAACTGATACTCTTTGACCTTTGTTTTTCCCTTTAGCCTTTATACTATAGTAAAATAGGAAAAATTTCATATAAGGATAAATTTTACAAAAGTTCCAATAGATCTTCCCACCATTTATCTTCTGCTATTTTGGTCCATTGAAGCTTCCTTAATGTTTCATCAGCCTCGGTATATCTGAAGAAATTAGGCTGATTAGGAAAAAAATGTCTTACCTCATGTTCAAGATAAAACAAATTCTCTAATCTGTCATGAAGATTCCTTCCTGTAGGTAATGCTGCTTCTGATGAAATGGTTGAGGAACTGGCTTGATTGTGAGAATGTATGTCCAATTTCTTAACAAAAGTTTCCAGGTCCATTATTTTATCTTTTGAAACCATAGGACTAGGCAACCCTTTATTCAATAAAACATTAAACCTTTCTCTGAAAGAAATGATTTCACTTTGCATGTCAAAACACCTTCGTTCTAAATTTTACATAAGAGTTCTTTTAGTAAAAACTCTTTTTATCACCAAGATTGTTGCAATCTTGTCTTGAATACCCTGATCTGCAAGTTGCTGTCTGGTTTGGGTGTTTAGAAATTGTATGAGATGATTGGCTTCCTCAGGCCTATTTCCTAATTCTTCTTGTGTAGTTTCAACTTTATCCAGAGCTACTTTGACCAAATCATTCTGCTCGTATATTATCTGGATTGAGGACCAGATATCTTTTATTGACTGAATAATATCATCCCAAAGAATGTCATTTATTTCTCTTAAAGGTTTCTCCAATGTGAGATCCCTTTCCAAAGCTTTAACCAATTTTTCCAAATTTTTGACTTCTCTTGTTTTGTCAGCAACAGTCATTTTTGAAAGATCATATTTCTGTTCCAAATTAATAAGCTGTAACTTTGTGCGCTGAAGTTCTATTACTTAAAGTTTCAAGTCATTCATTGATTTTATTAGTTCTTCTGTACTCAAATTTGAAGTATTTACTTGTGATGGTTATGTTGTTTGACATGTTGGTTGACTTGTTGTACTTGTGATAACCTCTGTTGTAGATATTGGAACACTGGACTGCTTGTCTTTTAAAGCTTGTTCAAGCTCTTTTTATGTTTCAGTCAGTTGCTCATTCATTTTCAAGAGAAAATCCATCATTTCTTCTTCATAATTCTTCTTTATTACTTCTTCAGTTTGAGGATGTCTGGAGGATGGAAATTTCAACTGCTTTCTCAAAGCTGCAATGTCATCATCTTTTTTCTTGATTAGAGCTTCTATACCTTTGACATCCTTTGGATTGTGTCCCAAACCAATTATTATTTCTTCCAATGTTTTTATCTTGTTGTCTTTGGCTTGAGAAGAAGCCTTTTCAAGCTGTAACTATGTATTGGTGTTCTCCAAAGAATCCTGTAACCTGTGAGATGCCATTGCCTTATCAGTAAAAGTACAATAGATCATTTCACCAGTCTACTTATGTAACTCAATCTGATCTAAAGGATGGATATCCTTTGCTAGGACTTCAAAGTTTGTCCTAATATAATCAGCAGCTGTTTGGGGTTATTGCACCTTGGGTTTGAAATGGCTCATTATCATTTTTCCCTGTTGGATGTAAAAAGCTGACATCAATATTTCTTGATTCTTTGGAGCCATTTTCAGATATTGATTATATACTTGAATTCTCAATGGATCATTCCTCGCCTTGATATTGATAAATGTCTTCTTTATATCTCCTGTATCTTTAACTGGTTTTTTGAAAGAAGATATTTCAACACTCTGTTACTTCTGTAGCTCTTTCCTTTGTGAGGTAGTGGATGCTTCACTGACTGTTCCTGTTTTTTGACTGCCCAATTGTTTTGGTCCTTGAATATCAAGGATTTCATCAATAGATTCTACTTCTAGAGGAGTATTCAATTTATGTCTCTTGGCCTGAGGCTGTTGTGAAGATCTAGTGAGATGGGTAGCAACTTCAGCTTCTCTCTTTTTTCCCTTTTCCACATTTAATGGAGTCTGCAAAATTGAAATTTCTACTGGATTGGTTTGAACAGAAGAAACCTGTACTTGATCCTATCCCTTGGAATTTTGGGGTTGTTCTGTCATAGTGAATGTTTCTTTAACTTGTGTATCAACCTCTTTCTCTTTTCCCTTAGATGATACTGCAATGTTTTCTTGTAACTCCTGCTGAATAATCCCAGTTGAGGAAGGACCAACTTCTGATCTAGGTACCTATGCAAAAGAGTCTAGGTCAAGCATTTTTTCAAGATCTTTCATAACATTGTCTACATTGGCCTGCTCACTATCCTGCTCTATCAATGTTCCTTCTATCCATTCATCTGTATTAACATATTTTTCAATCTCTGGGATTCTTTGATGTATGTATGGTACTGATTTATTCTTCATTATTTTATCACAAATGAAGCTGAATGGGTCATAAGGCACTCAATAGAAGCTCTTTTGTAATCTGAAACGTTCTTCTAATCTCTTTTCAGCTTCTTCCCCTGCATCCCTAGAGTTACAAATAAAGGGACCTAATTGACTTTTGATCTAGAGTTGAGCCTTCTTCTTTGCATTACAAAAATGAATTATATCAGAATTGTTCATCTGCCTGAAATATTCTAATGCAAAGATTCTCATGGGGACATATTTTGGCAATTTGAAGGGACATAACTCACATCCATAGATTTTGACTTATGTGTGATTTTGTTATAAGTACCAATCACCAACTTTGTATTCTTTTGAGAGCTATAAAGTTTTCTTGATTTCATTGCTGAGTCTTGCAGGAGAAACTCCAGTCAACAAGGTGGTTTCAGTGTGTCTAAAAAGATCAATGAACATATTATAGGAATAGGGAGAATGTCGAGAACTATGAGTGATGGCTGACGAAAAGATAACAGACCTAGGATTCCCTGGGGAATAAAGATTTTTGATATAGAAAGGGAAATTTTCCGACTGGTAATAGAGCATGAGATGGTAAATGACAGAATTATATTTAAACACTTTCTCATTTTCTAATCTCATGAATTGATCATGGATTTTGTCTGCAATGTATGATGCAAAGTCATACCTGACAGCAGGAGGCTGTCCAGGGGTAAAAATAGACAATAATACTAGAGTTAAATGGTCAACATATTCACTGGTATTAAATCCCATTATAAAGGATATCATTTCCAAAACAAGTCTACCCTCCTTAGTGAAAAAAGAATACCCATAAGGGGGAGGGCCTTTAGGCTGATGATCAGGCAACATAAAGGTCTGGAAGATGTGGATTAATTCTTCATGGGATAGTTTGGTGGATTTCTCAAGTAAATCTCCCATGGATAGGGGAGTGAGGGCTTGATCAGGTTGAAAATGTAGCATCTCATTGATAGACTGATCAGTAATTGGGAAAAGGACATCTTGTTTTGGGGATAAGACTACTCTTTGGTTAGGATCATAATTTGCATGGAAAAAATGGATTATTTCAGGGAAAATACGGATAGAGGGAAAAAGGTACCTAGGAAGATTAGATTCCCATAACCCAATCATATCCAAGCCATTCAAATAATTGTCTCTGCAATGACAAAATATTCGAAGATGACTATCACTAAAAGCCAGGTCTTTAATTTGGAAATCCTTGTCGACTAATGATAAATAATCCAAGTCTATATGAGGGGCATTCAATGGGGTGATGTTTAAAGGCACAGGAACTTCCATTTTTGGTTCTTGTGGATTCAAAAATGGAAATTTGGCTTATGGTGAAAAATTGAGTAGCATTACAGGTTTTTTGGGGACGCAATTTGAAATTATGGGAAAAGAGAAAACTCAAATTACCTCTGTAGCAGTCTTTGGTGCGAAATTTAAAACGAAAGCCAGGATTTCAAGGAGTTAAAATGAGAAATGGGGTAAATACCTATTTTTAGGGGATGAACTATGTTTCACAGGTACAGGCTGGTAGCGAGTGGACACTGGAATACTGCTCTGGCAATGGTCCTCAGCAGAATTCAGTTAAATGGCATTTGACAGTCAATTTTTTGAAATTCTTTGCATGGAGGGCGAAGTCATTTTCTGCGTACAAAATAATGAAAAAGACGTGGGTTTTTGTTTAATTCACAAAGTCACAAGGGTGGCGAATTTTTTATTATTTTAATAAATGACGTCATTATGTACAACAGATGAGTCACGGTGGGGAAGGTGGTAAGCGGTTTATTCCACACTGCTTTTGAGGGAAGGCGGAATTGAGCGGAGGAGCAGCGATTCCACAGAATGAATGACACGTGGTCAGGGTAATATTTGGAAACCACCAGCATTTCGCGAGTTATTGTTCGGATAGGGGATGGCCATCGAAATTATCAATAGTCGTTGATCTTGGAGCGGGTGACCGAACGGTGGTTGGGGCGTGAAGTTGATAGGGATTTAATATGAGGGCCCGACGTAATTTATTATTAATTAATCGTTTCGGGAGTGTTTTGATTAGCGAGGGTCAGTTATTAACTAATCATAAGGATTAATTAATCCCTTGTACGATGAAGGTCGGGGGTGAAAAATGCGCGTGGGATGGGTTACTTCGAAGTTTAGTTTAAATTAAACTTCCGGTTTTATTTTTCATTTTAAACACATGAATCATACATTTAAAAGTTTTTTCATAGATTTTTTATTATATGATAAATAAACCAACATGATTAACTTAACATAGGGGCGGGAATATTTATATAAAGATATGTTTAGCCAAAGCATTTGTAGAGTAGGTAATTCATTTAATCACATGGGATTTATTAACTTTGGCTAAAATTATATAAGTGGGTTTTTTGGGTTATTTATATAAATGGAGTTATATATTATAGGAAAGGGTTATTTCTATAAGGAGTTAATAAATAAAATTAATGTTAATATGACAAGGGGACAAGGTAAACTTGAAAATACATTAATGTAACTAAGAAAGTGAAGTTTTTAGAAGCAAATTGCATTGTAATCACTTCATCACTTAAACTTAGAATAAAATGTGATTTTGAGGGTTAATTATGAAATATCTCATGATTTTCCTAAGTAAAATGGAATTTTACTTAGGAAAGAAATTTTTTGAAGTAAATGAATGTGATGATGAATGATTTTAAGTACTTAGGCCTTTCCAATTATTGGGCCGAGGGTCCGGTCCCTCCAAAAGTCAAGGAAATGCCTTGAGCCCCTCTAATCTTCAAATGCCTTAGCACTTAGGGGAAATTAGTGAACTCTTTAGGGAAAAATGAAAGGGAAGTTAATAATATTGAATTTTCTTTGCTATGAACTTTTTCCAATGTAGTATCTGCCTTTGCACTTGTGATGAAACTATAATTTAACACATTTGGAACCATCATTCATCACATGTAATTCTTCAACAACATCTACCTACCTTACTTACTTTACCCTACCATTTTCTCTCCTTTATTATGGTGCACTTAGACTGGAAAACCCTTATCATACTTTTTTCTTTTACATGGAAAACCTATCTATTTCTACACTTATTACATCCAAGGGCTCAGATTAAACTATTGAGCACCCTTTATTAACTCTACCTATCTACTTATCTGCCAAGATTAAACTATTTGGTCAGATATTTATTCTCTATTCTACAACATGAAATTGAAAAATGAATGAGTCAAGTTTAAACTATCTGACTCTTCATAAATTGTGGCAAAATTTTGACAAACTGCGCACAATTTTGTTTATTACATCAGAGCAAAAAGTAGTGCCATTTAGACTTGCACACTTTCCTTGGCCTTTCTTTTGGTGGGGTTCATTTTCTTTCACTTTTTTGGCCAATTTTATTTTTTCACCCTTTGATTTTTATTTTAGGGTATACCCTCTTTACATTTTTAAAATTTTTTTCTTTTTTGATTTTTTTAGAATATGGAACACCTTTTCACAAGAAAAAGGTTTGAACATATTGCATAGTTCAACAAGTTAATCGTGAAAAATGACACCTATTGGTATAGGAGTCTAACAAGAGGGAAACAATGAAAGCTGTCATGTTAATTCAACTAGATGTAACCCTCTTTCCTCGCAAACCATTGTGGGACTACGAGTGTGGCAGGATCTTCCAACAAGAGGTTGTAAAGATGTTTGGTCGAAGAGGTAGAAAAAAAATAAATGGCGCTAATGCAACACTCACATAATTCGAGAGGTTAGGGCTGGGGAAAGCCAATTATGACCCTTGGTCCTCTGTAAGATGTCAACAACTTGAGAAAGTTGAAATACATGTGTTCACATGCACTATGTATCTGTGGAAGTTATGGCGTTGATCCCTCTATTCACCGAGGGATGCATGATAGAGGGACATTAAATTATGTGTGCTAGAATATTGATGTAGGATTTAAATCACATTATGTTAGATTTTACACCCAATTTGAAGGGGATCAATCAAAATATATAATTTTGATAATTCTTACATGAAGCAAACTCTAAGGCTTATCATGCAGGATTCACAACATGATTGTAAAATTTCATTAGGAATTAAAAACAAAAATAATTACATAATTAAAACACCCGATGACATATGGACATTAATATAGGTTCATCATATTTGAATCAGAGAGGGAAATTACATTCCCATATTCAATAGAAAAGATGACAAATGTGGAATGGGAGACGATGGAGGAATATGGGATGTATAGTTGTGAAGACCCTGGGGTTGGAAAAAAATGGTTTAAAGTTACCTAGAATTGAATACTCATAGTAGTTTGTATTAAATGGGAACCCTCACAACTTGTTCATAAAAAAGTTGAGGTATCATGAATAAGTCTAGGAATTAACAATAAGAGGCATGACAAAGGTACATATTTATAGCAGTAGAAAAAAGGTAAAACATTGTTATAGTGAATGTGAGCCATTGTTTGGGCTAAATTAAAAAAAAAAAGGGTTACATGATAAGTGTCAAATGGAGGTATGTGCAGCTTCACGCCCAAAAACCAGAACACCCTCTTTCTCCCCATACCAGAATTTTAATGAAAATTAGAATAAGGATTTATAGGGGGAAGTGGGAGGCTAATTTTTTCAACTCTGAGGAACCCTTTGTTCACTTTTTTGAAGCCACAATGTTCCTAAAGCCAATCATCTGTGATATGAGGACGATGCAGTCGTAGATTCGAGATCGTGCACCCTAGTATCAACCTCAGCCCAAAGGCATGACTAAGAACCTAAAACATTCATGTCTTGCAAATGGCTACAAGGCTAGCGCTCTCCCTATAGTTCAATAGTGGAAACAATACAATCACTCTTTGGTCAGAGACTTGACCAGGTTACCTCACGTTCCTCTTTCTGCCGACTTGTCTCTAACATTAACTTAGCCTGCAGGATTTTGTCTTATCCCTCAATTCATTGTGTTTGTTTCCCTCACTATGTGCAGTTTCCCGAGAAGTTGACACCTCATCATGATTAATTTAAGAAATTATAATTTTCTTAAAAAAATAAATTTTGTAAATGTGAGCCATTATTTTGGTTTTCTAGTAAAGGAAAAAATATAAAAGATTTTGATAAAATTTTAATGGTCATCTTCAATATATATGTAATAAGAAAATAACATTAATATCAACATTTCCTAAAAATTGTAACTCAAAGAACTTCTTGCTTTAAATTCATTATAAAACTTTAATAATTATTTCCTTTATAAATATTATTAAAGTAAATAGAGGAAAAATGTAACTATTTTTTAATAGTTTCCGACAAATTGGTATAGATTAGTCTTAAAATTTAATCATATCACAAGTGTATTACATTGTAGGGATGATTGTTGTCCTAACCAATGTAAACAATAAGAAACCAATAATACTATTTTTGAATGACAACCCACTGAGAATATTGGGTGGCTCACTCACCTAAGTCTCAAGTCAACAAGAAACACATTTTTCATAAGTAACTATAACAATTGTGAATACAACATCTATGTCAATAATTTCTTAGTGAGAGGCCTCTCGTTGCAAATCCATATTTCAAGCCTTTAATTGAAACACTAGATTTCTTCTCAAGGCTCTAATATATAAGAAATCTATTCAGTCTTACTCTTAATGCCATAGTAGTACCTCCAAAAATGATATTATGCTATTGAACAATATCAAGCTCAATTTCTAGAAATGAGATTATTCTCTTAAAAAATATCAAGCTCAAACTCCAAAAATAAGATTCTTCTCTTAAGCTATATCAAGTTCAAGCAATGAGATTTGGTAATCTCTTCAAGATCTGAAGTCCTTGTGCCCACTTAGAATTTTTTTTGAATATCATTCAAGTGTCTAATCACTTCATAGACCTTTGACCAAAATAACATGTTCTTAGTCATAACGAAGACTATATATATCAAAAACCTATATAACTGTAAGCACTTTCCTTTCTCTCTAATAAGAAAAAGTTCACAAACCTATATAACTCTAAGTACATTCCTTTCTCTCTAATGATTAAAAGTTAATGAAATCATTTCCTTTCACGCTAGTAACTAGGAACATCCATTTACTTTACTTTAACACTAATACCCAAAAAGAATGAGGTACTTTCAACAAAATTTTCTACAAAGTAATTATTAGAAGTCCTAATTAAGTATTAGGACAAAATTAGGTGTAAAATAATTAACAAAAAAACTAACTTTGATATCAACACCTTCAAACCCTAAGCTCTAAATAAACATGAAGACCAATATTTTCTTAATGTAAAACATCATTTACCTCTTTTCATATCTCACATATAATATACATTTTCATTGGTATAAATATGGATGCAAGTATATAACCATCTTGGGCATCATGCGAAGGTAATGGGTATGCTGCCAAAATAAATTCAAATCCTAACACTACCATTAAAATCAATCCATAGCCAAAAATATATAAAACTACCAATTTCTCATATTCGGGATTTGGTTCTAACATCTACAGTTGGATAGCCTTGAGACTCATGGTTAGTTATATTTATACACTAACAGTTAGTTAGCTTCAACATTCTCAATCAGTTAGCTTCTTGTACTAATAAAAAACTAGATTCTTACACAGACAATTAGCTAGCTTGAACAAAAACAATCAATTAGTTTCGAAATTGATAGTGAGCTAGCTTCTAACATCAATACTCAAATAAATTTTACACTAATAAGAAACTATGAACATGAACAAAACTAGTAAGTTAGAAAATTATGTGGACACAAAAAGATTCCAACATATTGATATTACATTTTGTCACATTAATTTAATTTGATGGTCTAGCAGCAAAAATGGAATTTCATAGCTTCAAAAAAGTTTATGACAAAATATATTACATTTTATTTAGTCTCACACTTTACCAACTAAACGAAATGAAGCACAATTATTTCTCTAAGAAGAGAAAACTAAACTATACCATGTTTAGTCCTTGTATTATGTTGGGGTTCCCATGTTTTGGCCAGGTTGACAGAGACCAAAAGATGAGACACATAGAACCACTTTCAGACCTTAGTATCTAGCCCTCCTAGGTCCAGAGAGGGATCTCTCTATACTAGTCAAAGGATATGTCTTTGAAGCTTTTAGGTGATGATTTTAGGCTATTTGTAGGCACATGGTTGTTTGTTTGATTATGTGTTTGGTTGGAGGGGATCAAGAAAAGAAGGACCAATATAAGACAAGGATGAGCAAAGAGGAGGCTTAGGTAGAGACAGATGATTCAGAGAACATCAAAGCCATTGGGATATGGAGTCAAGAAAGGGTTTATTTGTAATCAATGTGCAAGCTTTCAGTTGGGCTAGTCATCTAAATCATCTAGATCCTAAAAGATGATTGGTGGAATGGGACATTAAGGTTAGAAAATGAAAGGAGGAGAACCAACCAACTCTGTCTATAGATCAGGCTAGAGGTCATTTAACTCCAGGCCTGCTTGGACAAAATCAGAGGTGTAACAAGGGATCTTGGAAAGGTTTAATTAGGATGGAAAGCTCCTAGTGAGGCAGATGCAGGATTCTAGACCTCACAGGTCCTTAACACATTCAACTAAATCCTAACAAGAACATATGAACATAGACTCCATTAATTAAAACATCAGAGAGCAGGCAATAACATCCACTACACTGGCTAAACCAATCGAAATCAATATTGAGATACACAATGGAGTAGAAAACATTGAGGTAGGGAGAGCAGGAAATATAAGGAACCTATCAAGGGTGAATCTTATATTATTCTTCTGTTTCCTACCAGCAGAAATGAAATGAAATGAAACATAACATAATAGCAAGTCAATCACAAATATAGAGAAAGAGGAAACATCACCAACTGCTCTAGATCAGGATCCAAAGAAACATGCTTGTCATATTAAAAACAACACCAATCAGGTACATCATAGCCCATAGCTTGAACATTTAGTTTGAATACATCTAATCTCAGCCTATCTCACAATATACACAGAGAACTTGTTTCAAATAGGAACAATTCTTGCATTCCAATGATTTCTCATCAACAACCATTACAAAGTTTCCTTCTGAGTTTATAGCTGAAGAGGGGCAGAAGAGGTAGGTGAAGAATTAAATGCAGTATTAAACTCTGAAACGAAAGAGGGCCAAAGCCCATTCTACTCTTAAATTTTTGCATTTATTTATGAAATGTTTCGGACGAAAGAATGAATCCTTTCGGCCTCCATTTACTTCTGTCTGCCTCTTGTTGTACTTTGGTCTGCAGGACTCTGTGGTACCTTTGGTGCAAGAACAAAAATGGCAAATAAACGCCTGAATGGTCTGTCATGCTGTGAAATAAATGTTTCTGATAGTATTGTGGACGGTCGAGAGGAGGAAAACTTCACTTGGACACAATGCATACTGAAGCAATAATGTGTACTATGTCCGTGCTTAGGAAGAAACATTCTGCTGATTTGAGACCCTGATTATGTGGCTTCCTGCGTGCTGGACTTTCCATGTAACCCTCAACGTCTTTGAACTGGTACCTATGCCGTCTAAAATCCCTGAAAAAGCGTAAAAGACTTCCATTTCTTACCTCGAGCCCTCTGCTGCTCCCGTACCGTCTTTGTTTGTGCAATCTAAGCTTTAATGGTGCCGGCAAAAGTTTGCAGAGATCGAAATCTATTCTTTAAATGCGAGTCCTGTCACCTAGCCACGGTATTGAAAGCTGTGTAACCATGGCGGCGTTCACCATCTGATAACCCTGCAAAATATGGGACTAGGTGATGAAAACCATGCATAAGGGGTAGCTGTGGAAGGCGGGAGGACATAACATGGCGGTGGTGAGAAAAGTGTTTCGAATGAAATGAATGTGAAAAATGCGTTGATATGGAGGAAACAACGACAAATATGGTTTGGTGCGAACATGCTTTGTGGACCGTCAAATCATGACCGAGGGATGTAGATCAATGGTGGAGACCAAACAGTTGGACAATATATGAAATGGGGCAGAATGTACAAAAAAATTAAACTTTAATGTAAATACGAAAGTTTGACTAATGGAGGAAATACAAAGGGAACGAACAAAATGCAATGAGGGGGGCCGTGGATGTGGGACCTAGGGGGAAGATCGTAAAATCGCAAATGGAGGAAGTGCGACGGGGGAAATCAGCACCAAACCGAAAACTGCGCTTTGCGCTCTGCGGCAGAGTGGAAATGTGATGGGGAAAATGCGATGGGCGGATCGCATCGAAAATATTTGCGATGGATCTAACGAACACACCCCGCAAAGATGCGATCTGTGATTTGCAATGGGCGCCTTAAGAAGCAGCGCTCAGTTACGTGGGGACGGGACTGGCGGAAAGGGGCTAAGTCTATTATATGGTCAGAAGTGGGTTTTTTAACCCATTTTCAATGTATTTTGAAGCCTCCAAGGGGTAACTATAGGGAGTTAAAGGGCGAAAAAGGCCGAACAAGGGTAAAGGTAGGGATTAAATGGGTTTTGGAGGGGATTTAAGGGATTGATGGGGGGAAATAGGGGGGAACAAAAACACTTTGACAAAGGGACGAAAAAAGGAAAAAAGGGACATTTTGAAGGGATACAGGGGTGAATGCAAGGTCGGGGATAGGAAATCGGCAGAGGGAATTTGTACAAGGCAAGCACAGAGAGACATCAAAGAAGATGGGTCTTCAGGGAAGATGCATTCTTTGAAAGTCTCCAAAATGATACAGCCCCCAGCTTGCTTGTCAAGAACTTCAAAGTGGGGCTAACAGTGGCTCCACATGGGGATGGCTTCTCCTTGGAGGAGGCAAGAAACCAGAAATGATCTTTGGAGTAGGCCAGCTGCCTGCTGCTTGAACCATCCTTTTCTTTATTGATTTCGGCTGCCACAAACATGATATATCAGCAGAAACATTTTCCCAACCAAACTACCTACCCAAACTATAGTTTTACAATTTTCCCTTGGGTGCATTTGAGCTAGAAGATCCTTTACATTATTTTATTTTGAAAGCAAAAAAAAACCTACTCTAGATCTACCCTTATCTCTCCATGAGGCCAGATTAGACTGTTGGCCTCATACACTTCTCTACCTAATCTACGACCTGTTGGGATTAAACTGTCCAACAGGTTTCTTCACGTACATTCTAAGACAGGAAATTTAAAACAGCCAAGCCAGGATTAGACTGTCTGACTTGCTGGGCGGCAACTTGTAGAAAACAAAACTGTGAAGGCATGTAATTCTGCAACTGTGAAACATCCTTCTTTCTTTCTTGCGACTCAGGTTTTGAGCATATTTCAGTCACCCCTTTTCTTTTCTTCATCTCTGGTTTTGGGCATATTAGAGCTGATTCACTTTTACTGCTGATCCAGATATTGAGCATGTTAGGATCAGCTATTCTGCTCCCTTTTGGCTCAGATTTTGATCACGTTTGAGCCGTGCCTTTTGCTTCAGAGGTTCATGTTTTGGGCATGTCTGAACCTCTCTTTTCATTCCTTTTTTTTTTTTTTGGAACATTTTCTCTTTTTCTGGAAATGAAAACTTGCAATGGTATGTACAATGGAGAGGAAACTGGAAATGGAAAATCAATAGAAGTAATGTTTGAGCATCCTGCCATTGACAAGACCCCCAAACAATTATGTGTCATCAAGTTCTTGCAGAGAAAATGCATTAGGACCCACAATAGCTTGAATAATGTAAGGACCTTGCCACAGGCTGTCAAATTTGCCATGTTTACCTTTGTCCTCCCTTCTTGAGTCCCACTTTAGAACCTTGTCACCAACTTTGAAATTTGAAGCTTTGGTTCTTTTATCAAACTACCTTTTTATGTTTTCTTGGACTCTAATAGCTCTGTCATAAACCTGCTCTCTCGTTTGCTGAAGATGGATTGTTTCATTAATTCTCCTTATCATGCTGTCCTCTTCTGATTGGATCTCCTGAACAAGATTGATCACTGGAACTCCAAGACTAGTAGGGAAAGCTGCTTCAGTCCCATAAACCAGTTGGAAGGGTGACATGCCAATAGATTTCTTTGTAGTGAGCCTGTCTGCCCACAAAGCATGTATCAACTTTTTATGCCATGATATTTTGTTCTCCTCCAGCAGCTTCTTAATGATTGTAACTAGGCTTTTGTTTGATGATTCAGCTAGGCCATTACCCTGGGGGTAATAGGAAGTTGAATGCCCAAGTGCTATTCCGTACCTGTGATAGAAATAAATCACTCTTTGGGATCCGAAAGCAGCAGCATTGTCAGTGATTATTTTCCTTGGACAACCAAAACGAGATAGGATGAAGTCTTCTAGGAATCTAATGATGATAGAGTCAGTGGAATTCCTAGTCGGTATAGCTTCTATCCACTTAGTGAAGTAATCTGTAGCAGTTAAAATCCATTTATGTTGTCCAGAGGAAGAAGGGTGAATCTCCCCAATAAAGTCTAGGCCCCATTGCATGAAAGGACCTTCTATGGTGACAGGTTGTAGGGGAAGGGGAAGGAGCTTTCTTCTGCCCTCAAAGATTTGGCATTTGTGGCAGGAAAGAATCATTTTATGGACATCACTAAAGAGTGTAGGCCAATAGTAACTAGCCCTGAGTATCTTATTTGCAGTGGTTTTCCAACTCAGGTGGCCTGCACACTCCCCAAAATGGAATTCTTGTTTGATTCTTTCAGCTTCAGTTTCAGACAAACATTTCAGCAAAATGCCATTCGGATTTTTCCAGTATAGACTCTCATTCATTATATAGTAATTTTAAGCGTTGATTTTTACGAATCTTGCCTTTGTTTTGGACAGTTCTGGAGGGGCATTGAGGTTAGTGAGCACGTAAAGGATATCAGTATACCAAGGAGAGTTTTGAAACTGTTCCTCAACAGTTGGATGGGGCAACCCTTCCTTCTCATCTAAGGCAGTCATCATATTAATGTCAAGGGCCTGTAGATTTGTTTCAGCTATTAATTGGGCTAGGCATTGACCTTTGATCAATTTAGTGGGTTTTATTTCAAGGTCGTATTCTAAGATTGTAGCAATACATTTGCCCCTTTTTCCATGAGGGTCCTGGGACAAGATATCCTTGACCACTACATTTGGCACATGGGCAATGGTGTGAGAATGCAGAATGTACACCCTAAAGTCTTTTAAGGCCTTAATTAGGGCATAGGCCTACTTTTCCATGATGTTGTACTTTAAGGGTGCATCTCTTAAGGCTTTACTGAAGAAGGCTATAGGTTGTTCATTACCTTTTGAATTTTTCTGCAGCAAAAATGTAGCTATTGTGTGTTGGGAAGCAAATGAAAAGATCAGAAAGTCTTTTGAGAAGTCAGGGCTGATAAGCACAGGGGCCTGAGTGAGCGTGAGTTTTACTGACTCAAAAGATTTCTTGGCTTCAACAGTCCACTTAATTCCTGCACCTTTCTTTAGCATTTCATTCATTTTTCTAAGGTGCTCAACAAGATTAGGAATGAATCTCCTAAGGAAATTGATCTTCCCTATAAAGGACTGCAACTCTTTGATGTTTCTTGGATGTGTAATTTGAAGTATTCCCCCAACCCTCTGTGGGTCTATCCTGATCCCTTTCTCAGATATAATGTGGCCCAGAAGTTTACCTTCTTACAACCCAAAGACAATTTTCTTAGGATTTAGGGACAGACCATACCTTCTACATTTTTTAAAAAATTTCCTCAGATGTTTCAAGTGTTCTTCTTCATTTTTAGAAAAAACAGTCAAGTCATCCAAGTAGATAACTATAAAGTGTCCAATCTCATCTGAGAAAGCAATGTCCATTGCTCTTTGGAAGGTAGCTCCAGAATTCATCAATCCAAAGGGAATTTTCACATACATGAAGGTGCCCCATGGAGTGGTAAAAGCTGTTTTGAGTTGATCTTCTGGGAGTACCAGAACTTGATTATATCCTGAAAAACCATCAAGCAGGGATATTCTCTTAGAGCCTACTACCTTCTGTAGGATATGCTCCATTCTAGGCAAAGGGTAGTTGTCTTTCAAGGAGGCTCTATTGAGGTTTCTGAAGTCTATGCATAGCCTAATCTCCCCTGTTTTCTTCCTTATAGCCACTAAGTTTGACACCCAATCAGAAAACCTCAAAGGAACAATTATGCCTGCATCATACATTTTCTTAATCTCTTTTTCTACTGTAGGCAATTTTTTTGGATTTATTCTTCGAAGTTTTTGTTTGAAAGGCTTTTGATTTTCTTTCAAGGGTATTTTGTGTTGAATGATGTTGGTGTCATAGGCCTTTAAGTCTTCATAGCTCCATGCAAACACGTCTATGAATTCCTTGAACAGGTCAATATATTTTATCTTCATGTTAGCAGGTATAGACTTAGCTACTTTGATCTTTTTGGGTTGGTCTTCAGTGCCAATGTTGTATTCTTCTATATCTGATTCTGCATGTTCTATAGTGGGCTTCTTTGCTACATCATTGAAATCAAAGAGGTTCTCTAAGGGTGCCAGGCCTCTGGGTATATTCTTGTCTTTGGCCTGCAGCACTTCGACCTCTTCTTTTTCTACGTTTTCACTATTTTCGTTGAAATTTCCAGTTTTCTCAGAAAAAGAATTTATTTCTATGTTACAGGGTGTTTCTTGTTCATCTAGGGGATCCTCGCTTGGGAAGCTATCATCAGAAATCGAGTCTAAATCAGAAAATTCAAACTCATTCCTTCCCACCAGGAAATCTTCGATCCGTTTGTCTTCTTCAAAGACCTGCCAATATTTTTCATTGTCTGGCACTGCAGGCCTGAATTTGGTTTGAACGATAATTTTTTGGTAAACTAGGGCCTTAGGATATGAACTAGCTAGGCAAGCTAATCCATTAGCAATAGCGTTTTCCCCCCTACGAATGAAAACTAAC
The DNA here is from genome assembly GCA_034641835.2 of Pinus albicaulis. Classification (NCBI taxonomy): domain Eukaryota; kingdom Viridiplantae; phylum Streptophyta; class Pinopsida; order Pinales; family Pinaceae; genus Pinus; species Pinus albicaulis. Next base: position 34,314,443 of record CM076580.1, on the reverse strand, counting down.
TCATATTCAACAAACGTTTTCAGCAAATCTAGAGTATCATTCATGTATTCCCTCAGTCTGGGATGTTTTGCTGTATACTCACCATTCACCTATTTTATAACTAACTCTGAGTTTCCTCTCACAGCTATCCTACGGGCTCCTAATTTTCTCAACAGATTTAACCCCAGGATCAGAGCCTCATATTCTGCGATGTTATTCGTGCGTTTGAAATGCAGATTGACGGCGTGGCTCTCTGCGTGATAATTTCCCGTGTTACGTAGCCACACTCCTGCTCTAGCACTTTGTCCAGTACAGGACCCATCAAATTTCATTTCCGACAGGGGTTCCTTGTTTAATTCGTTTTCATCCCCTCCCCTACTACTGGGTTCACCCTTATGTTGAGTTGCAAGGTCTGTACTAGGAGAGGGGTTATTTTTTTTTTCAGTATGGGCATGGAGATCAGGGAGGTGACTAGCTAGTTGTTTTTGTTCTGTTTCTGTTTCATTCAGAGTTACGTTTTCAACAGTTTTCCCATGGTCTTCTTCTTCGTATTCTTCCAGAGTAGCCATTATGTTGAAATCCATGGGCTGTATATTTGTATTTCCATTATCTGATCTCGACTCTTCTCAGGATTGGTCATTGTAGGGAATGAAAGAGTCTAGATCTGTATGTACAGAGTATAATGGTGAGTTTTCAGGTTTCTCGGGGCTATTGACTAAAAAATTCATCTGAGACTCTCTATACAGTCTTCTAAGCTAGCCAAATAAAGGGATCGTGGCATATGAGCCATCCATCTGCATTGTTCGCTGCAATTTGGCTCCCCATGATCTTGACAATAGCATGTCATAATTAGGTGGCAGATCTGCCACCACAACATCCATGACCATACACTTCGCAGGAATTTGAGTTAAACTCACACACAAGTCCTTGATTAGGCCTAGGCATTTTACTCTGCTAGAGTCGAATGAGTATAAGTCTTTGTAATTTCTGGTAATTTCTAGGCCTAGCCTCTCCATCACTACTTTAGGCATTAAATTGTGTGATGCTCCGGAATCATGCATGGCATTGTGGAGTATTTTTTCATGAATGTTGAGACTAATGTAAAAAGGTGGAACTACCCCTTCCTGAAACTTTCCTTCAATTTTGGGACCAAAGAGTAGGGCTGGTTGGTCATCATTCAAATTTACAGAATCATTCATTTCTCCTAGATTTAATGCTCTCAAAATTTGGCCTTTATATACATCCTGAGTGGCCAGCTCAGACAATGGTACAGAGATTTTTATTTTTGCTAGTTCACTCTCTAAATTGAAAGTGGACTGTGTCTTGTAAACACCTGACTCTGTTTTATTTGCTGCCTTGGTGGCTGAGTCATTTGGTGTTTTCTCACTATATACAAGGTTTGGAACAGTTACATCAAGAGTACTAATTGAAGTGCTAGTACTGCTAGTTGGTTGACTTTGTTTTTCGGTGTCCTGGTTGTCTTTCTCCCTATGTTTACCAAAAATTTCAGATGTTGTTTTGTTATTTACAGAGGTTGCTTTAGAATTTTTGTCAGGTCTTTTCTTGATGGTCACCTCAGGAGTCTTTGTTTTGGAAGTATCTTGGTTTTTCTTGCTCCTAAGTTCATATTGTTCCCGGACCTGTAGCATGGCATCCTCAAATCCTAATCTGTAATTCTCGGTTTCCAACCATTCCTCATCCCAAAATGATGGTGAGGGTTGATATTCTTCTGAATCACAGTTAAAGACCGAGTCCTCTGCTTCAAACATGTTAATTGTATTCCCTTCAGACTCTTCAATGATTCCCTCATCTTCATCTAAAATTTTTTCTTGAAGTGGGGGAATGATTTGTTGATCTGACTCTCTTTGTCTGTTGGGAGCAACATTTTTTCTTCTAATGTTTTGGTTGTGGTTTTTGTTTTGGTTGTTGTTTTGGACAACCATCCTCTTTATCATTTTTTGCAGTTCTTCCACATTTTTTGAAAGTATTTAATATTTGGGATCAGATGTGGAAGCTATGTTTTCATCTCTATATGTTACCCTTTTTTCAGCTTTTAATCTTGCCCTTTTTTCCATTAAGTTTTCTTCTATGGTTATGGCTCCTTTCTGCATGTCTTCCAATGTGGTATACTCTTTGTCTCTAAGCTCATAGGCCATGTCGGCATCAAATCCATTAGGATATTTTTCTAGGGCCATACCTTGTGGAGGTTTCATGTGTGGAAGGAGAGAATTGTAAATGCTATTGAATCTAGTGGTGTAATCGTGAACACTCTCTCCTACATTCCTCTTAAGGGACATGTATTCTGCTAGGAGTTGGCAAGGGTTTTCTCTAACCTCCCACTTGTCTATGAAGGTTTGATATAATGCAGGGAGATATTGAATGCTGCCAGGAGGCAATCCTTTAAACCATTTCTTCACCTCACCTCCTAAGCTTTGGGCGAAGATCCTCATTTTGATTGTTTCATCATCAATTTCCATATAATCAAAATATTCCTTCATTTTATCTACATGTTGCTGAGCTGTTATGGATTCTTTAGCAGTGAAGTGTGGGATTTTTGACTGATAATCATTGGGTAAGGGTAACAAGGGTGGAGGTAAAAGCAAAGGTGCATACCAAGCTGCCATGGTAACGTTCTGATGAGGTATAGGGCTGGCTTGAACAGTTGGTATCTGGATGACAGGGATGCTAGGACCAGTAGAAGTCTCTTGAGCGGATCTAGGGTGAGAGAGCCCCAAGTTTTGGAGGAAGTGAAAATCGGGTGGTGTGGAAGGAGGGGTTTCACTGTCCCTAGTGTTTTGACCACTGTTAGATGGTGTATTGTAAATTTTGAGGTCTTGCTGGTCTAGATGATTGAATGAACTAGTTCGCGGTAGTCCATTAGGTGTGTCTAGGTCAGGGAGGAAATGTGCTAGAGATGTTAGTTTTTCTGGTGCGGAATTAGCTCTATGAATGTGACTGGAAATAGTTGGTCTCGTACGTGTAAGAGTTACTCTGAGGATACTCTCTAGATTTTCAACTATTTCTGGTGGGTCAGGGTTTTGATAAGCTCTTGTGTGGGTGGTTCTGAAAGCCAGAATGCTGTTTATAAGCCAAGCAGCTTAACCCTACTTGTTGCTTCTACTGTGGTCAATGTCGTCTTAGGAGCTAGCCTCCCAGTGGATTCTGATTATGAAACCAAGATAATCAGCAGGCCTACTGATCACCAATGGAGTCTTTCAGTTCAGGAGCAATGGAGTCGCTAGGTGGAAGTTCTAGGATGTTTCTAGGGAGTACACTTTCCACCACAGTGCTCAGGTACCATCACCTTTCAGGAATCTCCTCTGAATCAGCAAGCTCCAACCAGAGATTGACTGGGACGGCATTTACCAGATATGTCACCTCTGAAAAGAGGATGAGATCTAGAGGCTACCTGGCCCTTTCCCAACTCTATCTAAGAGTAGGGTGGATATTCAATAATGGAGGTTGATTCAAGAAAGGGGTGGCTTACTGTCAACCTAACCAAATTTCTAAGTTTCCGAGGTTTTACGAATGTTTAAGGTGAAATGTACTCGGATCCCCAGTATGGTCGCCATTATGTTGGGGTTCCCATGTTTTGGCCAGGTTGATAGAGACCAAAAGATGAGACAACATAGAACCACTTTCAAACCTTAGGATCTAGCCCTCCTAGGTCCAGAGAGGGATCTCTCTATACTAGTCAAAGGATATGTCTTTGAAGCTTTTAGGTGATGATTTTAGGCTAGTTGTAGGCACATGGTTGTTTGTTTGATTATGTGTTTGGTTGGAGGGGATCAGGAAAATAAGGACCAATATAAGACAAGGATGAGCAAAGAGGAGGCTTAGGCAGAGACAGATGATTCAGAGAACATCAAAGGCATTGGTCTATGGAGTCAAGAAAGGGTTTATTTGTAATCAATGTGCAAGCTTTCAGTTGGGCTAGTCATCTAAATCATCTAGATCTTAAAAGATGATTGGTGGAATGGTACATTAAGGTTAGAAAATGAAAGGAGGAGAACCAACCAACTCTGTCTATAGATCAGGCCAGAGGTCATTTAACCCCAGGCCTGCTTGGATAAAATCAGAGGTGTAATAAGGGATCTTGGAAAGTTTTAATTAGGATGGAAAGCTCCTAGTGAGGCAGATGCATGATTCTAGACCTCACAGGTCCTTAACACATTCAACTAAATCCTAACAAGAACATCTGAACATAGACTCCATCAATTCATACATCAGAGAGTAGGCAATAACATCCACTACACTGGTTAAAGCAATCGAAATCAATATTCAGATACACAATGGAGCAGAAAACATTGAGGCAGAGAGAGCAGGAAATATAATGCACCTATCAAGGGTGAATCTTATATTATGCTTCTGTTGCCTACCAGCATAAATGAAATGAAATGAAACATAACATAATAGCAAGTCAATCACAAATACAGAGAAAGAGGAAACATCACCAGCTGCTCTAGATCAGGATCCAAAGAAACATGCTTGTCATATTAAAAACAACACCAATCAGGGACATCATAGCCCATAGCTTGAACATTCAGTCTGAATACATCTAATCTCAGCCTATCTCACAATATATGCAGAGAAGTTGTTTCAAATAGGGACAACGCTTGCATTCCACTGATTTCTCATCAACAACCATTACAAAGTTTCCTTCTGAGTTTATAGCTGAAGAGGGGTAGAAGAGGTAGGTGAAGAATTAAATGCAGTATTAAACTCTGAAACAAAAGAGGGTCGAAGCCCATTCTGCTCTTAAATTTTTGCATTTATTTCTGAGATGTTTCGGACGAAAGAATGAATCCTTTCAGCCTCCATTTACTTTTGTTTGCCTCTTGTTGTACTTTGGTCTGCAGGACTCTGTGGTACCTTTGGTGCAAGAACAAAAATGGAAAATAAACACCTGAATGGTCTGTCATGATGTGAAATAAATGTTTCTGATAGTATTCTGGACGGTTGAGAGGAGGAAAACTTCACTTGGACACAATTCATACTGAAGCAATAATGTGTACTGTGTCCGTGCTTAGGAAGAAACATTCTGCTGATTTGAGACCCTAATTATGTGGCTTCCCGCGTGCTGGACTTTCCATGTAACCCTCGATGTCTTTGAACTAGTACCTATTCCTTCTAAAATCCCTGAAAAGGCACAAAGACTTCCATTTCTTGCCTCGAGCCCTCTGCTGCTCCCGTACCATCTTTGTTTGTGTAATCTAAGCTTTAATGGTGCCGGCGGAAGTTTGCAGAGCTCGAACTCTATTCTTTAAATGCGAGTCCTGTCACCTAGCCGCGGTATTGAAAGTTGTGTAACCATGGCGGCGTTCACCATCTTATAACCTTGCAAAATATGGGATTGGGTGATGAAAACCATGCATAAGGGGTAGCTGTGGAAGGTAGGAGGACATAACATGGCGGTGGTGAGAACAGTGTTTCGAATGAAATGAATGTGAAAAATGCGTTGATATGGAGGAAACAACGACAAATAGGGTTTGGTGTGAACATGCTTTGTGGACCGTCAGATCATGACCGAGGGATGTAGATCAACGGTGGAGACCAAACAATTGGACAATATATGAAATGGAGCAGAATGTACAAAAATATTACACTTTTATGTAAATACGAATGTTTGACTAACGAAGGAGATACAAGGGGAACGAACAAAATACAATGAGGGGGGCCGTGGATGTGGGACCTAGGGGGAAGATTGCAAAATTGCAAATGGAGGAAGTGCGACGGGGGAAATCAGCACCAAACAGAAAACTGCGCTTTGTGCTCTGCGGCAGAGCGGAAATGCAATGGGCAGATCGCATTGCAAATATTTGCGACATGATCAGATCACATCGCAAATATTTGCGATGGATCTAACGAACACAACCCACAAAGATGCGATCTGTCATTTGCGATGGGCGCCTTAAGAAGCAGTGCTCAGTCACAGCGCTCGGTTACGTGGGGACGAGACTGGAAGAAAGGGGCTAAGTCTATTAAATGGTCGGAAGTGGGTTTTTTAACCCATTTTCAATGTATTTTGAAGCCTCCAAGGGGTAACGATAGGGAGTTAAAGGGTGAAAAAGGCCGAACAAGGGTAAAGGTAGGGATTAAAGGGGTTTTGGAGGGGATTTAAGGGATTGATGGGGGGAAATAGGGGGGAACAAAAACACTTTGACAGAGGGAGGACAAAAGGAAAAAAGGGACATTTTGAAGGGATATAGGGGTGAATGCAGGGTCAGGGATAGGAAATCGGCAGAGGGGATTTTTACAAGGCAAGAAGAGAGAGACATCAAAGAAGATGGGTCTTCAGGGAAGATGCATTCTTTGAAAGTCTCCAAAATGATACAGCCCCCAGCTTGCTTGTCAAGAACTTCAAAGGGGGGCTAACATATTATATGTCGATAACATATTAAATGTAATGGCACTTTTACTGTAGCTAAAAATGTCCACAAAATATTTTTTATATCTTCCTTGGTATCCCCTGTAATAAAAAAAATCCATCCTCTTCACTTGACAAAGAAACAATAGCCTACTTCCTCTCCATCTTGTTGATGGCTCCACCAAAAAATTTCAAATAAACCAAAGCTACTTCAAGCAAAAATACATAAGATAGAAATAAATTAGAATTCAAAAGAGTTGCAAGAGATGGATTTTTATATCAAAGAGAAGAAAATCATCTTGAATTGGTTTGAACTAAAGGAGAGCATAGGATCCTTGAATTTTAAAAAAATTATAACAAAGATTTTTGTACTTTGTAGCTGATTAAAAGTCAATAGGCAAACACTACACTTGCATAATGGTGAAGTAGGTGAAACCCCCTCATAAGCACGACTCTTACTGTAACACAAGGAAAGTTACATATGTGTTACACTCTTGAATTTAACAGGAAGAGAGTGTTAGGTCCCCATATTACAAGTGTAGTCCCTTAATATTACTATTGTAGCCCCATTATTGTTATTGTTCTACCCCTGTAGCCCCCATATTGTTATTGTTTTTCCTTTCCATTATTATTGTTAGGTTGGCTAAGATTATATTATGACCCCATGGACCCCTATAAATATAAGTAGGATTTTTTATTTTTATCATCCAAGAATTGTTCATTTATGTAATGTATTGGAGGTTTCCCCCTCGAAGTGGATGATTTTAAGGCATTTATCTCTCTTTTCTTCTATTTTCGGAGCTAGTTTCATAACATCTGATATCGTAGCTTTGGATTCTAGGGTTTTGCTGCTCCAAAAAGGTCATTGTGGCATTTTGGATATAACATTTTTTCTACGAAGTTTCAAATGTTGAAATTTTTACAGAACGAAGTAGAAATTGTGAGGAACATCATGGAAAAATTTTAGATCTTCGTTCACAACATTTTCAGAGATATGATTTGACAAATATAGGTTTTTTTCAGGCTCCCGAATTTAACCTAAATAGGTCATCGTGGAATGTTTGTTATAACTTGTTTTCTACGAAGGTTCGAAAGCTGAAATTTTTACAAAGAAAAGTTACAATGTTGAGTAACTTCCTGTCGAAATTTTAGATCTTGGTTCGGAAATTTTTTTGAGATATGATTTGTGGAATTTAAGTTTTGTTCTAGCTCCAAAATTTCATCTCAAATAGATGACCTTGGTAAAATCGTCATAACTCTCTCTAAGCATCAGATTGGAATTCTGTAAAATGTGGCCGAAATTACATACACTATAGTTTCTTGTGTATCAATTTTAGAGTCGAAGGAGGAAACAATGATACGTGGCACGCCGTAAAAGTGATATCTACTAAACAAGTCCGTAATTAGGTCATTGTGGAATATTTGGCATAACTTTCACTTGAACTATCCAAATCAGGTTAGACCTGTGGAATTCAAGAGAAGATTCAAAGGGCTACTACAGGACTAAATTTCAGATATTGAAGATCCATAATTGCATATATAATTAAGTTTCAATATCAATCTCCTCAAATGAAACAAAAAGGTGTGTATTTTTTTCAAATTTCATAAGTCTTATTCGAAAAATCAGTTTTAAGTGATTCCAAGGGCCTATTGAGCATAAATATCCATATTGGGTTCTAAAATTCCTTTTAAAAAGAATTCAACACCCATTAATCCCTAAAAATACTCTACTATGACTCATGAAGATGAAGAATTGCAACATGATGTATCAAAATTGTAAGAGAAAGTGCACCGAATTTCACTCTTGCAAAGAGAAAAAAAAATGAAATGGAAGTTTTGAAGAAAGGCGTGGAAGCGAAGATGGATGGTTTTAAGAATAATATGGATTTTTCGAAAAATAATATGGATGGTTTGAAGAAATACATGGAAGCTAAGATGGATGGCATTGAAGCTGGCATGGAAGCTAAGATGGATGGCATGGTAGCTGGCATGGAAGCTAATATGGATGACATGGAAGAAAAAATTAGAGATAACATGGAAAAACTAAATAATGATCTAAAATCAGACATGTATGGTTTAATAAAGTTGGTACAAGAAATGTTTCCTAATGGAGAAAAGATAGTAGAGGAAACTCATGATGAGAGAAAAATAAATGTTAATCATGATTTCATAAACTCCAACGTTGGATGGAATAACCACCATATGCCAAAGATGGATATGAGGAATTTATACGACAAGGATCTCGTAACATCGATACTATAGATGGAGCAATACTTTGATCTCAATAATGTGAAAAACACACAAAAGGTACGCATTGAAACTTTACATTTAGAAAAAAATACATTTGTATGGTATCGATGGCTTTTCTCCCACACAAAATTGTCACTTCGTCAATTTTTATGGAGGAAATGACAGCACATTATGAATATATAAAGAAAAACACCTTCTTTACCGAATTGATAAATCTCAAAAAAAAGGGTTCGATGGTGGAGCACATTGAGGACTTAAAAAAATTGAATATAAGGGTAATTGATATTCCAGAGGGACGCATGATTGATGTCTTAATATGGACTTTAAAGGATAACATCTAACATGAAGTTTGCATTTGGGAACCTAATTCATTGGAGAAGGCATTCAGGTTGGCAAGAAAATTTGAATGTAAAATTATGGCAACAAGGAAGCCTACCACTCACATCTATAAAGATGGAAGCATTGCTACTCCTAAACTTCCACAACCTACAAGGGTGAGACCACAAAAATTGGAAAAAAAAGAACAAAATGGATTTGCTACAGTTTTGATATAAAATACACTAAAGGTCATAAGTGTACTGAGAAGAAATTATTTTAGATAGATTGTGAAGAGGAGGAAATAAATGAATAAGAAACTTCAAAAGAAAAGGATATACACCAGGAACCAACCCTAGAAGAAGAAGAAATGAGTCCGACCATATCGTGTAATGCATTGGCATGGATTACCACTCCTCAAACTCTCAAGATAAAAGGAGATACCAAGAAGAAAAAGGTAATAGTGTTGACCGATTCGGGTAGTACCCATAATTTTATTCATTGTAAGGTAGCCAAGGAATTGAATTGTTTCCTATACCCAGCACCAAAATGTCAAGTGATGGTTGCAAATGGAGGAACTATAAATTCCTCTAGAAAATGCAATAATGTCAAGCTAACCATGGGGGAATATGTATTGAATAATCCAATGCTTTCCATTCCAATGGGAGGTGTTGATGTTGTACTAGGAGTACAATGGTTAAAATATTTGGGGACGGTAGCTTTTAATTTTCAAGACATTTTCTTGAAATTTTTTTCGGAAGGAATATAAATCGAATTATGGGGTATCGTAGGGAAATCGGGAAACATAATAATTTCTAATGTCATGAATAAGCTTCTGAAGAAAGAACAACGAGGTGTAATTTCACAATTATGCTCACTAGAAGTTCCAACATAAAAATTATCTACTTCTCCAAATCTCCAAAAAGTCTTGGACAATCATTCCAAGGTGTTTGAAACTCCCAAAGGACTCCCACCTATTTGTGATTATGATCATACTATTCATTTGATTCTAGGAAGTGTTCCTCCAAACATCAGGCCTTACAGATGTCCTTATGTCCAAAAGAGAAAATTTGAACGTATGAATGCAAAAATGTTTGGTATAATTCAACCTAGTCAAAGTTATTTCTCTTCTCCAGTAGTGTTGGTACACAAGAAGGATGTATTATGGCACATGTGTCCAGATGATAGGGATATCAATAAGGTCATTATCAAAGATAAATTTCCCATTCCTGTGATTGATGAATTATTGGATGAATTACATGGCGCAGTTTATTTTACCAAGTTGGATCTTTGTTCAGGATATCATTGTTACACCAAATTTTGGTCATCTAACCAATTACTATTAGATGGACCAATGTACACCATGTATGACCAATTTTACTCTAAGTAAAACTCCTTTCACCATGAAAAACAACTTAGTAATCTTTAATTTATTATGTTTTTTATGGTCTAAACAGGAAACCCCATGAGGAATAATTGAATAAATCCTTATTTGTTTGATTTTCCTCAAGAGATAATTAGTTAAACACCATTTTAATTAATATTCATGCGTATATTTAACCCAAAATAGATAAATCACTATTTTATCATATTATTTTCTAGGAATAATTATTTAAACATTATTTAAATAATATTCCTTGTTAAATTTGACTAAATCATTTATAAATAATTGAATAAATCACTATTTATCTAATTATTACTCAACCACACTCTTAAAATAATAAATAAATCATTTATTTATTTATTATTTACAAATAAAGAGATTTGACGAAATTGAAATTCCTTTTTCCTCCAACAAATATAATAAAATATTCCATAAAAGTTGGATCTAGAATTGGTTAAAAATATTTTAATTATGCACCAATATGTAGACTAACTCAATATTTTACTATAAATAGAAGGTATTTTTCCATAATTTCACTACCTTTGGTTGCCTAATGATCACTCTGCATCTATACTTTTCGTCTGACTTTGATCCTCCATCATTGTCATATTTTGCTACCATTTTGCTCATGAGATCCCTTTGAGTTCCATTTTTTGTCTGCATTTTCTACACCATCAAGAGAGAGAGATCTAAGATCTGAAGTTCTGAGGACATACAAGAACCCATACCATTGAGGGGGACTGGTATCATCTTTCTATTTTCCTTTCCCAGGTGTCATAAATACAAATATTCTTTAAAAATATTCTTGTCTTGTCTATTGGATGCATGGAGCAACTCTTGCTTTTATTTACTACTTAATGTCTTTAACTCCATAGATATAGATTTTGTAGCATTTGTCTTGGTCACCTAACTTTAGATCTAAAGAAATTTGTAGGCATATTTGATGTTAGGTTTGTTTGTTATGCACAGCTAAAGTGAGCTTTTTGTGTACACTTGCAATCATAATTGACACTAACATCTAGTGACTCCACAAGGGTCTATAATTATGATCACTGTCATTTTTTATATTCGTGCATGACCAACTATTTCAACCCATAGGGATTTTCTTCAACTTCTTTTTTTTCTTTTCTTGATGTTGTTTTTAACCTTTAAAACCCTCAAACAATAAAAATTATAACTTATGCGTGTTTCTCGGCCTATTTCGCAGGTGACAGGTATCAGTCATAGCTAATATGACACTTCTTTTCTGAAACCTACTCGTGAGAGTGTCGAAAGTGCAGGTCACACTTTTTGGACCAAAATCTACGACCTCAAGCTTCAGGACACAGAAAACGGACTCAAAACTACGACCTCTACTAAAAATAGGTTAGAAACTGTGACTTGTACGTTTTGCAGGAATTTTCCTATGATTTTTGTGGGTTTGTCTGGGCTACTGTTGAAGGTTGTCTCACCTCTGTCTTCACACATTTTGGACCTGTATTTTCTCTGTTTTACTTGTCGAAGTGGGAACCAAGTCCCCTAGGGCTTCACTACGCTTCCACCTTTCTAGGAGGAGTTTAGCTGAAGCAAGTCATCTAAGATTTCAGTGTGTTGATCCATTTTTTAGATTTGATCCCGTACCTTCAGATCCATTTCAAATTGGTTATTCATCCATCAAAAACACCACTTTTCAGTTTTGTTTGGTCGACCTCTATGGTCCCCTCTGTTTCACTTCATGTTGTAACCTTTCACCACATCATTTACAACACTTTTCCCTCTGGTTTTTTTCTATTTTTGGAACCTATTTCTAGAAAATATGACCTCTAGATCCCTGTCCTTCCTGAATTTAGATCCATTGGCCATTTTTTTTTTGTGTTTTGACTAGATTTTTCCCACCCATAAACTAGTTTACGGGAAGCCCACCTCCTTGGGTATAGATTTTTGCATCTTTAACTATTTATTTTCTGTCATATTCAGTTTACTTTACTGTTATTTGTATATTTATTTATAGTTATAAAACACAATTTCTTTTTCTCTACACATGTCTAGTTTAAAACTTAAAATTAACACACTTAACACGTACACCCTAAGTGAAGAGAGCCTGATTTACACCACCAGGCCAAGGCTATAACATTGTAATCATATCATCCCACACATCCCTGCCCTTGTTTTGAAATTGTAATCATTTGATCCTGCACCTCATTGCCCTTGTTGGCCTCTCTTCCTTCTTTGATCCATGTTTGTTCTTCTATCATTGCACCCCCAGGGAGTTTATCCCAGAGACTTATTGGTCTTCATCCTCAGTTTCTGTTTGGAAGAATTACTCCTCCACGTAGGATTTCAGTTAGTACTCCACCAAGTTCCCATTCTGGCTTCGCTTCTGGTTCATCGGGTTCCCCTTCTGGTTCTATACCCAGTTCCCCTCCTATCACCTTCACCATGTCTGGTTTAGAACCTAACACTGGTGGTATCCCTAGCCCTATTGTTGGAAATAATACTAGTGGGACCGCAAAAAGAACTATCTAAGCTGCTCCCTTGCTCCTTTATATGGCAGGCCTCAGTCTTCCGGATTTTAACCAATTGATCAGTGACCCAATACACCATTATCTTGGTTGGCCTACTATGCCAATGAAGATCCATTACGACATCCCTAAGTTTGAAGGTCTTGCTAGAGAAGATCCTACAAACCTTGTTAGATCTTTTCGCATGTAGTGTTAATCTAACTCCATCACTAATGACTTTGTCCATCTTCAGTTGTTCCAATCTACACTTACTAGAGAAGCTTTTAATTGTTATCTTGACCAGGCCTCCTCCTCTGATACTATTTTTATGACTCTTGTCAGGGCTTTGCTATCTTACTTCTAGCTTCCTCTTTGTTATGACATTGGTACCGAGCTTCTGAACTCTTTCCATCAATCGTCTGCAACTCGCTTATCTGATCATGTCTAGGAATGAAAGAGAAGAAAGAGCTGATGTCGAGCCCATAGCTTCAAAGATAATGTCTACATGGACTAGTTTCTCAGATCGCTTTTGCTTGCTATTGGAAAATATGTCGCATCTTATTTCCCTTAGACCGACAAATCTGCACTCCATATTGCGTTGAAATATGAGCTGATCTATGCATAGTTTGGTTATGTTCATACCATCTTACCTGGTCTCCCTAGACCCGGTGGTGCCAAAGCATCAGTGGCATCCCATGTCATTGACGGTATCATTAGATCCCTTTCTCATCCATACATTCATCCTCCCATGGGTTATGTCTTTTCTCAGGGAGGGGCCAGCTCCTCAAGCTCCTTTCCCCCTCTCGGTAGCATGTATCTAGGATACGACATAACTCCTCATTTTTCCCAACTTGTTTATGACAATTTTACCCAACCTCCTTATTATCTCTATCTATAGCCTGGTGCTCCAGCTGCTTTAGAATTAGCTCCATAGCCTGCCTTACCTTCTCAATCCCCGCAACAGCAACCACCAACCCCCAAGGGGAAAGTGTATGTACAACAGGAAATGACTAATCCTTCTCTATAATTTTTGGCTTGAACGGTCCTGACCCAGGTTCAGATTTTAGGTTTGCCAACAAACCCCTATACCACTGGCCCTTTCGGAAATTACCTACCTCCCTAGGCCAAGGTCCTACCCGAAGTAGTATGGGAGGGTGTTAGAACCAGGTTTCCGCATCATGAGAGAGAGAGAAATATTATGGGCAGCCCTTTTAAGGTCTATCAAGCTTGCACAAAAGTAGTCCTATCACATAAATTTTAATAGGATAATTACAGAATGTGAAGCTCATAAACCGTCATATATCATGTAAACATCAGTAAAGAATCTATTAATAACTAGATCTATGTAATTGACCATTTCTTATGGCATCATATCCACGTGTGCATCAATAATCGTCAACAGGAATAACCACAAAAATAACAAAAAACACAACCAATGCTCATATTCAAAGATACTTTTGTTATTATTAGAAAGTCTTCTAATTCATTAAGATTCAAATTCCACTTAGAGATTCAATTCCCAACCTGCACACACAGCCAGTGGGGTATGCACACAACAGGACTGAGGATATTAGTGCACACAACCAATAGGATTCCTTACCATAATACAACCAAAAATAGATCTCAACAATTCACACCCACCATAAATCGTACTTAGCTTCCTCTAGACTCGATCTATCCATCGACTTATAGCATCTTAGCCTATGCTATCCTATGGTCTGAAAACCGTGTTTTTGCGGACTATTCATCTACCCTTTGACCCATTAAAATACATTGGGGACTTTGACCTACCCTAAATCCCCTGTGCTAGACTAATTATTACAATTTTTTTATCAAAATGAAGCTAGGGGTCCCCGTTCCAATTAGCCCCCAACACAATATTGTGACTCATCCTGAGTCACAGTGGCCGTGGTGTTTGCATCTTCTCCTTGAGCTCCTTGATGAGTGACAATGGTCGGAGGAAGCTTAGTTGTAACTTACCATCAAAGAAATGGTAAAAAATCCTCCCAAATCACTGCATTAATTTCCAAATTTCCACTTCATTTAATGGTAAAATTGGATTTTTCCCAAATTACACTATTCCAACATCTAGTTTTCGCAGTTGTGCACTACCGCTGCACTCCCATCACACCCTTGTGTGCTTTATTACCTACAAACGACCCCTGCGCTCATTCCAGGGCTGCCTTTATTCTTCTCCATGCGTGCATGCAGTCATCCTCATACAGCTACTCCGACCATATATTCATTTGGCAGGCAGGTTGACTCTGTATGGTTTTAGATGGCTACCATTAACATACCCCAGCAAGGGGTCTCTGCGCAATGTAGTCAATATAACTACACTTCCATCTGTAATTTATGTTACAACATAAGGACCCAACCAATTTTGTCGACATTTCCTTGGGTGGCGCGCAAAGTGGTTGTCATATAGTAATACTAGCTCAACTTTCTTAAATGAATTATGTCGGATATGTCTATCATGCTAGGATTTTTCTTAGGACTTTTGAACTTGCTGATGAAAGTTAGCAATGAACCAATCCTCTTCCAAGGCGAATAGTTATGCTAAGCATTCCTCTATGATTTCTGGTTCTGCCATATTTTTAAATGTCGTGATGCACATGCTAGGGATGGTGTACTCCATGGGCATAATGGCCTCCTTCCCATAAACCATCTTGAAAGGAATTTTCCCAGTCAATTTCTTGCACATGGTCTAATAACCCCAGAGTATTAAAGGGATGCACACATCCCAATCGCTTCGATCAAACTTACAAACCTTGCTAAGCACATTTTCCCGAATTTTACTCAAAGATTCAACCGCTCCATTTGCCTAAGGGTGATATGGGGTACTCTTTGCATGGTGGATATAGAATTCTTTAGTCAAAGCTTGAATAGTTTAATTAATGAAATGCATACCTCTATTTCTCATCAAGATCTTTGGACTTCCAAACCCAGTTAAAATGTTCTAAAAAATAAAGTGTGTTGTGCTATCTGTAGTGCAATCCTTCACAGCTTGTGCTTCCTCCCATTTGGTTACATAATTAGTTACAGTGATAATGTATCGGGCACTTGTCTTCCTACCTGGTGGGTTGATGGGTCCAACAAAGTCTATAGCGTATTTTTCAAATGCTTGTAGGGCCATTTGCGGTTGCAAGGGAATCTCATCCTTTCACAAAGGCCTTCCTATCTGTTGGCATGCATTGTAGGCTTTAAAATATGTGTGAGAGTTGCTATGAAATGTGGGCCATCACAACCCAACTCCTAATACCTTATGCGTAGTTGATTTTCATGAATAGTGACCTCCCGCTACCCCTCCGTGGGATTCTGATAGAATGACTTATCTTTCATGCTCGAGTACATGAATTACTCAGTAGAATAGAAAAATGAATTGATAACCCGCACAGCTGATTTTACCACCATTGCGGGCTAGTTAGGAAATGAATAATATCTATAAACTGCTAATCAAACACCTTAATAGTAAAAAGTTGTGCATTAGGTAACCCTTATTCTAGGTTAGTTGGCTCTTCATTGGTCTCGATTCAGGACAATTGGTCCAGTCCAGCATTTATTCTCTAAGGTTTCACAATTATTTCAAAATTGTATTCCTAAAACAACAATAACCATCAACAAATATTCTCCCCCAACACAAGCTTATTGACTAGGTACTTTAAAGCTAAATGATCCGTCAGCATATTGAGGTGCCCTCCCAGTAGATAGTAATGGTATTTTTGCAGTGCATACACCATTTCAAATAATTCGTGTTCAGTATTAGAGGAGTTACGTTCTGCGCTAGAAATTTTCCTGCTAGCAAACACAACTGGGTGGTCAATGTCCCCTTCCCCATGCTACATGAGGACAACATCTAGGGAGATCCCTGATGCACCCACATGGACATGAAATACCTTTGTCCAGCCAGGAATATGAGGATAGGTGTGGTGACCATATTTTCCAAATGCAACTCAAGACTCTTCTGACACTCTGGATCACAAAAAAAAGATACGTCGTTCTTTAGCAGCTTCTCCATTGGTGTCGTGACTATCATGTATCCTTGAATAAACTTCCTATATTAGCCAGTGTGCTCGAGGATGCAGTGCACTTGTTTATCAGTAGTGGGGATTACTAAG
Organism: Pinus albicaulis; assembly: GCA_034641835.2. Classification (NCBI taxonomy): domain Eukaryota; kingdom Viridiplantae; phylum Streptophyta; class Pinopsida; order Pinales; family Pinaceae; genus Pinus; species Pinus albicaulis. The sequence continues at coordinate 34,297,550 of CM076580.1, read as the reverse complement.
TTGATGATAAGTGCAACCTTGTCTGGGTCCACCATCAATCCCCCACGACATAGCACGTGACCTAACAGGATCCCAAAAGGTCAACAGAATATGCACATCTTAATGTTTAGTGAAATTCAATGCTTCATGCAGGCATCCAACATCATGTGTAGGTTCGACACATGCTTCTTTACCAATCCAAACACCATCCAATAGTTAAAGTATACTTCCAAAAACTTGTGAATGAATTCCTTGAACACTACTACTACCACATGTGAAAAGATGAAAGGGGCATTTTTCAGCCCAAAGGGCATGACGTTGTACTTAATGGATCCCCATTCTATTGCGAAGGTACTTTTTCTACAATCTCCAGGCGCTATTCTAATCTGAAGGTAGCCTAAAAACCCATTGGTGAACGAGTATGCTTCTTCACCTCCCACATTATCCAGAATTTCATCAGAGAATGGTGCAAGGAAGGGATCATGTACACAAGCATAATTCAACTAATGCAGGTCTAAGAAAATTTTTATTTCCCCTTTAGTCTTATTTTCTTGGACCACCATAGGGCTTACCCAATTTTATTACTCTACCTATTCGATGATACCTATGGCTACCATTTTATTGATATATTCTTTGACTTTTTTCTTATACTTGGGGTTCAATCAGTAGGGTCGCTGCCTAACAGGACGCGTGTCTGGTTTTAAGTTGATTCGCATGATAGCCAGATCTCCTATAATGCCTTCGAGCTCTGATATCTTTGTGGGAAATATATATTAATATTCGTTGAGCATTTTCGTGATCTTTCCAACAGTTTCATCATCCCAGTAATCCCTAATTTTCACCATCTTGGGTTCTTCTTCTATTCCAATATTTATTTCCTTTAATTTGAGAGGTTTATTCACATCGATAGCCTGTAATAGGGGTCCAGCAACTTCACGCTCACCCTTTGATTTAGGGATAGTGATATTTCATGGATCCTCATCACACTCCTCCATTGATAGATTTTGGCAGTTGGAAATATCCTTAATCTTTGCATCCCAAGCTGGTTCCCCATACTCTATGCGAGGGAGCGATTCACCAAATACTAGAGCATCTATGTCATGTAGGGCTTCATCTAATTTATCTGTTATGCCTATCAACCCAAATGTCCCCAAAAAATCTTCTCTCATGGTGTCCCAGTGGCGAGTGCGCTAATGTAGCTCTCTGTCCAAATACCACGTGGTGGGGATTGGTCCCAAGACGTGGATAAACATGTGGACCCCTTCATCCTGATTCCTTTTGGTCCATGCTTCCATCCATACAGAAAAGTGTTTGGATGGGTCTCCGCGGCCAGGGAAAATCTCCATGGGTAGGTTGAACAGAGGTTCGAATTGCATGATCATAATTCTTAAACATTCCTCCCAATATTGAAATGTCCCCGTATGAGTTTACCACCATTTCATAGGGGTTGCATGCATATCTAAGTTATGTGCCCACATTCTCCATTCTCTGCGGACTTCTACTTCAAATTCTCTAAGAAAATCCTTAGTACTACCAGAATCATCAAAATAAGGTAGATATCTTACATTTGAGGAGATACATCGGAAGCTCTTTATGATCTTAAGGCATCGTAGCACATATACGTCATGCAATCCATTCTACCAATTTTCTATCTCACCATATGAGTCATAGACAAATTATTTTATTTCTCCCAACAAAGAATGCCACGAACCATAGGGTTAATCCAATCATCGTCCCGAGTAGTCAGCTTCTAAATGTGATCAACGCCATCCCCTTTGCACATCGGTTCTGTATACTTCTCACCCTCCACCGGGTCTAGAGGGATATTAATTGTGTACCCTTATTCTCAAAAACCATGCTTCTTCTTTTCAATTTGATAATACCTCCCATGTCTATAGCCCAATCCAGTCATAGGAATGCAGGGTAAGGGTCTTCATCCTCTACAGTTTGAATTTCCTCAAATTCATTGTACACCTTAAATCCCACAATATCTACCATAATCTTTCATGGCCTTCATAACGGTATGATCTTATGCTAGTTAGCCATGTGTAGCTTTATAGTAGACCATTTCAACTTGGGTTCTTCAATCCTTTGCCAAGTCCGTTTAGGCAAGACATTTGCGTCGGATCCTAAATCAAGGATGACCTGATCCATTTCATAATCACCAATTTTCATAGTGAGCCGCATTTCCTGACCAATTCATTTCGTATGCTTATAAAGTTTGTGGACGTCCTTAACTTTGCTGGTGGGTCAACCTTTTCTGCGTAGTTTTCTATCAATGCTTGAAGGTTCTCTACTACCTTCTAGTTGCGTAGTAACTTCATACATCCCTGTAGGAATGGCTTAACTTCTTCGTCTACTTTTAGATCCATTGGGGCCTTTGAGGTAGACATCTCGTTTTTGGAAAATTATTTTCTAGCTTCAAGGAAGGTTTCTTTCTCATTTTGTAAGTCCTCGCTTTCGTTTTTGTCAGTGGATTTTTTGATAAGTGCTTTGGCTGCATATTTTTCCTCAGCTTCTTATATGGCCATGCCACTGCACACAATTACGTTAATAATGGGTCCCTCATCGTGCAATTTTTCCTTAACCCTTGGTACATTCTATGTTGGCGTTTTTTGTTTTTCCTCAATATTTGATATGAGTAGAGGATAGTATTCGATCACATGATCCAACTGCCTACAATATCTACAATATTGTCGTGCAGGGTTCGGAAAGTCCCTTGTGATGTGTCCCACCTCCCCACAATTATAGCTGATTAGTTGTCCTCTTCCCTGACCTGTGCTTCCACCTCCCCCCTCCCCCCCCTTAGCCTCTTGTAGGGTATCATCCTCGTCTAGAGGGAGATAATGGTGATTAAGGGTCACCCTTTATCCTATACAGGTTTCTTCTATATATCATTCAATCATATGTCTGGAAGTTTTTCTCATCAATTCCTACAGATGACCAGAATCGACACCACTATTGCTTCAATTCAAGGACATAGGCACCATGTCGGGGGTAGTGGTTTGTATCATGAAATCTAGCTACTCGAAAATTAGCGCACCATAACGTGGGGATGCTTGGCCTCGTAACCTCTTTGGGGCATAATGGGTTAGGCCCCCCAGCCTGCATGTAGTCTAATAGTAAAGGGCACTGACCCTTGGTGTGACTTGACACACTGCACCGTATGCACGAAATGTCTCTATTATCTGCTTTTCCCATCTCTTTTCATAAATTATGGAATTCTAGGTTCATTGCCTCTAACTTTCCCTAGATATCCTTCACCCCAAACTGGGCATCGTCCGTTGGTGCAACTTCTAGCTTCATGGAAATTTACAGGGATTTTTCTTTTGTATCAATCGTTTGTTGACCCATAGGCTCACGAAGGTGTGGTAATAACATGGAAATGAACCATTCCTTTTTTTTTCTATCCTCATACTTAAATTCTCCATCCCTGACAACTTTCTTCAGCCATAGATTAGCCTCCCATACAGACTCTGTAGGTCCCTGTGTAAAATATTTCAAGTCAATCACAAGTTGAGCATAGGACTTAGGCTTCTGAAATTTTTGTTTTAAGGCATCCTTAATTTCCTATATTAAAGGATCCACACGCTAGCCAACGTACCCCATGAACCAATCCAAGGCCCTTCCTTAAAAGTCTAGGGATAGTTGCACTATTTTTACTACATCAGTAGAAAAATTCTACACAGTCCATACTGATTCCACCACGAGCTCAAATGAGTCCATTTCCTCATCCCCCACACCCTTAAAGGTGGGTAGCTTCATGTGTGTGGCCATATCTTCTTCCAGTGGTGGCAGTGGGGTAGGATAATTCTTGCCCTTATGCGGATTCAATGGTGGGGTAACCAGAGGACTAGTTTCTGTGTGTGTAGGTGGCTCTCTTAAGGGAATATATACTTATTTTTCCCCTTCTTGATTGAATTTGTAGTATTTACCACTTTGTGTCGTACTTTCACTCTGATCGAAGGTCATTCACCCTATGTGACTACACACAATACACTTTTTGCACAATAACATCTTAATTAGCAGTGATGATGTTTGCAAGAACTTACCGCTGAATCCTTTGAAGAACCTATGCTTAGCTTTAGAATAAGATATGAATTGATCAACATTGAATTCCATTACAAATCCTCTTAAAAGGAAATCCACTGAGTGATCGATAGTCTGGGTGATCGTTTTATCATCCTTCTCCAACTGTAGGATTAATTCAGGAGTCCTTTGTGTAATTTGATCATCTTTTCAACAGGTCTCAAAATATGCTAACCTTGCTAGCCACTCCTATATTGCATACATGAAATATATGAAGAATATTCCATATACCTCTATAAAATATATACGTGTTCTTCCAATTTTCAACAGTCAGCCTTGTACTTCGATTCTCTTTTAGGGAAAATTCCTGAATCTATTTTTCAAACCATTCTTCAAAGCTCAGGTTTCTCAGGCTGCCAATGATCTTATGCCATTACCCAATATTTCTCTCAAAATTCTCCTAGTCATGACAACAGAACCATTTTTTGGCTTAAGGGGTCGTAACCCAGGCTTAGATCTGAGTTTTGCCAACAAACCCCTATACCATTGGTTCCTTCAGCAATGACCTGCTTACGCAGGCCAAGTTCTCACCCGAACTAGTATGGGAGGGTGCTAGAACCAGGTTTCCACACCCTGACAGAGAGAGAGAGGTATTCAAGGCAACCCTTTTAAGGTCTATCAAGCTTGCGCTAAAGGAGTCCTATCACAAAACCTTTAATAGGATAATTACAGAATGCAAAGCTCATAAACCATCAAATAACATGTAACCATAAGTAAAGCAACTACTAATAACTAGATCTATGCAATTAACCCTTTCTTATGGCATCGCATCCATGTGCACATAAATAATCATGAACAGGCATAATTACAGAAATAACACAAAACGCAACCAATGCTCATATTGAAATATAATTTCGCTATTATCAGATAGTCTTCTCATTCATTAACATTAAAATTCAACTTATAGACAGAATTCCCAAGCAACGAACATAGCCAGCGAGGTATGCACATAGCAGGACTGAGGATCTCCACACACACAACCAACAGGAGTCCTTACCATAATACAACCCAAAATAGATCTCAACAGTTTGCACCAAGCATAAATCATACGTAGCTTCCTCTAGACTCAATCTATCCATCTACTTATAGAATCTTAGCCTGCGCTATCCTATGGTTCACAAACTGTGGTTTTGTGGACCCTTTGTATACCCTTTGACCCATTAGAATACATTGGGGACTTTCACCCACCCTAAAGCCCTTGCGCTATACTAATTATTACAAAATTTATAGTAAAACGCAGCTAGGGCACCCTATTCCAATAGTAATCACAATTTTTTTTAAGTAAATCTCGAAAGATAACGAACCAATATAGGCATACATTTTATGTGAAGAGAAAACACGAAGAAATCACAACAAAATGTCTTACCTCTAAGCCAAATGGTGAATAAATGGACTACGTAGCTACATACTCCCACAAACAGCATTCTATTAACATAAATAGTTATCTTTGTGGTTGAATTGAGCTACCACGGCACCGTGAAGTCAATAATGTACGTCTCAGAAAATGGCGGCACAACTCCCTCAAGCATGGCAGCCAAAAATCTATGAGAAAATATCGAAATGAGGAAGTGCAGGGCAGGTAAACCATTAGGGTTTCCATGATGCCTCTAGACCATGTATTTTCCTCCCAAATATCCCAATTGTCCCTACATGGCATCAATAATTGTGATTGCGACATGAGGAAGACAGACTAGTACATGGCCTCCAAGAAATGTCGAAGTCTAGAGTGAGACACGTCATAAGGGGAGGGCGTTTCATTTAAGTGTAAAATGAGCCTTCGTATCAAACCATAAGAGGATGACATGTATTTTTAATAATATTATTGAAGAGTATAGAGTATAGGTAGAGGTTAATGTGGCCAAGGATAAAGGGTGTAGGTAAAGTTAATGTATGTAATGGTGTGGTAAAAGTATTAACCTTTAGGTAATTCATGTAATTAAATAAATAAGTATGAGTTCTTTTAACTTAGTAAGTACTAAAATTACTAATGTACTATTGGCAAGGACAAAAATTATATGTGTAATGGTTAGGGAACCATTATATCCTTAGTGTAAATGAAATTATCTAGGGAGATATGAGTTATCCAACCTTAATTAAATATCAAATTTATCTAAGATGTTAAGAACGTTGAGGAGGACTAATGATTACTAAACAAAAATAGTGATACAACCAAAAAAAAAAAAATTGAGACACGACAAGTGTTATTAGAGCCCAAGTTAAAACACTCGGCTTATGCACACCAACACTTGAATATTTTGCTGTCTGAAAATTTTAATTATATAGTTAAAATTGTTTTACAAAAATTATCAATTACAGACTATGGTTTAATAATTTTCATGGTTTAATGTGCATCATATATAAGCTGCAAATATAATTACAACTATTTTCATGTCAGACAGAGAAGATATGGAGGAGGAACTAGGGGAGGAGGATATTCCTCGAGATTCCAACACTGAGATACTGGAAATTATAAAAAATGTGCAGCACGAAATGGTTCATCTAAGGACTAGGAACGAACGTTTACTACAAGATAGCAATGCACAAGAGAGTTATATAAGAGAATCAACCTCTAAATTCAGTCATCAAGAGGGAGAACAAGAAAAAATTAAAAGAAAAGAAACATAAACAAACTCAAAAAAGATGGATCCTCGTTGGGATTCGAAACTTTGACCATGGTTTTACAAAAATGTGGATAATTCTGAGATTTATTTAATAAACAAGAACCACAAAAGCTTGAAAACCAAAACATACATAAGTATGAGAGTGGGGAAGAGTCTGGGAAAGTAGAATCTAAATACAAAAGGAGGAAGGATTTGCAGGGATAATTTTGCAAGATAAATCCTCTGACCTTTGACATAGAAAAAGAAGAGGATGCGGAAGCTTAGCTCCTGAATATGTTGAAATATTTTCAGGTATACGAGTATGTAAGAAATATGAAGGCAAGGCTGGTATTTTACCCACTGCAGGGTAAAGCCACACTCGAGTGGGAGGAAACCAAATTCTACACTTGTTGGATGAAAATATATTCTGCTCGGAAGATTTCAAGGAGAACTTTAAATCCCGATACCTTGGTGAAAGGTATTATGATGACAGGGCTAAAGAATTTCATGAGCTAAGGCTGGGGAAACACACCATAGATGAATTTGTGACAAAATTAAGAAATTTACTTTGGTATGTACTGTACATGAGAGTAGAAAATGTTAAGGCACAAATATTATTAAATTTATTACCCACAATATACAAAGAAATAATTGAGTTTGATAACCCAAATATTATGGGCAAAGCTATTAGAAAATCCTAATTGTGTTATCAAAAATTTAAGGGCTAGAATGATAGCTTGAAAAAATGGAAAAATAAGGAAAAAGGGAAGGCTGAAACAAGCTCAAAAAGAGTTGAACCAGCTTATCTGAAAAATTTTGGTAGAAACCACCAATGGAAAAAATTTAGTAAGGATGGGGAAATCAACTAGCCTATTCTCATACAGGATCCAAGCTAATGGAAGGGAATAAAAAATGAGATGTAGTGGTAAATTCCAGGAAATCACTATATTTTTAGGGGTGTAGAGAACCTCACATGTTGAGGGACTGCCCACACAACCCCCATGCTATTCAAAACATTCGAGCAGTGCATGAGTCAACCATGGTGAATGATGTTTCCAGAAGCATTCCTCGAATCAGCGCCGTATTAGAAGACCGACAGATTGAACATCAACCAAGCATGATTGATATTGAAGGTATCATTTCCAACCACATTTTATCTATTTTAATTAATCATGTAGTTATTTTAAGCTATATTTGTTCACATATAGTGGAAACATTTAAATTGCACATGGAAAATTTCAACACTCTTGACTAGTGCAGTTGGCTACGGGTACCAAATGAAATATAACCACATATTGAATAAGTACCCTATAAATCTGAATGGATGTATCACTGATATAAGTCTAAATATCCTTCCCTTCGGATCTTATAACTTATTGCTCTATATGGATTGGCTATAACAATAGAAAGAAATAGTAAGCTATATGAATGCACTAGACAATCAATTGTAGTAGGAGGGAAACTAAAACTTGTGTCTGTTAGAATTTTTTTTGCATTACAATTGAAGTAGACAATGAGAAAGGTTTTTCTAGTGTATGTAGTGCAAGCTGAATATTTGGGACATAAAAAAAAATTTATCTTTTAGAAAACTTACCAATAATTAGGGACTTTCAGGATGTATTGAATAAATCCCTCATCTTCCCCCTCTTAGAGATATCGATTTCTCTCTTGAACTGGTAATAGGAGCCATCATAGTTTTCCAAGCCCAATATAGAATGAGTACACCATAACTTCTAGACCTAAAAATTCAGTTACAAGAACTACTAAAAATAGGATATATCAAACCAAATGTGTCTCCATGGGGTACCGATTTTTGATTGTTAACGAAAATTGAGTTGTTGATGACTTAAGTACACACTCCCATCAAATTTTGTCCTACATAGGTAGCAGTGTAAAACCAATTTTGAAGAATGTGTTCAAGAGGTTATGTCATAAGACCCCTGGTATTTGGAATTATAGACAAAAATACAGCCATCTGGGATCCCAGGATATACAATGATTCCAAAAGGATTAATCATTTATAAAGGAATGTTGTATATTCCTAACATACCTACTTTGAAGTAGCTTATTGTGGATGAATACCATAAGATACCTTATTCAAGTCATCGACATTACCAAAATATGGTGACAACATTGCAAAAAAAATTGTTTTCGCTGGGAATGAAGAAAGAAATAGTTGATTACATCGAAATATTTTTAGAGTGCCAGCAAGTGAAGTTAGAGAATCAACACCCCATAGGGTTTCTAAACCCCCTTCAGATTCTAGAATAGAGGTGGGAAGTGATGTACATGGATTTCATAATAGGAATACCTTAGACTAATCATAAATAACACTCACTAGCATAAGATCAAATTATATCAGGTTGTCAAATTTGGCTAACTCCTGCACCAAGGCAAGTGGTTCACTAGGGAACAAGTTCAACAAATGTTTCCTTATATTATGGGTGAACTCAATACAATGAGGACCATTGATTCCAAAGGGGGGAGGAATTATCTAGGTGGATATTGTAGGCCACCCACCTCTTCAACTTGGGGCCTCACCATTTTTTCTTTCAATTTTTCAGTTTCCTTAATCATAGCACAATTTACTATTTTTAGTATTTTGTCAGGTCATGAAATTCTGAGGCCGTTTTGAGGCCCTAAATGATGTTTTTAGGAAACCTAGGAGCAACATGGACGTATGTTTCATGCTTCTCACATCAAAATTTGTAGTCCTTAAATATATATTTATGATGAGGTATTTTTCACGTCAAACAAAGGTAGTATGGCAAAGTTACGTTCCTGAGAATTTCATGTACAAATTTACCCAAGCGGGACCCATAGTTTTGGTGCTTCATCTCCTACGATTGGGTTATTTGATGTTTAAGGTTTTCCATTCTTTCTTAATAATAAATAGGCCCTCGAGCCCTATTGTAACACAATTCAAATGCCTCTAATGTCCACATCTCTTCTGAGAGATAAGCTGCAAGTGCCATAGCTAGTTTATTTCCATTTTGTCTTTAAACAAATTTTGGTTCTTTGATATTAATGAAATGAAGTGTTATTTCCACTGCATCTTTGTATTTATGGTTATATGTGTATTCGGTTGTGTTCCTGCATAAATTTGAATTAGTATATGAATTACCTATGGAAAGAGGAAGGTGAGGCTAGTTTTCATTCTCATCGCCCTCAAATTCGTGTTCTGAAGAGAATGTTCCACATGGGAAGGAAAAACCCAACAATATAAACTTAGAAACTAACCAAAAATTGTTACGTAGAAGGGAAAATGTGTAATACTAACTAGATGTACATCAATGCAAAAACAATAAAAGTATCAAAGATAACATGGGATGTACAAAACCTTGAATTAACACCCCAGATTTGCTATACCCAATATCATGAACAGTAGGAGGAGAAAAATCCCAAATTTGTATTATGCATGTTCATAGAACTATAAGAGGCCAAAAACCCCATTTGAAAATACTCTTATTAGCATAGCGAATTCTGAAATATAAAACCCATAATTTAATAAAACAGAGGATTGAAAATACCCTGTGTTATCAATCAAATTTATAAGATTAAGACCTAGAATTGAATGGGTAGAATAGTGTGTAACAAAGAAGTTATTTAATGTATCAAAGGCCCAATGACCAAATCTAGAACTTAATGGGTAGAAAAATTATCAAATGTACTAGTGAATATATCAAATGCACAATAGAAATATCCAAATTCAAATAACAAAAAAAATATTTTCTAATTCTTTGGCTAACATATCAGATGCACCAATCAAACCCAAAAATTGAATGGGTAGCACCAAAATTATGCACTCGAATTGAAGAAGGAAACTCGAACACCAAGTCTAAATCTGTGCTATGAGTATGGTGAGAATCCTTAGTAGGTGGCGATGCAGTGAAACAACGGGAGTCTTCCCATGTGTAGGATAAAACCCCACTATGATATGGGTATTTCCAAATTAATGAAATGAAAATATACATAACGGAGTATAAACGGGTGTCAAATATTTACCAGAGATTTGAGTTTCGAGGCTGAACATGGCACGGGATTTCTATGAAATGATAAAAAATAATTAAGAATAAATTTTGAAAGATAATGAACGAATATACCCATAAATTTTATGCCAATATAACACACTAATAAATCATGGAAAAACCCCTTACCTATGAGCGAAATGTTGAATAAATGCACTGCATAGCTACATAATCCCACAACCCAGATTATATTAACACAGAGAGACAACTTCATGGTTGAAACAAGCTAACATGGCACCCTAAAATCAATAAACAAGGTTTCATAAAATTGTGACACAACTCCCTCAAGCATGGCATCTAACAACCCTATGAGTGAAAGATCAAAACGATGAAGGGTAGGGCAAGTAAACCCTTAGGGTTTTCATGATGCCTCTCGACCGTATATATTCCTCCCACAAATGTCAGTCCTCCCTCCATCACATCAATAATTTTGAAAGCCACGTGATGAGTAAAAACTTTCACATGTCCTCCGACAAATGGAAATGAAGCAGAGTTAGGAATGGAACAAAAAAACATCAAGCGTGCAAGACAAAATATCCGATCAACTGTTGAGATTTTAGATCAAAATAAATCTCCCATGAATTTATTTTTCAATAAAAATTAATCAAGTGATTTAATTATAATTTAAATCAATCTTGTAGTTGTCAATATGGCTCATAGCATATCGAATTAAAAAAACTTCGAATCATCTTATGAAAATTGTGTAAATGTCATAAGCAAGACAAAAGAAATAATGTTTTTATTCTTAATTTTATAACTCTTTTTCTATGAATATTGATGATTCTCTATTTTGTAATATAAGGAGTTATTACTCTTAATGTGTACATTAATATCGTGTGATCATTAATTAACTTGCGCTGGTGAGGGCCCCTCGTCGGGTTGTGAGGTCTTGTTCATAGTTTTGTTTTTTTTTCAACAATATAGTTTCTTTTGAGAATTTGTTTCCATTATAATTTCACTTCTTATTATTCTTCATTTGATTGTAGAGTACTCACAAACATGACATACTAGGAAAAATTCAAGTATTCAATACATCTTCTTATCAGCCCTTAATTGTTTCACAGAAACATTCGATTTCTTATGTTAATGAAATACACTCTAGAGGCTAAATACACACATCAGTAAACATTCTTAAGTTATAAGTTTATGTTGTGAAAATAGTAAATACAATTTAATGTCATTTTCTTTCCAAGAATTTAATATAGTGATTCTTAACTACAAATTAGTTTTGGATTTCCTTTGAGCAAGACAATGCAGAATGTGTTCAATTACACAATAGAAGAATCATATTGTTTTTCCTTAATTTTATATTTAAGCACTTTCCTTTACAGAATTAGAATTAAGTTTGAATTTACAATTTAGATAGATAATCCATTTTGTTTAAAAATTCATCTTGATTAACTGGGACTTAATATAACTTTGGATTAAAAGAACATGTGTGTAATTATTCTCCAAATTTTGTATCTTAAAATTAGTTTCATAAATTTTAGAATCTCTTAATTCTGAGAGGGAATACGAACATATATAGTGGAGATATATTTCACAAGTACAGAAATCGTGGTTTACAATTAATGAAGTAAGTTAAGGAAAATTAATTTACCAAAAAATAACACAAATCATTGTGGTATTTACAATGATGACTATATATATATACATACCAAAATTCTCATTTTCCTCAATTGAAAAAAATGACGGATACAAATCCCACATGTGATCATCCATCTCACATGTAGGCTCATCGGGCCCAGTGCATTTTGTAGTGAAAAAAATCATGCTCTCAAACTAAGAAATCAAGCAAGTTATATCGTAGTAGATGCACTTTGGTCCCGATGAACCTACATGTGACGTGGATGATCACATGTGGGATTTGTATAAAATCATTTCTGTATATCTATATATATATATATATATATATATATATATATATATATGTATACAGACAAAAATTCTCATTTTCCTCAATCGAAAAAAATGACGGATACAAATCCCACATGTGATCATCCACGTCACATGTAGGTTCATCAGGCCCAAAGTGCATCTACTACGATATAACTTGCTTGATTTCTTAGTTTGAGAGCATGATTTTTTTCACTACAAAATGTACTCAGGTTTTGGCTAGAGCTCCCACTCTCGTTTCACTTGCAATATAGACCAATAAATCACATGATCACATCATGCACATATCCCTTAGGTAATGAAACATTGAAAACATCGTGCAATTTTAATTTTTTCGACAGTGCAAGTTTGTAGGCCACTAGTCCAATCCCCTCAATGATATCAAAAGGCCCATAATACTAAGGTGCTAGCTTGGAAAATGACCCAATCCTTAGAAATATCCTCTTAGGATTAATGCATAAATACAAATGATCCCCAACCCCAAACTCCTCAAATGATCTATGTTCGTTTGCATAACTTTTATGTATATCCTCTACTTCCTTCAAGTTCCTTTTAATAATCTACATCTCCTACTCCTCCTCACCCAAAAAATCTACTCCAATCAACACCCTATTTAGTAGATCACTCCAAGTGTTCGGAGTATTACAACTCCATCCACGCAGCGCCTTGAATGGACTCATATTCAATGATTCCTAAAACCAATTATTATATCCAAATTTCATCTTACATAGGTAGCAGTGTAAAAACCAGTTTTGAAGAATGTGCTCAAGAGGTTATGTCATAAGACCCATGGTATTTGGAATTACAGACAAAAATACAGCCATCTGGGATCTCAGGATATACCATGATTCCAAAAGGATTAATCATTTATAAAGGAATGTTGTATATTCCTGACATACCTACTTTTAAGTAGCTTATTGTGGATGAATACCATAAGATACCTTCTTCAAGTCATCGGCATTACCAAAACATGGTGACAACATTGCAAAAAAAATTGTTTTCGCTCGGAATGAAGAAAGAAATAGTTGATTACATCGAAATATTTTTAGAGTCCCAGCAAGTCAAGTTAGAGAATCAACACCCCATAGGGTTTCTAAACCCCCTTTATATTCTAGAATAGAGGTGGGAAGTGATGTCCATGGATTTCATAATAGGACTACCTTAGACTAAGTATCAACATGACTCCATTATGGTAGTGGTGGACAAGCTAATGAAGGTTACACATTTTATTTTGGTGTAATATACCTTTGGGGAAGCATAAGTGGCCAATGTGTTTATGAAGTAAATTTTTAAACTTCATGGGATACTGAATATGATCATCTCTGGTAGGGATGCAAAGTTCACATCAACCTTCTAGAAGACATTTTTTGGAGGGATGGGAATAAAACTGAATTTCAGCATAGCTTATCATCCCAATACCGACGAGAAGACTCAAAGAAAATATTAAATAGTAGAGGACATGCTTCGCATGTATGTAATGGATAGACCCTCCAGGTGGGAGGGCTCTCTTCATTTAGAAGAATTTGCATATAACAGCAGCTATCAAACCTCTATTAAGACGAGTCTGTTTGAGGCCTTATATGCCAAAAAATTCCATAATCCACTTAGTTGGAGTCAACTAGAGGACAAAGTGTTAATTGTACCTAATGCATTACATGTAACAGAACAAACAATATGGAAAATTCAGCAAAAAATGAAGGCATCTTAAAACCTCCATAAGAGTTATGCAAATAAAGAAATAATGCAAAAATATTTTAAGGTTGGGGATCATGTGTACTTGAGGATAAACCTTGCAAAAGCACTCTTCACACCAACAATTGTGATAATTTAGCACCCCGATACTGCGGGCCCTTTTATATTTTAGAATGAGTGGGTCGAGTAGGATATAAATTGTCTCTACCTATTAATGTTAGAGTTCATAATGTTCTTCATGTTTCATTATTGAAAAAATATGTTCATTATCCTTCTCACGTGGTTGACTCAAATTTCATATAGGTGGAAACTGAAGGGGACTTTCTTCTAGAACCATTTCATATATTGGGATGGGAAAAAAACATGCCCTCAAATATAATAGTAGCTCAGGTGAAAGTGTTGTGGAAGAAATTTACACCTCAAGAGGCTACATGGGATTGAGATGAAAGCATGAAAGAAGCTTTCAATGTGTTGTTCAATGGATAAAAAGAGTTATCTGCTAACAATGAGGACCGTGTTTTTGTTTTTCGGGGGAATATGTAATAACCCTTATTTACATCTTCTATGTTTTATGTGTATGGGGAAAATACTATGTGGACCTATGAAACAATTATGTTGTTGAAAGAATTATAAAATTTAATTAATAATTATTGAAGAAAACTGTATCAATTTTGTAAAGACAGAGTAATAGAGAGATATGGAAATTATTATTCGTGAGCACATGATATAATTTCATACTTTTCCAAATTATCCAAAAAAGTCCTTTGGAGAAAGAAAAATTTTAAAAATAGATTAAAGAGAATATCTAAGAAATCCCGAGTCAAGAGGAAAGTTATTGGCAAGTGTTAAGAAAAAACAATGTCGAGGTAAAGCAAGGTTTTAAAACATTTTTTTTCAAAAAAATAAAAGTAAAATCCTAGGAAATGGGAAACAATAGCCCAAAATAATGGGAAATCGTTATAGAAAATTTCTATGGAAATTTGGCTTAAAATTGCCTTCACTATTTTAACAAGAGGTTGTCAACACTCGGGAAAATAGATCTCTACTTGGGGAAGAGCTCGGAGGAGACACTCGTGGTTGGGAGGAAAATTGTCTTTACAAGTCAGTATAAAACATCTAGAAATAATTTATATTCAAATTATTATATTATAATGATGATTAGATGCATAAGCTTTTCTAAGTTTTAATAGCCAAAATTCTTATTTGGGATAGGTGATTAATGTTGTATTAAACAAGTGGGGAATGGATATGTCTGTTAATTCCTTATGGTCCTTCAAGATTGTGTACAATAAAATTATGTACAGGATATTAGTGTACTATCTATCTATATATATATATATATATATATATATATATATATATATATAAGTCTAAACCTAATTTGGTTTATGAGCTTGTTGTAAATTCAGTATGTATTCATACATGTACAGACATGAAAGTAAGATATCCTTTATAACATGTATAAGCAATAGTAATCATTGTCTCTGACAAAATAATGTGACCATTAATCATTGATTTAAATAATAATTACAATCACACTGGCTTGAGGATAAAAGGTCAGTTAGGTACACCGAACCATATTTGTGTTAGAAAACGTTAAAAAAAAATTATTGCTCAAATGAATAATAGAAGTTGAAATTTAGAAACTAAGCTAAAAAATATGTATTTCTGGAATGAATAACATAAACTTGAAACATAGAGGCTAAGCTAATACAAATCAAGTATTTGAGAAATTATATTATTTCAATTCTCTCGAAAGAATAAATCAAAACTAAGAATGCTACCTCTAAGCTACTGTGACAATTACAAAGTGAACTGTGATTAAATTCTTAAGCAAATTCTATGTAGCTACTATGTCAAGGGAAAGAAGTAAATTCATAATAAAGTATAGACATAAGTTTCACATTTCATTTAAGAATAAACTAATAGATGCATTTAGCATTTAATAGAAAACTAAAACAATAGATTCCTATTATCAAAGACGATTGAATCACATAAAATATAGAGGTATCCAAGATAGATAAAGACTGATAAATTTACTAATATAACATGAGATTCTGACTCAAAATTCATATGCATCCTTCTTAGAGAAAGCTAAGGAAATGTAATTCGGATCCAGAGCACATATCAAGTTGTCTAGATACAACAAATAAATAACATTGTACATCCTGAATGTTATATAGCTATCTGTGTAAGACTGTGTTATAAATAGGAAAAAATATTACAAACATTTATCAAACTTAGAGGTCATTCATGGAATTGTCACTGGAATATACAAGCTACAGTAGCATTCACCTAAATTAACTTAACCTCAAATCCTTTCCAGAAGGAGTGCCATGGAAGAAAGAGCATAATAACAACCTGGTAAAGGACACAGTTGGTAAGTATGGGCAGTGATGGAACAACAAAATTAATGTAGGCCTAGAACCTTGATGTCATACCTGCAAGGGTGGAAACACGAAATTAGGGAAGAGCCAAAAAGATACAGAGCAAGATCATATAGAAAAATGACTCTGCGCAAGGACAGAGGGATGCCTTACCTAAATGACATAGTCTCGACGAGGATTGACTCTACCTCTGCATACAAAACAAAAAATTTTGTGAGTGAAAGAATACACCAACACAATAAATATGTAAAAGAACAAATTGAAACCCAAAAATTTCCCAAGGTATATGATCGGGGTGGATATTTGTGGTCACATGCATATTCGAATTGGGGCCTCAACATTGTTTCTTTTAGTTTTTTATTTTCCTTAATTGTAGCATATTTTACTATTTTGAGTAATTTTTCGGGTCCTGAACTTCAAGAGCTATTTTGAGCTCCTAAACGATGTTTTTTGGGAAACTTGACAACCTCATAAATATTCCTTTGATTTTTCTCACATAAAAATTTGTTTTCCTCATATATATATTTCTAATGAGGTATTGTGCGCATCAAATGGAGATCGTGTGCCAAATTTATGTCCCTCGGAAGTTGATGTATGAATTTACCCAAACAAGGCCCATAGTTTTGGTGCTTCATCTCCTAGGGTTAGGTTTTTGGATTTTTAAGGTTTCCCATTTCTCAATAATAAATAGGTCTTCGAACCTCATTGTAACATAGTTCATAGGAATGTAGTTGCCACATCTCTTCTCAGAGATAAGCTACCATCGCCCTAGCTAGTTAATTTCCATTTTGTCCGTAAACAAATTTAAGTTCTTTGATATTAATGAAATGAATTTTTATTTTTGCTTCATCTTTGTATTCATGGTTATATGTTTATTATGTTTCATTCTTGCATAAACTCGGATTAGTGGTATAAGAACAACCTTCTCTTTCTCGATCCTTCTTTTCATGTTCTCAACGAGGTTGGGGTATAAGGAGTTAGGGTTCGATCTGGTTAAACCATTGCAATATCACCCGCGCGAACCCAAGAGAATGCCCATGGGGGAAGAAAAAAAATACAAGGGAGTAGGACATCCTATCAAAATATTGCTCGAGGAGGCCCTCAAAAAACAAAGGAATGTGATGGTGGATAAATTTTCCTAGATCCTTCAATGAATTCCCACCGACGGTGCATCTGCATCCAACAACCACTTTCGAGACACAACTCATTTTAAGGTACAAGTAAACTTCGAAATTCACATATTTGAGGGCCAAATAGATGAATATGTCATATATAGATGCTTGAATCTATTGGAAGTATATTTCTCTACTCATGACTTTTCCGACCGAAAGAAGATTATTCCTCAAAGCCACCCCCCATGTGGGAAACCTACTATGAGAAAAAGGATGAGAGGGATCCTTCTTTGCTCTTATTCATACCCACATGGAACTATTTCTGAGATGCCATCAAGGAATAATATGATCCCATGGGGAGCTATGAGGACAAGTACATACAATAGACAATGTTGGGGTAGCAAAGGGATCAAGATGTGTATGAGCTGACGAATCTGTTCCATACCCTACGCACAAAGTTGGGTATCAAATATTTGTAGAAAAATTCCATGCTTAAGTACTACAGTTTTTTGCACATATACATTTAGGATGAAATGGAGTTCCACAACATCTCCTCACTTGGTATTTCATATTGGTATGCTACCAAGATTGAGTGGAAATTCAAACAGAAGAAGCGATACTTTGGATATGCGATTCAAAAGAAAGGGAAAGCTGCCCCCAAACAGCCGAACAAAGTACAAATCCAAGGGATGGTGGCCCAATAAAACCTACCAAATCCACAAGAAAACCTTCCAAAGCTGCAACCTAGTGTAAATTATATAAGAGCTCCACTCACAATACAAGTGAGTGTCGGGCCAAGTAGTCACTCGTGGCCGAGATGAAGGCCTCTGAATGAGATGCATGCTCAGACTCTCAATCAAAAACCAAGAAGGGTAATGACAAATGGAAGCATATTATTGATGCGGAGCCCAATGCCACCATCACCAGAATGATTTTCCAAAAGGAGGAACTGAAATATCTAGAGGAGGAGGATCATCTCTTCCACTCATAGGTGTGGGTAAAGGATTTCCTGCTATAGTTCATTGCAGAAAATGGGAGCTAAAAGAACCTCATTTCAGCAGAGATCGTAAAGCGGTTGGGCTTGTGGAAAAAAACACTCACATCATTCTACACCATCAGGTGGATTCACCAAGGATGGGACCTCTGTGATAGCAAGAAGTGTCGTTTTCCCTACAACATCAAGCCCTTCATGAATGAGGTATTATGTGACATTTCTTCTCTTGATGTTTGTGATGTATTAATAGGCCAACCATACTTTTGGAAGCAACAAGTTGTGTATGATTCATAGCCTCAAATTGTTATTATTACTTTGGTAAATAATTTGTAGATGATACCGAAGCTATCACCACCTACAGTAATCTCTTTAGTTACTGCAAAAAAAGAAGTAAGCTCGTTTCAAAAATTGTGAAACTGGTTTTCCTGATGATCCACCCTCGGGGCAATAAGAAGACTCCTGCCACAAACTCTAGACAGGCCTCCTCCTCTTAAAAACAAGGAAAAGGTAGTGGAGGAGTACGGGGACATCTTCAACCCCCCCGTAACGATGCCTTTGCACTGTCAGGTCAAGCACAACATCTACCTCATCTCAAGTGTTACATTTCCAAACAGACCGATCTATCAATGCTCTATTTTGGAGAATGATGAAATCAAGAGTAATATTGAGTATTTGTTCTATAAAGGGCACATATTTCAGAATTCATCACCCTATGGCAGCCTAATCGTGTTGGTGAAGAAGATTGATGGGACTTGGAGTCTCGGTACTCAGTATTGGGCACTGAACAAGATCACTGTCTTGAATAGGTACCCAATCCCACGGATTGACAACTTTTTTGACCAAATCAAGGGGGAAAAATATTTCAGCAATATTGACTTGAAGTTCAAGTTTCACCAGGTACCATTTAAATCCTTCGATGTGTGGAAGATTGCATTCAAAGCCAAGCAGGGCCTTTTCGAATGGTTGGTCATGCCTTTTGGGTTGACAAATGCTCCTGCAACGTTCATGAGGTTGATGGACAATATATTATGGCCATTGACCTACTCATTTGTAGTAGTACACTTGGATGACATCCTGATCTTCAACTAGACTTGGGAAGAGCACCTCCATCACATCCGACAGGTCCTCCAAGCACTACAACAACACTAGTTGTGTCCCAATTTAGAGAAGTGCACTTTTGGCATGACCTAGGTTTAGTATCTGGGATAAATTATTAATGACTAGGGGGTGCATGTGGATCCAACCAAGATCAAATTTATTTATGATTGGTCAGTCCCAACCACTCTAATAGAGCTTTGCAACTTTTTGGGTCATGCTTTCTACTACAAGCTCATGCTGGGTTTCTCTCATACCACTTAGACCTTGAGTATAGTCACCAAGGGAGGAGAAAAAGAAAAATCCTTTTGGTCGGAATCTCAATAGAAGGCGCTCATAG
The DNA here is from genome assembly GCA_034641835.2 of Pinus albicaulis. Classification (NCBI taxonomy): domain Eukaryota; kingdom Viridiplantae; phylum Streptophyta; class Pinopsida; order Pinales; family Pinaceae; genus Pinus; species Pinus albicaulis. The sequence goes on along the minus strand of CM076580.1, from coordinate 34,277,338 downwards.
AATTGAAACATTACCTCTGCTCTGCCCCAATGCTCACATTAACAGACTTGCAACAACCATTTTAGATCGAGACAAATGCCTCTAACTATGCTATTGGGGTATTTCTTACTCAAGAGGGGCATCCAATGGAAGATCACAATGAGACACTGTCGAACACAGTTCACAAGTATCCCTCTTATGACAAATAAATGTATTCCATTGTGCATTCTTGCAGACAATGGAAGAATTACATTTTTGCGAAGCAAATGGGCATTCACACAAGCCAATGACCCCTACAGTTCATATAGACCCAAGAGAATTTTCACAATTATCACCATCAGAAGTGGTCCACATATATGTAGTAATTTCATTTGAACATCAAGTAAAAGAAGGGAAGCACATAGTGTTTTATACCTCCTCTATCAATCACCGATCGTGGTTCTAACAACTGCTCTCAACTCTTGTCACCATTAGAATTTTGAATGGTTGCTTCCCTACAAGAGAAATCTGGAATTTCGCCACACATAAAATACAATGTTGGAGGGTACACCAGTTCCAAATTTTCACCTCCGGGATGCACTTCTATTTCACTTGGTACACCTTTGTGTTCCTTCAAGCTAACATGCGAAGATTATTTGGGAATTACACTACAGTTGGGTAGTTGGGAATTTTGGGGTCAATAAAATAGTGGTAGTACTACATAAGTATTTCTATTGGTCTAACCTTTGACAAGATGTCGGGAAGTATATGAGATCTTACATTGCTTGTGCCATTTCCAAACCGACCATCAAGAAGCAAGGCCTCTATCGTTCACTACCTACCCCTAATAATCCTTTGGAATCCATCTCCATGGATTACATGTCGGGCCTTCCTTATACTAAGCATGGAAACTACCGTGTTTTTGTGGTCATCGACATATTCTCAAAGATGGCCATTATGGTGGCTTGTAAGACGAATATCTTAGCAAAAGAGATTGTTCAACTCTTCTTTGAACGAGTGTGGGTGCACTTTGGCATCCCATAGTATATCATCTTAGATCATGATGACATGTTGCTGAATTTTTTTTTCCAACCTCTGGTCTATGCTGGACACCAAGCTCACCAAGTCCACAACATTCCATCGCCAAACTAATGGCCACACAAAGGTCGTGAACAGGATGATCGTACACACTCTACACATCCATAATTAGATGGATCCAGGCACATGGGATGAGAGCCTTCTTTATGTACAACGATGTTATAACACGGTCCACCAAAACTCAACCAGCCACAACCCATTTCAGGTGGGATTTAGATTCCAGCAACTATGTCCCATTGACGTATCCATGCCATTTGCGGCTACATAGGTCGACTCAGCTCAAGTCTAGTCTGAAGAAGACAAAGTAAAAAAAATTATTGAGCACATTCAGCACATCCACCAGTAGGTTCATGACATATTGGATAGAGCCAAATCCAAGTACAAGCAACGACATGATCAACATCGGGTGGCACACAACGTCAAGGTGGCCGACAAAGTGTGGCTACATTTGTAGGAGCGCCTCATTGGACCTCACTGCAAGCTTCATCCACTGTAATATGGGCCACACACCATCACCAAGGATTTAGGGGCTAATTCTTTTGAGCTTAGTATTCCATCGTTTCTTGGTCTGCACCTAGTATTCAATGTGGATTGCCTTCATCCCTACTTCCCACCTTTACTAGACACCTTTGGCATTGCAGAAAAACTCACACCACTAGAGATAAACCAAGAATGCATGGATGAGGCCACAGTGCATCATATCATGGACATGAAAATAAATAACACTCACGAGCATAAGATCAAATTATATTAGGTTGTCAAAGTTGGCCAACTCCTGCACCAAGGCAAGTGGTTCACTAGGGACCAAGTTCAACAAATGTTTCCTCATATTATGGGCGAACTCAACACAATGAGGATCATTGATTTCAAAGGGGGGAGGAATGATGTAGGTGGATATTGTAGGCCACTCACCTCTTCAACTTAGGACCTCACCATTTTTTCTTTCAGTTTTTCATTTTCCTTAATTGTAGCACAATTTACTATTTTTAGTATTTTGTCAGGTGATGAAATTCTGAGGCCGTTTTGAGGCCCTAAATGATGTTTTCAGGAAACTTGGGAGAAAAATGGACATATCTTTCATGCTTCTCACATCAAAATTTGTATTCCTCAAATATATATTTATAATGAGGTATTTTTCACGTCAAACAAGGATAGTATGGCAAAGTTACGTTCCCAAGAATTTGATGTACAAATTTACCCAATCGGGACCCATAGTTTTGGTTATTTGATGTTTAAGGTTTTCCATTATTTCTAAATAATAAATAGGCCCTCGAGCCCTATTGTAACACAATTCAAAGGCCTCTAACGTCCACATCTCTTTTGAGAGATAAGCTACAAGTGTCATAGCTAGTTTATTTCCATTTTGTCTTTAAACAAATTTTGGTTCTTTGATATTAATGAAATGAAGTGTTATTTCCACTTCATCTTTGTATTTATGGTTATATGTGTATTTGGTTGTGTTCCTGCATAAATTTGAATCAGTATACTAATTACCTATGGAAATAGGAAGGTGAGGCTAGTTTTCATTCTCATCGCCCTCAAATTCGTCTTCTCAAGAGAATGTTCAACATGGGCAGGAAAAACCCAAAAATATAAAATCAGAAACTAACCAAAAATTGTTATGTAGAGGGGAAAATGTGTAAGCCTAACTATGTGTACAACAATCCAAAAACAGTAGAAGTATCAAAGATAACATGGGATGTACAAAACCTTGAATTAACACCCCAGATTTTCTATACCCAATATCATGAATAGTAGGAGGAGAAAAATCCCAAATTGGTATTATGCATGTTCATAGAACTATAAGAGGCCAAAAACCCCATTTTAAAATACTCTTATTAGCATAGCGAATTCTGAAATATAAAACCTAGAATTTAATAAAACAGAGGATTGAAAATACCCTGTGTTATCAATCGAATGTATAAGATTAAGACCTAGAATTGAATGGGTAGAATAGTGTGTAACAAAGAATTTATTTAATGTATCAAAGGCCCAATGACCAAATCTCTAACTTAATGGGTAGAAAAATTATCAAATCTTGTAGTGAATATATCAAATGCACAATAAAAATATCCAAATTCAAATAACAAAACAAATATTTTCTAATTCTTTGGTTAACATATCAGATTCACCAATCAAACCCATAAATTGAATGGGTAGCACCAAAATTATGCACTCGAATTGAAGAAGGAAACTCGAACACCAAGTCTAAATATATGCTATGAGTATGGTGAAAATCCTTAGTAGGTGGCCATGTAGTGAAACCACTGGAGTCTTCCCATGTGTAGGATAAAACCCCACTATGATATGGGTATTTCCAAATTAATGAAATGCAAATATACATAACGGAGTATAAACGAGTGTCAGAGATTTATCAGAGATTCGAGTGTCGAGGCTGAACATGGCACGAGATTTCTATGTAATGATAAAAAATAATTATGAATAAATTTTGAAAGATAATGAACGAATATAGCCATAAATTTTATGCCAATATAGCACACTAAGAAATCATGGGAAACCCCCTTACCTATGAGCGAAATGTTGAATAAATGCACTGCATAGCTACATACTCCCACAATCCAGATTATATTAGCACAGTGAGTTAGCTTCGTGGTTGAAATGAGCTACCACGACACCCTAAAATCGATAAAGCAGGTCTCATAAAATTGTGACACAACTCCCTCAGGCATGGCATCTAACAACCCTATGAGTGAAAGATCGAAACGATGAAGGGTAGGGTAAGTAAACCCCTAGGGTTTTCATGATGCCTCTCGACCGTATATATTCCTCCCACAAATCTCAGTCCTCCCTCCATCGCATCGATAATTTCAAAGGCCAAGTGATGGGGAAAAACTTACACATGGCCTCCGACAAATGGTGTAGTCTGGAGTGAGACACATCATAAGGAGGGAACATTTCATTTAAGTATAAAATGAGCCTTCATATGAAACCATAAGAGGACTATACGTATCTTGAATAAATGGATTTATGGGTATAAAGTATAGTAAGAGGTTAATGTGGCTAAGGATAAAGGGTACATGTAAAGTTAGTTTATGTAATGGTATGGTAAAAGTATTAAAGAATAGGTAATGCATGTAATTAAACAAAGAGCTAGGAGTTTTTCCAACTTTGCAAGTATCAAAATTACTAAGGCACCATAGCTAAGGACAACGATTATATGTGTAATGATTAGGGAACCATTGTAACCTTCGTGGACTTGAAATTAACTAGGGAGATTTGAGTTCTCCAACCTATTTATATATCAAATTTATTTAATATGTTAAGATGGTTGAGGAGGATTGAATATTATTAAAGGAAAAGAGTGATACGACAAAAACAAAATTGGCGACATGGCACTAGGTCCATTCATAAATCTATTTACCATCATGGACTTGTTAATATTATTTTAGAAGCACATTTGGAAGCTAGAGGATATATTTGGAAAGACTTCTTAATGAGAAACCACTTTGTATAATCTCCAGAGGAGGAATCAATCAATATGGTCAAAAGAAGTGAAATAAAATCAAACCCTAACCTTGAAAAAGAGAATATTGAAGAAGTTCAGGCACAAGATGTGACTGAAAACCCAAGGATCCATTTGAGTAAAACATCCTATTATCCCATTATATTTAGAAATGTAAATAGAAAAATTATAAAAAGTACCTTAGAAGAAAGAAATCCATTAGAATTAAAAAATTCCATGAGGAAAGAAAGAAAACAGAGGATAAGAAAACATAATAATAAGTCATTGAAAGCTCTGGAGTGAAATTGAGAATAATTAAAAGACTTGCAAATCCTTCAAGCATGCAGTCACCAGTAATGACTTATCTATAGGAGCAGGGGTATAATATGCCTCCTCATACATTATTCCAACAAGGAAAACTCTATAAATTGATCCAATTCCATAAGAGATTTATGATTATGTGGAATCTCTAGAGCAAAGGGCACAACAAAAAGAAACTTTTTATAAACATAAAATGGGGGAAAATTTAGAAACAAAACAAGATTTAGAGTAGGAATGTAGAATTGAGGAAGCTTTAAAACAATATATATATGAGCTAGACATGCTTAAAAAACACCTAACATAGGAAAGAGAAGCTGCAAAAATTCAGAATGAGATACTAAAAATGATAATATAATTTTACACCTTTTTCACTGGTATAAAAATTAATAAGAAACTTAAAGTTTAAAACAAATTGATCAAAAATAGGATCAACAGGCTACAAGGCATAATTCTTATGAAGAATGCAAGGACCATTTTTACCATTAAGAAGAAGAAAATAAACACTAGCCTAGATGTTCTTGCATAGGATTCACACATTGTTCACTAAAGGAGGAAGGAAGAACTAGGTTTTAAATTTTGGTGCATGAGTAAATGCAAAACCTTTGGTGTGGGAAAATTTTGAAGCCTATAATTAATTCTTTTTTACTATCCTTTTTTCCATCTCATTCCACCTTTTTTTCAACATTTTATAATAGTCTCAGCATTCTTGCGGTCAGTTCAACTTCTACAAAGTTATTAATAATCCATAGTTAAGTTCTCTCTTTCTTAATGATTTGTAGGAAATTTTTTCTTACAATAACGAAATCATGAACATTCTGCAACTCATATTTGTCTTTTTTGCAAAATCCATTGTTAGACAGGTTGAAACATTCCAAAAAAGGGATGAAGACTATCAAAAGGTTAAAAATGGCTACCATATGGATAAGCACCAACTAGAAACACTTCAAAAGCTACATGGATATAGAAATATCAAATTCAAAGTAAAATTCAACCCTGAAAACTATGTGTAGCGATCAAGCAAAGTTAGCAATGGAATAAAAAAATATCAAGTGTGCAAGACTAAATATCCGATCAACTGTTGAGATTTTAGATCAAAATAAATCTCCCATGAATTTATTTTTCAATAGAAATTAATAAAGTGATTTAATTATAATTTAAATCAATATTGTAGTTTTCAATATGGCTCATAGCATATCGGATTAAAAAAAACTTCAAATCATCTTATGAAAATTGTGTAAATGTCGTAAGCAAGACCAAAGAAATAATGTTTTTATTCTTAATTTTATAACTCTTTTTCTATGAATATTGATGATTCTCTATTTTGTAATATAAGGATTTATTACTCTTAATGTGTACATTAATATCGTGTGATCATTAATTAACTTGCGCTTGTGAGGGCCCCCTGTTGAGTTGTGAGGTCTTGTTCATAGTTTTGATTTTCTTTTTCAACAATATAGTTTCTTTTGAGAATTTGTTTCCATTATAATTTCACTTCTTATTATTCTTCATTTGATGGTAGAGTACTCACAAACATGACATACTAAGAAAAATTCAAGTATTCAATACATCTTCTTATCAGCCCTTAATTGTTTCACAGAACAATTCGATTTCTTATGTTAATGAAATACACTTTAGAGGATAAATACACACATCAGTAAACATTCTTAAGTTATAAGTTTATGTTATGCAAGTAGGAAACACAATTTAATGTCATTTTCTTTCCAAGAATTTAATATAGTGATTCTTAACTACAAATTAGTTTTGGATTTCCTTTGAGTAAGACAATGCAAAATGTGTTCAATTACACAATAGTAGAATCATAATGTTTTCCCTTAATTTAATATTTAAGCATTTTTCTTTATGGAACTAGAATTAAGTTTGAATTTACAATTTAGATAGACAATCCATTTTGTTTAAAAGTTCATCTCAATTAATTGGGACTTAATATAACTTTGGATTAAAAGAACATGTGAGTAATTATTCTCCAAATTGTGTATCTTAAAATTAGTTTCATAAATTTTAGAATCTCTTAATTCTGAGAGGGAATACAAATATATATAGTGGAGATATATTTCACAAGTACATAAATCATGGTTTACAATGAATGAAGTAAATTAAGGAAAAATAATTTACCAAAAAATAACACAAATCATTGTGGTATTTACAATGACGACTATATATATATACAGACCAAAATTCTCATTTTCCTCAATCGAAAAAATGACGGATACAAATCCCACATGTGATCATCCATCTCACATGTAGGTTCAACGGGCCCAGTGCATTTTGTAGTGAAAAAAATCATGCTCTCAAAATAAGAAATCAAGCAACTTATATTGTAGTAGATGCACTTTGGGCCCAATGAATTTACATGTTAGATGGATGATCACATGTGGGATTTGTATCCATCAATTTTTTCGATTGATGAAAATGAGAATTTTGGTCTCTCTCTTTCTCTCTCTTTCTCTCTCTCTCTCTCTCTCTCTATATATATATATATATATATATATATATATATATATACAGACAAAAATTATCATTTTCCTCAATCGAAAAAAATGACGAATACAAATCCCACATGTGATCATCCACGTCACATGTAGGTTCATCGGGCCCAAAGTGCCTCTACTACAATATAGCATGCTTGATTTCTTAGTTTGAGAGCATGATTTTTTTCACTACAAAATGCACTCAGGTTCTAGCTAGAGTTCCCACTCCCATTTCACCTGCAATATAGACCAATCAATAACATGATCACATCATGCACATATCCCTTAAGTAATGAAACATTGAAAACATCATGCACTTTCAATGTTTGCGACAGTGCAAGTTTGTAGGCCACTAGTCCAATCCCCTCAATTATATCAAAAGGCCCAGAATATTGAGGTGCTAGCTTGGAAAATGACCCAATCCTCAAAAATATCCTCTTGGCATTAATGCATAAATACAAATGATCCCCAACCCCAAACTCCTCAAATGATCTATGCTCATCTGCATAACTCTTATGTATATCCTCTACTTCCTTCAAGTTCCTTTTAATAACCTGCATCTCCTAATCCTTCTCACCCAAGAAATCTAGTCCAATCAACACCATATTCAGTAGATCACTCCAAGTGATCGAAGTATTACAACTCCATCCATGTAGCGCCTTGAATGGACTCATATTCAATGATTCCTAATACCCATTATTATATCCAAATTCTGTTGGTACAAAATATTCCTCCCACTTCCTTTGTTGATGCATGACATACATCCTCAACATATACTCATGAATATTTTTAATGCTCTTTGTCTGCCATTTGTCTTCAAATGCTAAATTTTACTAAAGGCCAAATTTTTCCTCATAAGTGAACCTAGAATATTTTTTTGATATGATATTCTTTGGAAAGTCATGCAACCTCAGTAACTCCCTGATGAATATTTGAGCTACCTCAACCGATAAATTTATATAATGTGCTACAACGGAGTGATCTACCTTGTTGGACCTATCAACCACAACCATGATGGAGTCATGTTGTCTTCATGTTCTAGGTAAAACTTTAATGAAGCCCATATAAATTACCTCTGATTTACATTCTATAATAATAATAATGTGTAATAGGTCAGTTGGGTGCTTTCATTCAGATTTCACCTGCTGATATTCAAATGACCTTCCAACAAAGTCAACCACCTATTTCTTCAAATCCAAGCAATTGAAGAACTTTCTCACAATTTTCAAGGTCTTATAATATCTAATGTTTCTTGAATATGGATTGAAATGAAACTCCCTCAATATAATATTCTTCAAATCACCACTATCTGGCACATAAATCTCATTCCTGAATATGACTAAGCTAGATGTCATGAGGTTGTACTCCTCATCCCTATCACCTTCACCTTACTACTACAACCTCTACTTCAATTACTAGTACCACTCATTATACTTTCCTCACTGCAATATACACTCTTGCAAATCTGTTGCATAAGATGTCATAGCTAAAATACAATTTACGTGCACTTTCCTACTAAGAGTATCTGCCACCCAGTTCTACCTACACTTGATGTATATTATCTTTAAGTCAAACTAAATGAGGATATCCAACCATCTAGATTGCAAGGCATTCAAATTATTTTGTTCAAATAGATATCTCAACCCATTGTGATCACTCATCGAGATGAACCTCCTACCAAGGATATAATCTCTTCACGTATTCAATGCATGAATTATATCTTCCAACTCAAGATCATGAGTCACACAGTTCTTGTCTTGATAATTCAACTTCCTTGACTCATAGCATACCACTTGTCCTTACTTCATTAGGAATCCACCAAGTCCCTTCCTATAAGTATGTTTACACACTACAAACTCCTTATCATGATCCACCATCCTCAATACTGGATGATTTGCAATCAAATTCTTCAACTACTCAAATCTAGCTACACACTCCTTGGCCCATTCAAACTTCTTTCCCTTCCTCTGCAAAGATGTGATAGGATAGCCAATCCTTGAGAAGTTCTTGATGAGTTTCCAATAAAAGCTTACTATTCCCATGAATTATCTAACCTCATACATATTCCTTAGAGTTTTCCTTTCGATGATAAACTTAATATTTTTCAGATCCACTTTTATCCACTCCTTGGAAATAACAATTCCAAACTAATGAGTCTGAGTCTAAAATAAATTGTAATTGGTTATCTTCGGATATAATTTATGCTCTCTCAATAATATCAACACTTCAACTAGGTGCTTTACATGCTCCCCCTTATTGGTGTATCATATAAATATATCATCAATCAACACTATCAAAAACTTTTCAAGGTAGGGACGCAACACACTATTCATCTAACACATAAATATGGCTAGATCATTATAAAAACAAAAGGGAGGCACCATAAACTCATAAATCCCATACATGGTACAAATTGTAGTCTTGTAAATTTCTTCTTATTTTATGTGCACTTGATGATACCCTCATCTCAAATTGATATTTGAAAAGACAACTACTCCATTCACTTCATCCAAAAAATCATCAATATGACACAATGGGTACCTTTTCTTGATAGTCACCTTATTAAATTTCATGTAATTGCTACACAACCTAAGAGTATTGTCCTATATATATATTAAAAATCAACAATATTTCATCCTAAGGAAATACACTTGGCCTTATGTATTCTTTATTAAAAATTTCCCTAGGTTGCAACTTCAATTCCACAAACTCTGGAACGATCATCTTGTAAGGTGCCTTTTATGTTGATGCTACTCCTGGCACAAACTAAATGGAGAAATCCACTTCCCTATGAGGCGGTAACTCTGAAATATCTACACAAAACATATCCCGAAACTACTATAAAATAGGGTACTTCATGGCTTAATCATCCTCCACATCCTTCCCTTTTTCACTAGAAATGTGCACTTCAAACAATACACACCCCTTCCTGCAACCACACTTTTCTTTCATAGTTGTAACCATTATCTCTAATGGAGGCTTCTTTTTTCCCTCCAAGATTTTCCTTTATCCATCATCATCCATTGCACTCAATAGCCTTCTCATAACAATCTACCTTGGTAATATGAGTGAACAACCAATCCATGCCCAATAGCATAATATATGATCCCAAACGAAGCACATTTATATCTGCTAATTTAGGAAAACCATTCAGGTCAAATGCATAAGATATCACCCAATGATGAACTCTTGGTCCTTGTATCCAATTGCACCAACCATGATTTTGCATGCAATTTTTTACTCGAGCCACACATATCCACCAATTCAAGGCTAACATAAAAATGGTTAGATCAACGATCATTCAAAATAGAAAAAAAATGATCATAAAGCTTTCATCTCAACCATAGATACACGATGATCTGTCTCCCTAGTATTAAGTACTACATAGATACAAAGAATGATTTGACCAACATCCCCAACTGTTTGTGACCTGAGCAATGTAGATCTGAGGTATGCCACAATGGTAGAATGGAATATCCTTTTTTTGATAATCTTTGCCACAATTCCAACACTACAATTTTCCCAAATAATTACCTTTATTATGCTTCTCTCTAGGCTTAGACACATGCCCTTTCTCAGTTGCATTAAATTTCTTGTGAGGAGCCACATTTTACTTCTCACTTTCATCCTAAGTTTTTCCCCACTTCTGAGGCCATTTTCCCTTAGCCTTATCATTCCCTTTCCAACTTTTCATGTTCTAATACTCGTGCTTCGAATTCTCATACCAATACTTCGATTTCGTCAATGATTCCTCTAATGACCAAGGTGCATAAATTTCATTTTGATCTCTCAATTCTACTAGAGACCTAGTTATCAGCCTTTTAATATTTTCTTTCTCTTCCATGAGGTGAGGAACAAACCTTAACAACTAAATTAATTATCTAGTGTGTTCATCATCTGTAATGGAACCCATATTCAGCTCATAGAAATTGTTAGCCCTATCATCATAGTATATTTTAGAAAAGAATTTATCCTTTAATAGTATCTCAAAGTCATCCTAGATCAACTCCTATTCTATAATGCTTCTAATATTCTTCACATCTTGCCAATGGATATCTATTTTCCCTCTGAGACTAAAGGTAGCTACCTTGGCTTTCATGTTCTCTAACTAGTTATGAAATCTAAACAACTTCTTCATCTAAACAAGCCATCCTTCTACCTCCTCTAATTTCATCTCCCAATAAAAGGTAGGAGGATTTAGTTTTCTTAAATCCTCTGGAAGGTACTCACCCCTCCTATGGTGTTGGCGGTGATGACTATGATGTCTCCAAGAAGAAGAACTATAATAAAACACATATATACCAGTCCTCCTATTAGGTGTAACTAATAATTTACCACTCTTTATTTTAATGTTCATATACAACTTGTGTCTTTTGTTAGACCACCTACCATCTACTTCATCAATATTCACCTCTAATCCAAGACCAATCCCCATCTATATTTTCTTCAATAAATTTGAAAGACTATAAAATAACTGCATTAATCTTTGATTTTTTTCCTAAACTCTGGTCATATTTCTTATCACTCGATCAATATGTTGTTATTTTCTTAACAACTTTTGATCTTTTCCCTAAGGATTTTCAATTTGTTTTCTGTGTCAAGAGAGTTGTCTTGTCCTTCTTGCTCAACTCAACTTTTCCATTCTATGGAATTCATATCATACTTGTAAGGGGAATCATGTGAAATATAGTCCAACATTATTCTCTTCACCTTTGGCCTTATATTTCCCAAAAACATTCCTTGTTAGATAAACCAAATAGAAACATAATCAAAATCATACCTTAATATATTTCAGGGGAGGCTATCTAATTTCCATAATTGTTAAATATTAACACAATATATATATGTATGTATGTATGTATGTATGTATATATGTATCAACATTATGCATGATAGCATAAAAATGAATTAATAACCACATGCATGGTATCCATAAAAATCATAATGGATGTCATTTATACATTCATTTAACCCATCAAGACCATGTTTGAACCTAGAAGCTTTGATACCAATCTATAACCCTTCCTTAGAAATTTACCTACTTTAAAAACTCTCTAGGATAAGAATGAGTTGAGTTTCACTATGCTATGACCTAACCTCCCAGTTCTAATTAAGGAAGTGGGGCCTCCAAATTGAACACTTATTGACATCCCTGACGGACTAAAAACCACTCAAGGACCTAACAACCACTCGAGGTGATAATTCGATGATCTGGAACTATTTTTATCTGACTTAACTACATAACCACAGCCATATCACATAATTCATCTAGTGATGGTGCTAAAACCACACCCAGAAGCATGTATCCATGTGGTTACGGCCCAAAATCACAATTTTGTGCATGCAATCAAGAGATATATGACACTTTTTTAGGCTATTCTCCAAAACACTACCCCTAGCTTCTTATACATTTCTAGAATTATGATTAAAATGATAAAAATGCTAACCATTCAAAACTTAAATAAGATATTGACCTACACATACCTAGTAAGCTATAGGTCATCAATGTATTTTTTATCATGAACTTAAGAAATTCATCTCAGAATCACTATTAAGGCTCAATTTCCTCTCAAGATAGGTGTAACAATACTTTTCATCCCATGCATTCATCATCCATTCAATAACTTATCAAATCATGATGAAGATTCATAGCAAGAGAACCTTATGAAACCATGCATATAATCAACATATAATGAGAATAAAAACTGTGAAAAGTCATCCATGACATCACCATACTAGTCAGCACAAGGTCTCATAGATCACAAAAGGAAAATAGCTCATATTCACATATGAAAATGCCAACCAAGACAAGGACTTTCATGTACCACCTGACAATAGATTTGGCTTAACCAAATAATTATTTCATCCAATCACTCCTATTCCATATTCCAAGCATGAATGTTGGTTCTCATAGGATAAACCAATACATAAAAAAACAGGTAATGTGGAGGTCAAACCACCTCCACACTCATGCTACCGTGATCTCACCTAAACCGGTCCCAAGATCACAAAACTAAAACAATATTTGGGGCCTCAAAATTCCCTCACCATACATTAAGGAATTTTCCTATCTCCACCCACTTGTCAAGGCCTTCCCAAAGAAAACCATCTCTAACCCAAACTGTTGGGATTTTCCTGAGACAACGTCACTCAATTCCCAAATGTTTTAACAATCCAAAGCTCAACCAAGAGTGAGTCCCATCACCCCATGATTGTGTAGGAAATGTTAGGGTGGGGTTGAAACCACTATCAAAGCATGAAAATTCCATGCCAATGACAAAAAATAAACCAAATAACCAAATGCATGTACCATGAATTCAAACCCTAGAAAGAAAATTACACATGTTCCTCAATACTGTGGATAATCCAGAAAACTTCTTACAAAAATTACACATGCAACTTGTTACCTACAAAATTTTCATGTTCAATTTATTGATCCAAACTTCTTTGTGTGTTCTCTTGATTTCCTTTGATTTCCTTTTCTTCCCTTTGTTTACATTTTGCAATACAAGTGAATTCTAGAGTGATCCAAGAATGCTATAAGTGTGAAAGAGTGAATGATAAACAAAATTAAAATGACCGAAGTTGTGAATTGTTTCTTTGATGGCTTTTTATCATTAAACTCTCTTTTTTCCTTCATTTTCCTCTAATATCCGTTACATGAAAAATTTTGTCTCTTCACCTTCCTTTTCTCCTACTTTCCATTATTTTTTATAATTAAATGATAATTATTTACTCTTTTCATTTTCCAATGTATTTTCAAATTTCCATGTACATAATAAACCATAAGTGTTTCCCACTATAATGTTTACCCAAAATTCATCTTGGAATATGTGCCCCATGACCTTGCTCTTATTATTTTCCTTTAGTATCCTTTATTAAATGAAACTTTAACCCGAAGTTGTTACATTAATTTTATGCATGGTTTTCTTTGTTTACAATGTCTACGAATCTAGTATTTATTTCTATTCAAACAAATATTAAATACAATGTTTAAATAAATATCTAAATAAGTCATTGTCATATAAAGTTGAAACTAGTTTCTAAACCGAATAAACAAGGTTAGAATATAGCTTATAAAAAATATTGCATTTATACATATATTTGTAATACAGAATAGTCCAACATGATTCTTTTATTTAACTCTATTGAGAATATTAGATTACATAGCCTTTAGAATATACTAAATTTTTAAATTTATTTTTAAAATAACAAAACTTTTTAGTGATTTATTTACTAATTAACCAATTTTTCTTGAAGTTAATGCTTGTACTAATTATGTTACTAAAATTAATAGGTCATTCATTTATAAATGTTTTTCAGTATCTCTTCTCGCAACACTCTTACATTATCTATTTCATCTTCGAGATGCCTAGGCATTTTTTGGATTTTTAGTATTTTATAAATTATCATTAAAATATCATTCTACAACATTAAGATGTCTTGTCAAAAAATTAAGATATATTTTCTCGCTGTATGTAGATATTTTTCTATTCCCCTACCATTATTTTTATAGGTAATTTATTCATTGTTAGTAACAAATGCAAAAACCAATAGAAAAATTATGTAGTAGTACCGTAAAAAAGTTAACACGGTTTAAGAATAATGAAGCAAGTTGATTTCCTATGACCTAGTAAGCAAGCTAGAACAATGAACGTTAGAAACATGTTTTTATAAGAAAAAAGTGTATATATAATGTGTTAGAAGAAATAATCCATTTAAATCATGAACTGACATCTAAATTATGAAATGACATTTAACTACTATCGATTTTAATGGTTTCGACTTATGAGTAATCATTATCAGTTTGCATAGTACATATTTGTAAATTTTATTACATTAAATCATACATGTTTTACTTACATTCCAATTTTTCATAACGCAATTTACACTATTAGATTTCATGATTATTTTTTCTTACACACTTCATAAATCAATGTCGAGATACTATTTTACTAATATCATAATATGCATTCTATTTTTTTTAACTAAAGCTCCTTTGGAATTAAATAAAAGTATTTTATGTAATTATTAATTGAACAAATTCCTATTGAGAAGATTTACTATGTAGACTTTCCTTGGTATTGGGTAAATTTTACTTTGCAAAAGTAATTTCACATCCAAGATGTCAATTCGCCACTTGAAGGTCATTTTTACTTTTTTGTGCATTATTCAAATAATAAATGAGCTTTGTTCATTGAAATAAGTAACGATTATGTCTCATTGATATCTCACTCGTGCTTGCAATTACCCAAACGTAATCTAAAATAATTACATAATAAAATATATTATACACACTAACGTTATAATACACAAATAAGTACTGCAATATGCGATGTCAATATAGATAAATGAAAAATAATACTTCATGTTAACTTTGAAATTTTTTTTACCCAAAATCAACACTCATGTATTAGATCTGAGAAAAAATCTACAAAATCCTTAATGTGGAATGCAATGGTTCACAAAATCAAAACTTGAAATCGACACAATGGAGTATCTTCATATTTCCACACATCTGCTTCAATTCAAAAACATAACCATAAACAAATCTTGTGCTAAATTATCTAATTTTCTTTAGATTGCACACAACCTATACTCAGTTTACTTTCGATATTTGACAATAAGGAGATAGCCATTATTTATAATTAAAATATTTCAATATTGCAATATACATTATTTAATACTAAAATATTAATAATAATATCCCATTTTTCCACTGCAGGGCTCAGTGTTATTGTGAACCAAAAAAAATATGTATTCTTTAATTATAAAATATTAGAAATAAAAGCCTTCAATGTGATTTCAGGAGATACACAAAATAAAAGATTCCAAGTTTCTTCGAGAATATAATACAATAAATCTTTAGTATGATGTGCACATAAAAACAAACTGAAAGCTTGAAAATCTCTTTAGCAAAATGGACTTCCTTTACATTTCTACGCATGTGCCTAAGTTCAGCAAGATAACTATAAAAAAGCTTCTTCTCAATAATCTAGGGATTGATATCGTTACAGGGTCTTCTAGTTCGAGGATGATTTATCCTTTACTTAATTGGCTAGTGATATTTAGAAAGAAAAAAACAAATATGAATTATTCGATACTAATATACTAGCGATAAAATAATTAAATATAATTAAAACATTATGAGTAATATTTTAAAGCAGATCCATAATAAAATAATTTATGTTGGAGTACTCCACCATTGAATATTGAAATATTTAGGACCTTGAATTCAACTTGATATTTCCCAACTGAATTTTGATTGGTGGTCCCTACACGACATAGTCCTCCGCATCTATATTTCCATTGTAAGGAATTTAAAATCGTCGTGTTGACCTCTGCACATAAATATTTTGTCCAATGATACAATTTTTATAATGTCCCAAATATCTCATTGTGTTATATTATATAATTACAACGAAGGGTGTAAATAGACATACAATCCTAGTGCTTACAATCTTAAACCGTTAAAAAATATTAAACATATTAAATATAATGATAACCTATATTATTGTGTTATAATGTTAATAGACTACGCATTTAGTGGAAGAAATGGATTAACTGAATTTATTAGCATAATCGGGGCCGTCGTTAAACTCTTATTTAATGCAAAAAATTAATTAACTCTCTAATATTAACAAAATTTGCATTCTGTAGTTGAGCGTCAAGAAACATCGAAAAAACTATTAATTAATATGGTGAAATTCAATTGACATTTGACGCATTAAGCTTCTCTTTTAGAACAATTACAGTATCAATACTTATAGTAAGAGAATCCACATTTTAGCCTATCTCAACATTGTTAATTCACATGTGAGTAGGATGGGAAAAAATGGTAGGATTTGTCATAGTTACTCACATTGGTGGACTCTAGCCTAGAGCGTGTGCGGAGAAAGTGTGTCCAGAGATAGCGTGTGTGGAGGGAGTTATGAAAATGTCATTTTGTGGAGAAAGCATCCTGGAAAAAGCATGGCATTAGAAAAAAATGTGGGAAAAATGAAAACTCCACTTAATCAGCTATAGAAATAGGGAGATATACATTATTTATGACTAAAATATTAGCAACAATATTGTGTTATTTCAATGCTTGGTTCGGTATTATTGCAAACAAAATATATGCATTATTTGATAGTAAAATATTACAAATAAAAGCCTCTAGTTTTAGGTGTGCTGATCCAGACACTGAATGCTTCTTCTGTATAATGGAATTCCTCGGTACATCCACACATATGCCTAAATTGAAACATATTAAGAAATATGAATGTATTCATTATTTACAATTAAAATATTATCATTATTATAAGTATAAAGTCCATATTTTTAATAATAAAATAATAACAATGAAACACTTGAGGCTTCAAAGCATTTTTGGTATAATGAAGTGATTAAATAACAATACTACTAATTATTTATAAATAAAATATTATCAATAATATAAGCATAGACAGTCTTATTACGTGTAGCAAATATGGATTATGCTTTGATAATAAAATATTAGCAATTAAAGGCTTCAATAGGAAGTGCAAACATTCACACAATGAACCTTCTCTACACTTTGAGACACCCCATAAACAAAGCTTATGTTTGAAGAAATGTGGTTTTGTTTAGAAACACTTAAATAAAAATAGTATATGTTATTTACAACTAAATTATTATCAATAATTTAAGGATAAACAATGATATTATCCTGAAAATGAACATTCTCGATACTTCTCCATGTCTTATAAAAAATGCTTCTACTCAATAAAATGTGGTTTTGTACACAACTTTGTGTGCACTCCGCACAAAGTTTACTCAATTGACTACAAATATACATTGTTTGTAACTAAAATATTACCAATAATATTAGAAATAAAAGATTTTAGGGTAAAGTGTACATATTTTTCACAAAGATAACTTACACACAAGATTTTAAACAAAGATATATTTGAAATATTCAAAAATAAGAAGATAAAAATCATTCACACTTAGATTATTACCAATAATTTTCTGTGCAATGATTTCATACTAAAATAGCTACTCACTTTGGCGGAGTCTAGTCCAAACAGTGTGTGGAGAAAGTATGTCTAAATATAGCGTGTGTGGAGGAAGTTGTGCACACGTCATTGTGTGTAGCGATTAGTACAGAGAAATAATGGGATGAAACATGAATATGGGAAAAATATGGACCCCTCTTAGTTAGGTTTGGGAGGGGAGCCACATATTCTTCATGAATAAAATATTATAAAAAATATTGTATAATTCCAATGCTTGCTTCGGTGTTATTCATAATAATGAATATGCATTGTTTAATACTAAAATATTAGCAATAAAATCCTTTAGTGCCAATCGTGGTGATCCCCAAATTTAAATTTTCCTCTGCATAATGGTATTCCTCGACACTTTCGTACATATACCTAATTTGAAACATATTCTGAAATATTAACATATGAATTATTTACAATTAAAATATTTTCAATAATGTAAGAATATTGTATGTGTTTTTAATAATAAGATATATGAAAGCTTCTCAAGTCATTCTCTTCACAATTAAATTCCTCTACACTTCAAAAAATATTCTTAATTTCAAACATATTTAAAAATATGAACACATGCCTTATTTATGATTAAAATATTATCAATAATATAAGAATAAAGTAATTATTTTTAAATATAAAATATTAGCAATGAAGGATTCCAATGCGAAGTGTTGAGATCAACACAATGAAGAATTCAAATGTTCAACTCTAAAATTAATAATTATATATCAATAATATGCATTATTTACAACTAAATATTATCAATAATATAAGCATATAAAATGGAATATAGATTATGGAATATGTTTTGAGACTAAAATATTTGCAATTAAAGCCTTCCATGCCAAATGAAAATTTCTACAGAGTGAAAGTATGAAAGGTTCCTGCATACAATGAACCTTCTTTTCACTTCCACACATCCCCTAAACAAAGCTTATGTTCAATGAAATGTGGTTTTGAACATAATCACTTAAATAATAGTAGTATATATTATTCACAATTAAAATATTACCAATAATATAAGCATAAACACTATTATTATTCACAAGATGAAAACATGGAAGAAGCACAATGAACATTCTCTTCAGTTCTACACGCCCAAAAAACTTCTTCTCAATTTATAACTAGAATATTACCAATAATATTAGTAATAGGAACATTTAGTACAAAGTGCAAACATCTACACAAAGAGCACATTCACACAAGAACATGAATTTAAGCATTATTACAATTACACGATTACCTATAGTTGTGTATATGTCAACTACTTACTAATATATTAAAAATAATTTAATTTAATGCAAACACATTTATCAATTAATAACAACTTTGAAGAGTATATACTTCTTGTGCACTTCCATACAATAGCCTAAAACAAAGAGATATTTGAAAATACTAAAATAAGCATTATTTAGACTTCAAATATCACAAATACTATTGTATATGACAATTGCTTACTGAAATATTAGCAATAAAAACCTTAATTCCAAAATATTTATCAATTAATTGTATGACTCACTCAAAAGCCTTATTGAGTATGAAAGTAGCTTCCATTCTGTGTAGATGTTTATGCCAATAGAATCAATTAAATATCGCTAGAGGCAAGGACTATGTTGCATCAAAGTTATTCCCCTTATTTTTCTATTATTTTTTCTTCACAATTTTTTTGTGCAATATGTTTCACCTACTTATACAAGTTCATTTTACCCACATATACAAGTTCATTTTATTTTTCCACAGAAAAAAAATCGAACTTTCTATTAAAAATAGATAGTTACAGAGCATATGCAGAGCATTTCAGTGCAACTCCATTCTCCTTTTTTCAAAGAGGAATGGTGGACTCAGCTACTTCACAATATCTGGAAGTATTTCCAAAGTAGCAAGTTTAAAAAAAAAAAATGTCACTAAAAATAGAGGCACCTCCCATTATTCATCATCCCCCGGACTAGAAGCCGAAACAGAGATGAGAACAAAAGCTAGTAGGTGCCAACAGAAGCATGAAGCTTCCTTATATCAAAAAGAGAGACCGATAGTAGAAACTATCCCAGTCTCCATTCAGAGTAAGAATAAAAATAAAAAGGAGAAAAGTGAAGATGGTAGAGAAGATAAAGCAGAAAAAACTACCAGTCTCTAGATCATGGGAAGATGTCCCACAAATCAGGTTTTTCTCCCTTTCTTCTACTCAACCTTGTGCCACTCGCCCACAGATGGCATACAAGTGGCGATGAAAATCTGATTTTCTGTTGTTTGGGTTCCTGTATCCTTGTCTGAGTCTGAAGTTTCTGATGGGTGGTGTCGTTTGATCCCTCCACTACCCATGTCATCGAAATTTCATTTAGTTTGATTCTCCTGAATGTGTGGGACCATGAGTGTGGTCGTGTCCTTCTTTTGTACCTCAGGCTTCTGTGTGGGATGTTTTCTTTCCATAGGAACTGGTTCCTCTTCTTCTTTTCACTCAACCTCCTCTGAATCTGGAGGGGGATACTTCCATCCTTTCCTCTGCTTCCCTTTCCGTTTCTTTTTGTTTTTTTCTTTCTTAGCTTCTGGGCAAGTGTTTTGTAGGTGACCTGTCATTCTACAATTCCTGCATTTGAATGCAGTATTCTCATAATCAAGTGGTTGCAACCAATTCTGTTTCTTGTAAATCAACATAATATTCTTTGGTAGTCCTTTGCTTAGATCTACGTCGACACAGATCCAAGGAAAAATATAGATTCTTTCTTCTATTCTTTCCATATATGTTTTAATAAACCGCCCAATACTATTCCCAATGCTCTCGAGGACGTCATCATTCTAGAAATGAAGAGGGAGGTTGTATAGTCTCACCCATACTGGTAATCTAGGAACTGTCATAGTGTTTGGATCGAAATATGGGAACCATGGGATGATGAAAATCCCTGTGGAACCCCAAAACCAATGCCCCTCTCTGGTGATTATATCTCTTTCCTCCGAGGTTTTAAATTTCACGATAAAAAACCCCTTAGAACAGAGATGTATTTCATAATCAAGGGTCCATCGGGTGAAGATCCAATGGAAAAGCTCCATGGGTTTGGGCCAGAAATAGTTGAAACGACATATTAATGCCTGAGCTTCGTATGTCTTTACATGCTCCTCTGTTGCTGAGCTGTTGATGTTTAGTGCTAGAGTTTGTTCCTATTGATCTACTATGTATGTCCTCGGAGCATTTCCAACTTGTTCTGGAGGTGAGCCTGCATCTTTTTTCCCCTGTAGTATGTTTTTGTAGCAAGGGCCTCCGTTTGTTTATTTCTGGCTAATGGGTTTTTTCCCTTAATCTCCCCCTACAGCTCTTGGCATGCTCAGGTTTGCGGCACGCCCTCTCAGACGCAGATTTAGGGAAATCGTCATTCCTGTTTTTATGTTGTAGTCTTTCAAGAGCGTGCAATCCTGAAGATAATTGTGTCCATTGAATAGATGTTGGATCGGTACTGGGTACCCCTTCAGTCCCCATATCATTTGTTTTAGTTGTAGAATAGAGGTGTCTTCGTGTACCCAAACTAAACGAGACTTACCCACAGGGGGTCTAATAAAAACTTGAAAAGAACTAGATTTCAGCAGAAACAAGGAATTACCTGTTATTTGGTGATCAGAGAAAGTGTAGTTTGTTGAAGAGAGAGTGAAAGGTACTCCCTTCTGATACTGTTCACACAACATCTCTGCCTCCCCCTTCTTCTGATTCGGAAAAGGGTTCTATTGATTTGGCTTAACCGCCTCTGATTTCACCGTAGGTAGTGCTGAGGGCATACATCTTAGAAGAGACTCCCTGCCAAGGACCGCCGAGAGGCTCAACAGGAGGAGAGATCTCATGCCAGAACTTATCATGCCCCGAACCGCACATAGCAGCGAGAGCCATTGCGCTGCTTTACTATTTTCCACGGACTTCCTTGACCATAATGGCTAGATCTCCCTACCCACGATGAGAAATCCGTAAACAAACACAATGACGGTGTCTTATTTCTGTGGAGTGCACTGATACAATTTCATTTGACCATGATCAAATTAGATATAAATTATTTATCCTTCATAAATGTATTCATGTGTAGCATAATCTATATATTCCTTAATTTCTTTAAACATTTCTTAGTGAAATTTTTCATTTTCTTCTTTGAAAAAAACAATTCTTTTTGTTTTGCAAGATTTAATCAATTTATTCTTACATACATTTTTAAGTAGTTGTGCAATTTTCTACATAAGCCCTCTTGAATCTCGCTATGCTTAGTATCTACGCATGTATGAAATTACAATACGTGTCTTAGATTGTTTACCACTAACACTAAAACCAACATTGTAATCTAAGGGATTACATTAGATAGAACTTACGAGTTACGTGTATAAGAAATAAATAGTAGAATGTATAGAAAGCAATAGAAAAAAAATATACATATATATAGACCTTGAAAGAGGGATGAGAAAAGTAGTAGTGGACCCAACAATATGCAGACCTGTATTAGTCTAAATCAAGCACCACTACTCCTGATATAGCCACTATCTTTTCATAGATCATGATTACGATATTTTAATGTTGCTTTAGTTGGTAAGTCGTTACAAGAAATTTTAACTACCTTGGCTAGTTAACCTAACACAATGATCCACCAAAATAGTATATATATGATTCATTTTCATGGTAAATTGATACCTACAATGGTCCACTAGGTGAGCCAATCAACTAATTGCTCCAACATATATTCAAAACTCTTACTCTATACAATGTGGGAACACTAATATTCCAACAAAGATTCCATGTTACATATTTCTAAATGTTTAATAATAAGAATAATAATTTAATTTTAAGATCATAATCAAGCTAAATAAATAATTAGTGAATAATACCATATTGTTTCTCCTCATAATAATAATAATAATAATAAAATAGTCTAACTAGACACCCAATTAATGAATGAAACCACATTTCTTCTCAAACCATGTATTCACTTCTACCATTAATACACATTCTAGCCCTTTTGGATTTAAACCAATAATATCCTATTAACCGTTAAATACATTTATGCTTTCACATCCTTATCAAATTTTACTGCCATGTTTTCAATCATCCAAATTTTACTCCCACGTACTCAAACATCAAGTAAAAGATAATGAATTTAAAATTTTATAAAATGGTTTCTCTTTAAAAAAAAAAAAAAAAAATTCAAGGGAATATATAAAATCATCATGGATTATTGTATATTGTTAAAGTCTTATAGTTCAGCCACGTTCTGAAAGTCTCACCCGAATAATATAATATGTTGTTCCACTCTCCTCACATTTGAGGGGAAAGGCAAAGGTCATATATGACAAAGGGTTCGTGACTTTTCATAATCATTTAACAATGTAACGATATACTTGAAACCATTATAAATCATCTCTAAAATTTTCTGAAAGTATCATCCCTATGATTTGGTGTTTTCACTGAACCAAGTTGAGACATTGTTGAGCACGGGAAGTATTTTTTAAGCTAAAGCTAAGGTTCATATTATGTTGTTAAAAATATATATTTTTACAGTAGGTTATAAAAAATTAAACGAAAGCTTACCATAAATTAATAATTAAAAAAAACGACATTCTTGATTGTTACATATAGTAAGGAATAAAGTTATATATCTTGATTCTTGAACCATCATTTCACTATATAACCTTATACTTGAAATCATTATAAATGATGCTGGAATTTTCGGAGTCTCATCCCTATAATGTGGTGTTTTCACTCAACCAACTTGACACATTGTTACGTAGCAGAAGTGTTTTTCAAGCTAAAGTTAAGATTGATATTATATTGTTAAGAAAATATTACAATATGTTATAAAAAAATAAAAAGAATGCTTGTCATAAATTAATAATTAGAAAAACTAACGGCATTCTTAATTGTTATATGGTAAGGAATAAAGCTATATATCTTGATTTTTGAACCATCACTAATACTTATCCAATTAAAATAGAGTCTGACTCTCTGATATTATTCTTACCAAAACAATATCTTTATTACCTTTATTTTTTTAATTTAGTTTAATAATAATATTTAAAGTTTCCTACTTTTCTACTTAAATTTAGTTTTAAATTTAACCGAAAGTCGATGTGCTTGTCTGTTCCGTATCATTTTATTGTGTCTTACAAACTCTACGAACTCGAAAATCGCACGTAAAATGAACCTATTGTATCCATTTTTCCTCTCTGAGTCTGTCATGTTCGACGAAAAGATAACGTATGATTCGTTTTTCTTTTTAAATTCCCATTCATCAATTTTTCCTCGTCAGTGCCACTTTTTAGTATTATTTACAGCACCGTTATTGTGAAGATTTAAAAATAGTTCGGTATCTGACTTTGAAATTTCAGTCCCAATAATTCTCAGCGGAGAATTTTCCAATCGTCTGAATAATGAAAAGGACGAATAGAAATAAGTGAAACTCAGGTTCCCCAAATATAGTACTACATATTCAGTAATTTTTATATGGACTGGGAGATTATCCGCTGCTCCACATTATAAACTTTATTATAGATTGTGCGTTATTCTGAAGCTCTGATCAGAAATTTGCATGCGCATATTCCTAATCCTGTCTTCAATTGGATCCATCTATTTTTAGTGATGATTGAGATTCATAGAAGACCTATTTTTCTTTTATGTGAAGATTATATATATATATATATATATATATATATATATATATATAACCGTCAATAGTATTAGATATGCTTCATTTGTTGTTTGAGATATTCACATATTATACTGTTGCTGAAGATTTATCTATTATTTAATTGTGGAAATATGTACTTGTTAACGATACATATGAGTTAGAGCTATGGTGGTTGTTATGTTGTTACTCTTTCATGTTATGTCATCAGTTTATCTTCATACTAGTTCACATGTTGCTGCTAGCTACTATTGTTGTTTTGGTCAAAGGCATATCGAAGTTTTGGTCAAAGAGATCATCAATTTCATATGCCACTATTATTAACATTGTTGTTGCTAAAGTGAGTTATATTGTTGTTTATTGCCTTATCTAACACTGATTTTTTTTATTTTCTGCTTAATTGTTTTCTTCATGGCCAAGGTGATGTGTTGAGTGCTGCTTATCTTCAAATTATTGCTTTATAGTCGAGTGGTTGAGCATGACCTTCTTAATATGTTACCTTGATATTTTATTGAGTAAGGAGAAGGACCTATAGGTTACCTGCTGCGGCCAAGAGCTTTTCCAAATGGCAATGAACTTCCATGACATATTATTCATTTGTTATTTCTATTTTGAGCTATGGCCGAGATGTTGAAGAATATTAGTTTTCCATCCATCATGAAGTTCATATGGTTTCATTTCTCCTCATTAGAATTTTGGTTGAAGGTTGAAATAAAGATCCATATATGTGAAATTGGTATGGTTGTCTCATGTTTTAATTGTACAATAGTGGTTTTGGTGCCTAGAAGGCATTGAAGGGAGTATTATGTTTTCATAATATCTCACAAAGGATATGTACTCTCAATGTTATAGCCATGCATTGTTCTTAAAAATCCATGTAATCATAGTTATTAGCATATGGAGTTGTATTTGAGTTAGGGATATATTGGAACAAGAGTCAAGAGAGAGAGTCACGTGTCATATCAAGAGTGTGTTGATGTGCATATGATGAGAGATGAGAAGTGTTACAACCATGTGTGGGGGACTTGGTGTCATGTATTTTCATCTTGTACGAGCTCTTGGATTCCTTGAGTAACCATCTATTTTCACAACCTTGTTATGATTCAAGGTTGAGTTTTGTGTGTGTCTTTCATACATGAGAGAGGAGTCTTAGTTCAACTAGTTAGAGGGCTTATAAAGAAAAATATTATTATTCATATCACCATATATTATGCCCTGTATATAATTGTTTATGATTGGGAAAAAGTGATTAAAACCATTGATGTATGAGGACCAACCATCTTGCACCTAACAAAGAGGGATTAGAAGCAGAAGATGTAGCATGTTCAATAGTCAAAGAGATGTTTTTGCATCCCCTTTATATGTTCATGGGGAGCTTGTTCAACTTAACAACAATTTATTGGCTAGTATCAACTTCATATTTTCGTGTTGTTGAGATTTACATGAGGAGTTCCTTTTTCATTCCTCACATGTTTGCATTATTGAGTGTTACCCTTTTCCATTGATGTCAAATGGGGAGAAAATGAGGAGCTCAATTCTTCATGAGGTTGTTTGGATGGTTCAACTTCAGTTTCCATAAATGCCAAAGGGGGAGATTGTTCGCATTGATTTTTTGATGAGGTGATAGTTGGCATTGATGTCAACACGGTAGTGTAGTGTTGGAGAGATTGATGGTTGGCATTAGTGTAAATCTCGAATTTTGTTGAAGATGATATGGATATGATTTATTGCATTAGTTATTGGATTGTATGGTCACTATGGTAATTATTTATGTTGTACACGCTTTACGGTTGCTTTGATGGCTTTGATGGTTGCTTTTCCAACTAGGTCTCCATGTATATAATGCTTGTTGAGTTTCCCTTGAGATTCCCTTGATGGTTCTGAGCTATGGATTGGAATCTTGATAATGCCTAAAGTTGTTGTAGAGGTTGTCAATTTCTCTTCCATAAGTGAGCTTCATGATTGATTCCACTTGATAAAGTTTTTCCACTCATGAGCTAGTTTCATTACATATGGTGACTACATCATGTATAATCTCAACACAAGGTTGCAGAGTTGGTTTTGGTACTTTTCATTCCTTGTAAAATATTTACAAATGTTGGGGATGATGAGCAAGAAGTCAGAGGTAGTTATTTGTTGGAGTTTTTTTTGTTTTTTGTTTATCCTCTCCCTTATCACTGCATTGAAGGCTTGTCCATGTTACTAAGAGGCTCCAATTGTTGCGAAGTAGGCTTGTGGGAGAGTCTACTAAAAATTTCCCACCGTTATGGTTGCGGCTATGTTTTTAAGTCAATATTTTCCACATTACTAGTGCATCTAGAGACATTTAAATGTTTTTATTATGGTTATTGTTCGAGATTTTTCATAAAATTTCTAATTGACTAAATCAACATGTCACAATAAAGTTGAAGTTTGAATTCCTTAATGGAGTATGTAATGGAGATAATGGAACAAATTGTTTAAACAAATGAGCAAATCGACCATTGTGAACAAAGGGTTATGAAGAAAGAAGAGGGTGACCTCATACAATAGATAATGATAGAGAGGTCGAATTTCTAGGGAAGAGTGCTCACATACATAATCTATGGAGATCATAGAGTGAGGACACTCATGGAAATATAATCTATTGTTTCAAAGAGACATAGTTTGATCGCTTGATTGTGACATGGTTTGTAGGCTCTACAATAGAGGATATTCAGAGAAAAAACACTCATGATTGTAGTTGTAGCAGTATAGTTTTCATTTCAAAGTTAGAGTGATGGATCTTTCTATGATGATGATAACATTTTCAGGATTGTAAGATCAATGGTGAATTTTGTGACATAATTATTTGTGTTTTTTGTTTGTGATTGTAGAGAGAAATGTTTTATGTGCATGATTGTCATATTACTTCTATCATTTTCTCAGAAATTGTATGGATGAGTTATGTTGTTAGATTTTATGTCCTACTAATGGAGTTGCGTGTTTGATGTTCTAATTGCTCAAAATTATTACATATGTGACATGTTGCAATATGATTAGGATTGTATTAGTGATATCTTGTATATTAATATGAGTTCTTTAGAAATCCATAGATTATGTGTGTTTCTAGTTTGAGTTGTTCAAGTTTGATATGTTTTGGTTTTTTGTTGAGTTATTGTTGAAGTATTGAGGTTATCAAAGAGAGAAAGTAGTTGTTCTCTTGTGCAGAGGTCAAGTTTGAAACATTATGAAATGAGGCCCTAAATGATAAAAAAATCTAGATATCTTTGTGAAGAAGGGACGGGTGTTCCTTTCATATGGTGGTTGATAACTTCAGTTGAGGAAGTAACATTCTCGTAGTCTAATGGATGTTGCATGAGGCTCATTGCGAGTAGAGGCTTCGAGTTGATGGGTGTTTTGAAATTCGATTTAGTGTTAGAAGCTTCCTTTCTATTCATAGAGAGCTACGATCTTGTAAAATTATTTGTTTGATTAATAAAATTTGAGGAATATCAACACTAGCAATGAAAGGAGTTTTTTTACGTGGACGGGATTTGCCACTAGATGTCTTATGTTCATTGTGCATGATTATGTGATTTTATTGATTTGATTTTGTTGAATATGAATGCTTATTTACTAGTGAATTAATGTGTCTATGTATCAAGAATCAATATATGAAAGCATAAGATAAAAATTGTGAAAAATACTTAAAGGTCATCACTATTGATTCACCCCCCATCCCCCTCCTAGTAGAGATATTATATCTGACATAGGCTAGCATGTAGACCACTGCCCAAAATTTCTTGTAAATTTATGGAATCATGATTAAGATGATAACAATGCCAACCATTCAAAACTTTAACAAGTTGTTTACCGAGACATGCCTAGTACATGATAGAAATTTGATCAAAGATATGATAAATATATAAGCTACAAATCATGACTGCATATATGAACATAAACTTCTAAACTTCATCTGAGAATCACTAAGAAGGATTAATGCCCTCTCAATTTAGTTGCAAAAACACTTGCTATCCCATGAATTCATCAACCATTCAATAAATTATCAAATCATGATTACGACCCATAACTATAATGCATCACAGAAACATGCATACAACAAGAATATAAACATAATAGAAACTATGAAAAAATAGCCATAAGATCACCATAATAATCATTGTAAGTTCTCATAGGTCATAATAATAAAATATCTTAGATTAACCTATGAAAATTCTAACAAAGTCAAGGCCTTCCATGTACTGCCTGACAATAGATTGGGTTGAACCAAAACTTTATTTTATACAATATCCCTCATCCCATATTGAAAGCATTAATTTGGGATCACATGGAATGAACCAAGACATAATGAAACAAGGAATCCCAAGGTTAAAGAACCTCCATGATCAAGAAACTCTGATTTCAACTAAACTTCTCCCAATATCACAAAACTAAAACAAGCCTGGATGCCTCGGAATTCCTTCACCATACCTTGAGAAATTTTCCTATCTCCACCGGCCTGTTAAGGGCTTCCTGGAGAAAACCATCTCGACCTACTTGTCGAGGGCTTCCCGGAGAAAACCATCTCCACCTCCAACCATTGGGATTTACCCAGAGACCACCTCAGTCGGTTCCAAAACCTTCTGAAGGTCCAAATCTCAACCAAGAAGGAATCTCATCATGTCACAGATATTTAGGAAATGCAAAAAAAGGCTAAAAAAATTGTCAAACCATCAAAAAACCATTGTAATGACAAAAAAGGAGCCAAATAACCAAATTTTGTACCATGTATTCACACCCCAAGAAGGAAATTACACATGAAACGTGTTACCTGCAAAATATTCCTACTAAATTTGTTAATCAACCTTTCCCCTTATACTCCTTGGTTTTCCTTTGGTTTCCTTTGTTTCCCTTTTCTAATTAGTGTGAATGCTAGTCTGCGCTAAGAATTATTTAAGTGTACAAGAGTGAATGAGAGACAAAATTAAATTCATCAAAGCTATGAATTATTTCTAGGATACCTTTTTATCATTGAGCTCTCCTTTTTTTCATTTTCCTTCATTTTCCTCTAATTTCCCATGCATGCAAATTTTTTTCTCTTCACCTTCCTTTTCTCATATTTCACTTTATTTCTCATAATTAAATGCCAATTATTGGCTCCTTTCCTTTTCCATTGCCTTTTTTAATTTACATAGCCATAATAAACCACATTTTATGATGACTATAACTTTTGTGAAACGTTTATCTTTGAATATATGTCCCATGACCTTGGCATTATTCTTTTACCTTTAATCTCCTTCATTACATGAATTGTTAACCCAGTGTTGTTCAAAACCCCTGTGGGGAAACATTGCCCTCAATGCTATATGACACTTATGACCATGAAACCACTAAAAATAAAACACACTTCCTATGGAGTTTTATAACACAACTATGTTGGGCAGAGGAAAAGGTACATTTTAACCCTATATTTAGCGTGATTTATCATTAACTTTTATATTTTTTCCTTCATTTCAGAAATAAATCAAAGGAGAATAATGCAAAAGTAGGGTAAAACGAATTATTGATAAAAGGTGTGTTTAATAGTATGAAAGCTAAATTTTGTTGTCTTTATTGATAGGGAATCGAAAGAAACCAACTGTTGACTAAAACGATTTAATAACAACAGTCAAGAAAAGTCACTGGAATCGTGTCAGTTCCTATGAATCAACAAAATATGCATAAACACACATATTCTTGAAGCATATGGTTGATGGCTACAAAGCCTCATGATCTCCTAATCCTGAGGATTTGTTATTCTGTTTTGTTTCACCTTTAAGTTATAAAAGGTTGTAGGTGAAAGAGACAGAGAGTTGTTCATGTACTATAATTTTCTATAATAAACTTATTCAGAAAGAACCTTTGAGCTGGTGATAATGTATTTTCCCATTGATTAATGAAGAAGTTGGTGTTTTCATTATAAGAAGATTCTTAGTATTTCTTTGCATACGACTTATAGAGGCTTCGGGCCTGGTTCCTAGGAGTTCTCTTGATATTTCGCGTTATATGTTTATTTCTTGATTCTTTCAATTTAGTTATTCTTTGGGCTTTGTAGTATTACCATTCGATTCATTAATCACAAGTGTGATGTGTTACAATTACCTTTTCAATGGGTTGAATTTATCATTGATGTTCCTTTATTATTGAGGGATGCCTTTACATTCATTACATTGATTTCAGCGTGGTTAAGTAGTTGTTGTTTAATTTTGTATATGGTTATTTCTTAAGTATTTCTATCATAAGTGTGAATTTATGGTTTTCTATTCTATTCAAAATGTTTCTATTAGTTGGGTTATAGAGAATTCCATTGCAAAATGTTAAATAATTTATTGTTGTTCATTTCATTAGGATTGATGTTCAATTTATCAAGGTTGTTGTTCAATTCATGAAGCGTGCTGTTCAATTGCAAAAGCCCCTTATTTCTGCATTGAGTGTTTATTTCTTCATAGGTTTACATTACGATTTTATTCCTTTGATTGATTTGAAGTATTTCATAGTTTACTTTTGAGTTGGTCTGATTGAACTTTGAGAATTGGATAATATTCCTTATAAGGATTTAGAGTAGTTAACCTATGATTTCACTCGCATATAATTTTCTCACACTCTTGAAATAAAAGGACTTACCCTGGGTTGATGATTAAAGTGAAGCATTAAGGTTACCTTTAACAACCACCTTTTTGACCGAAAATTTTGGTGTCATTGTTGGGGAGAGTGTTTAGTAGTGATGTCTTTGTATTTTTCCTTTTGTTGTGAAAAACTTGGGTATTGAAAACGAGAGGTAAGAACCTACGTATTAACAAGAAAAACACTTGATCTTGAGCCCATTTCTCAGCAATTGTTTAGGGGTTAAATAGGATAGGTATTTTTTTTTTTATGGATAGGAAGTAAAATATAGAATTAGATCAAAACCACCCATCTAAATCTGCAAAACCCAAGGGGTTGGTGGTCCTTTGCAGAACAACATTCATAGACGAAATCATAAGGAAAGTTGAATCCCGGGCATCTATAGGACCCAAAACCATTCCTAAATACAGTCCTACTATGATCCCTCAGGCAACAGCCTCACCATCTCTAGCCCACGTCGAGATTCATAGTGAAACATAAGGGTCTGAATTAAGCTTTCAAGCTATATAAAATTTCAGTCTCGACCCTTTACAAGAGGGAAATTCGTGCAATTTGAAAGAAGGAGAGGGAGAAGCTAGTAGTGTAGTAAAGATAAAAAAATCCAGAGCTTGGATCTCCTAAAATAGTGATTGGGACAGAGACACCCAATATTCTTGATTAAGGTAGTGTTGCAAGGGCTCCTCCGAATCCACCCCTAGTTCCACTCAAATTATCCTCCCAGACTGGGAAATTCCTGAAGGTTATTGGGACATCATTGATAAAATGGTCCATAAGAAAAACTAGAGACAGACATCAACATTGGTGTATCCCATTGTTGATCCAGCTGCAAATTCCCCTATAAAATATATCCCGTTACAAAACATCTACACCTTCCACGGACTAACCTCATAAGATCCCAATGCATTTTTATTTGAATTTGATGTTTTGTGTAGGGGATATGACTACACCACTGACCCTAAAAAATTGTAACTATTCTCCTCTACATTGAAGGGGGTAGCACTACGCTAACTTATGGGGCTCGGTGGGGGAACCATTAATAGTTGGGATCAGATGAAAAAGAAAATTATTAATAAATACCAAGATTACTATTGGACTCGAGAACTAAAATATGAAATATTCATCATTTCTGCAAAATAAAATGAGACATTAGAAGAATATGTTGAACGCTTTCAATATAATTTTCAAACATCTCCATATACTACACTATCTAGAGATATCCTAAAGCAGCAATTATTAAAAGAATGAAAGAAGAATGGGTAGAAAAACTTAATATAATCGAAAAAAAAGATATCTATCAAGAATATTATGATGAAATTATTGCATTTTGTATCAGGTTCTCTCGAGGTAGTATGCAAAATATACTAGCTTGATGGGATTTAGTTACTAGGAATTACAAATAATCAGGTTGCAGCGTGACTAGAGAAGAATTCGGTAGTCTCTTAGAAGATTTCAAAACTGATATCTTGGGCACCCTCACAACACATCTAAATTTCCTACAAGCTAGGAAGAAGCAAGCTTTAGCATAATAAAAATTGTATGTGTTTTCTCCACAGTGTTGGAGGAAGCACAAAAAGTGGGAGTGTCCATTAGACATGGTCCAGTCATGTGATATTTGTACCAAGGACCACGCCACTGAGAAGTGCCCTTCACTTCCGAGGTTGAAAGCAGTTTTTAAATAAGAAGAAGACGAAATACAACCAGTGTATTTAATGATTCAATGTCGACATTGGAAAGCACGACCAGGTATGTCACAAGACCTGTCTCAGTTCTTTCCTTCTCCGCAACTTAATCAACAGAAATCTGGAAAATCATGGTAGAGCCAATCACCTTTTTCTGCTTGGACACCCCAATAATTTTCCCTGCCCTCTTGGCTGATGCAATCCTCTATAGGTAATGGTTGGATAAGTTTTCCTTTCTCTCCTCCATATTGGAAAAACAATCCATATCAGTTCCAGTGGCCTGCCTCCACCTCACAAAATATGAATTGGTCTCAAAACTAGCAACAATCCCTAGGAATGAGAAATTATCCTATGCGAACAGGGGCTCAAACGCAATCAACATTACCAGCTCCATACCTAGTTCAACTAAATTCTCGGCCTATTATACACCATCAACTTCTAGCTCAACCAAATCCTAATCCTAATAATAGATTGGTTCAACTCATCTAGATTGTTGAGAATTCAGACTCTGAAACTAAACAAAAGGAATGAAATGAACTTAGGTTGAGATCAGGGTGCATTATTTCACCTAAAGAAGATATTTCCCTGCCAGAAATTGAGTCTGAAATTCCAACAATACCTAAACAATCGACCGTGACAAAAACATAGATAGAACAGGGGAGGGATATATTCGACCAAAAAGATCTTAGAAACCTTATTATTTACTCTCCTCCATTCCGTAAGATATTAAAAATACCCAAAACAATGGTCTCTTAAAAATTTGATCTCATAGGGGAATTAAAAAATATTTACATTAAAATTCCTCTCGTGCAGGCTATACAAGACATCCCTATCTATGCTAAAATAATTAAAGAATTGTGTGTAAAAAAACATGTGAGGAAAGAAAATAATTTTCCAATTGTTCATGTAGTAGAGTGTTTGGGTGAAAATATGTTCGTTTAATTCTATTGTAGTACTTGCCCAACTATTTAATTTGTCAATCTGAGGTTCGTAGACTTACGAGGCACATGCACTATATATGCAGGACCGAAGTGGAACTAATCTAATCTAAATTACTGAAATAAAATTAATCTAGAAAAGCATTGAAACACTAACTAGGAAAGCAAGAAATTGCATAAGGGAAAAGCAATACAACATATGTGAGCTCACATATGTTGTTTTTCATTCAATTCTTCACATGTTGTATTGATTTTCCTTTATGCAATTTCCTACTTTCCTAGTTAGTGTTTCAATGCCTTCCTTGATTAATTTGATTTCAGTAATTTAGATTAAATTAGTTCCACTTTGGTCCCGCATATATAGTGCATGTGTCTCGTAAGCCTACGAACCTCGGATTGACAAATTAAATAGTTGGGTAAGTACTACAACAGAATTAAACGAACATATTTTCACCCAAACATAGAGGAACCATCAGATTTACTTTTGAGTAAACAAACAACAATAAAATATAAGGATCTTGGATACCCCATAATCACAGTACAAATCTATGGTCGCTTCTTTTCAAACATGTTAGTCGATTTGGGGGAAGCTATTAATATCTTAACTATAGAAACCTATGAGACATTGGGTATAACATCCTTCAAACCCACATCTACCTTGTCGGAACTTGATGATAGATCTCTTGTCAAACCAAAAGGCACATTACATGACATCCTAGTTTCTATGGACTCATGGGAATACCTGAAACTATTTTTAGTTATTAACCCAAAAAGTGGATTAGACGGTAACCCCTGATATTAGAACGACCTTGGTTAACGACAAACGATGCTTACATAGGTCATCGAACAAGTATCATGACCATTGCATGAGGAGATTCCATAAAGAATATTGCTATATATCCCCCTGCCAAACCAATTCTTCCACTGTAAATATAAACAAAAAACCACATACATACTGGGAATTTTTTTTTTTTAACATTGACAACAGTTGAAATGCTCGAATTCAAATATCAAACTCAAGATGATGTGATCAATAAATTTATAAACCAACCATCCACTTCATGGAATTTAAAGTTCCAAATGTTAAAAGCAGTTCTTGATAACGAAGAACAGGAAGACCCCTTAGCAGATACTAATGACTAGCACATGCCTACGACTGATGTTCGAAACAACATGGCAATTGAAATTGAGTGAGGTAAAATTTTAAATATCCATGGAAGTCTAGATAGTGACCGGCAACAAAATCTCGCTAAAGTCTTACAAAAATATAGAGGAGCCTTTGCTTGCAACTACCCAGATATGAAGGGTATAGATCCCCCACTGTGCATGCATCATATTTATACTGAAAAGGATGTTCTCCCTATTCAGTAACCTCAGCAAAGGTTAAACCCGAATCTGAAATACATTGTAAAAGATGAATTACAAAAGATGCTAGATGTAAATTTCATTTATCCTATTTCAGAAAGCAAAAGGGTCTCTCCATTAGTAGTCATTCTTAAAAATAATGGTAAGTGGCGATTCTATGTAGATTACAGAAAGTTGAACAAATCCACACAGAAAGACCACTCCCCCCTCCCCTTTATTTATTAGTTACTTGACACATTCGTAGTAAAGCATTTCTTTTCATTTCTTGATGCTTTTAGTGGCTATAATCAAATCCAGAAAGCCCCTGAAGACCAAGATAAAACAACCTTTACCTACCGCTGGGGTACATTTGCCTATAGGGTATTATCGTTCCATCTATGCAATTCCCCAGCAATATTTAAAAGGGCCATACTTAGTATTTTTTCTAATTTAATAAATGAAGGGCTCGAGGTCTACATGGATGACTTTAATCCATATCGAGATGAATTTGATGAAGCACTGCAAACACTGGAAAAAGTATTGAAATGATGTATTGCTACCAGATTATTCTTGAGCAATGAAAAGTGTGACACGATGATGACCGAAGGCATGATCCTAGGACACTACATATCTGCAGCTGGAATATAGGTAGATCCAAAAATGATAGAGGTAATTCCATTATTAGCCACACCTTGTACTCAGACAAAGGTATGTAGTTTCCTTCGATATGCAAGGTACTATAGTAGGTTTATAAATAATTTTTCACAAATTGTTGCGCCTTTGTATGCATGAACTAGAAATGTTCAATTCCATTTCTCTGACAAATGTGACACTTTTTTTTCAGATTCGAAGTAACTGGACTCAAATGCACCAGTCTTGTTTGGCCCCAATTGGGAGCTTCCCTTTCATATTTCTTTGGATGCATCAGATACAACGATATGAGCAGTTCTTAGTCAAGAGGAGGACAAGAAGCCCTATGTTATTTACTATATCAGCAATAATCTCACTCCTATAGAATTAAAATATATAGTGACTGAAAAGGAATTCTTGGTTGTCATTTATGCTATAAATAAATTTAGATGTTACATAAATGGCTATCAATTATTCCTGTATACCGATCATTCTTCCATTATATATTTAGCTAAAAAACCTATTGCAAATGGAAGAGTGACTCATCAGTTGTTTCTTTTATAGGAGTTCGATATAAATATTAATGACCATCTAGGAAAAGAGAACGTAGTTGCATATTTCCTCTCTAGAGTTCCAAAGACAAATGACCCACTGGCAGCAGATGATAAATTCTCTGACGAGCATTTGTTTTTTTGTGGTATTAAAAGAGCAATGGTACACATATGTAGTGAAATATCTGGCTGTAGGAAAGCTTCCAAGACACTTGACAACAAAGGAACAAAAATTGATTGTTCAATGCAGTGTTAGATTCTCCTGGATTGGTGGATAACTTTTCCATACAGGAGATGATATGGATATACGCAGATGCATTTGAGAAGACGAGATTTATGGCATCTTGAAGGCTTTCCATGATGAACCATGTGGAAGACATTTTCATCTCACAAGACAATGCACAAAGTATTACAAATGGAAAATTATTGGATCACAATTTTTGAATATGAAAAGCAATATGTACAAGCCTACGATAGTTTCCAAAGAATGTGCCACCCTAGCTAATCTGACGAGATGACATTGCATCCACAGTTGGTAGTAGAATCTTTTGAACAATGGGTGGTGGAATTTGTTTGGCCATTCAACCCGCCATTGAATCATAAGGACTATATACTGGTTGCCACAAAATACGTGACGAAGTGGGTAGAAACAACGGCTTTGTGAAGAGCTACAAAAGATTTTGTGATCAATTTTATTTTTGAGCTATTGATTTAGTATGGCTTACCTAGGGAAGTGATAATTGATGGAGGGGCACAATTTCTGGGACATAAAATTATGGCCACTCTACGAACCACCATGTCACTCATAAAGTCACCTCTCCCTACCACCCGCATGCGAACGGGTAGGTCAAAAGTACCAATAAAGTCCTTGTGGAAATTATCACTAAAGTAGTCTCAACACATCACTGGGATTGGGCTAGTAGACTCCCAGAGGGCTTGTGGGCTTATCACACAACTTGGCGAAACACCACCCGATATTATCTGTACCACCTGGTATTTGGAAATGAACCAATTTTCCTCATTTAATTTGAGATAAATATTCTTAGAACAACCTAAGAAGTGGCACTGGAATTGACAGAGGCCCAAGTTAGAAGACGCCAACAGATAAATTAATTAGATGAAGCACGGAAAATTTATGTACAGTGCACTACAATTTTTCAACAACAACGAGCTAAGTGGCATGAAAACATCATAAAAAAGTAGACATTCCATAAAGGAGATTGGGCACTGCTCTATAGCTCTAGGTTCCAAGACTTCCTAGGTAAGTTACGAAAAAGGTGGCTTGGGCCATATGAAATTCAAGAAGTGCACAACAATGGTACCATTACCTTGACCACCATACATGGATCTGGCTCCACCTTTCGAGTCAATGGACATCGGGTACTCCTCTATCATAAACCACTAACGAAAGAATATTTTTGTCAACAAGTGGATGAAAATCCCACTATAAATGTTTTAGATGCGGGGAGTAATGGCCTGACAACTTTAAGTTCATAAAAAAATGTTACTTCCACTGGTAAATAATGTATATATGTTTCCTGCAATTAATGGTAGTTTACAGTTATTTTCATCATTGTATACAAGAATTCCATTTTATATCTTTTTTATTGTTTTTTTTCCACAATCACATTCTTCTTTTACGTTTTGCGTGTTTGGTTGCTTTTCATTGTTCAATTCATTGAATAATTGTTCTTCAATTGATTGAAAAATTGTCGTTCAATCCAATTGAATGGATTCTCTTTTAGAATTTGTTTTTTTTTTTTTTCAATCCATTGAATGGTTGCTATTCAATTGAATTGAACATCGACCATTCAATCCAATTGAATGGCTATGTTTTTAGCGTATTTCTATTTTTTTTGTTCAATTGATTGAACAACTGTCATTTAATCCAATTGAATGTCTGTTTTTTTTTTAGCGTGTTTTTTATCTTTGTTTTTCAATCCATTGAACATTTGATGTTCAATTGGTTGAATAAGATGTTGTTCAATCCAATTGAATGGCTGTGGTTTTAGCATGTTTTTTTTTCAAAAGGACAAATTTTTGGTTCAAAATAGAAATGTTTTGTCTTTTTCCCTTTGATGATTTCATTTTAATATCCACTTTTCCTTTACACATTCTTTCCCTAAAAACCACTTTATAGAAAAGGAATTTGCACCTAAAGAAGAGAAAAGTAGTGAGATTACTAATATTATGTTTTCTTAAAATTTTGATGGATATCTCTACTTCGGAGGCTGACATGGTCTATCTGTATAATGAATGGCTGGATATCTCCTGTTCAGACATATTATCACACAATTAATTACCATAGTCTTATGCTGGTGTATTTTTTTACACTCTCAAGTGGTAATTCTCTTTGACATGAGGATATAGGAATAAGATCATCATCTATATTGGAATTATTTTTACTTCTTACACTGTCTGTAACTCTTTAGTAGTTAGAGAGCCTCCCTCCATTTATAATAAAAGAGAAAATATATCACTATGTGTAAATTTTTAAAGAAGAGAGAATAGGGTGTCTCATTATGAGGCAACCTATCATGATCATAAGGATCTAACATGTGACATTCCCACAATGGCCACTACACCAGGGTAGTGACCTTCTTGACAGCTAAAAATTCTTGAAGAATAGGAGGTCTCATCACGATACAAACTTATAAATTTGTTAAATCCCTGTAAATGGAGCCATGCCTATCTGGCCACCACACTAGCACAGTGGCATCTCAAAAAAACAAGCAAAATGTATAGTTTTAAATAGAGGATTTTGGCTCATTTTTGGGTTAAAACAACAACTCTGTCGAGGTTATGGATGGTTGCTGGCATCAGTTTCTTTGCTTGTGGTATTGGAGTAATTTTCTGATAGAATCCAATTATTTTCATGCCCCTATTTCCTATTGATCCATCCTAAAGACGAATGCGATGTTTGACTAAGTGTTATAATTATCAAAATCTATATGCATAATAAACTATGATTTTATATGAATTATCTAATCATGTTGAATTTAGTGATAACAACATCAATCATAACCTGTCACCTATCATGCTTCCGTCATACTATGCCGTCAAAATCGGAAATATTTTTCACAATT
The DNA here is from genome assembly GCA_034641835.2 of Pinus albicaulis. Lineage (NCBI taxonomy): Eukaryota > Viridiplantae > Streptophyta > Pinopsida > Pinales > Pinaceae > Pinus > Pinus albicaulis. Next base: position 34,237,495 of record CM076580.1, on the reverse strand, counting down.
ATTGCTACTCTACTTTTCTCCCTTTTCTGTCATTTCCACCTTATAGAAATTTGTGATGATTACCAAATTTTGACTTCTACTTCATGTGCATTTATAATTTCTACCACCTTTCCTCTTTTCTTGTGCTTGAATTTCATGGATTCCTTTCTCTCATTGAAGGGGGTACGGATATCTATAATAAAGAGCCATGTGAATTAACTGTATGACTTCCTTCATATATGCTTATTGGACAATAGAATCATTGCGTTAAAGTCATGTCGTCACATTTATAATAATATATTTTATAAAATCCACATGCACTGTTTTTATTGTTTTTAACTAACAAATCTGAAAGAAACACATGCAGAAGGCTGGAGAAACCAATTCCAAAAACACAGTAGCCATGGGTGGAAATTTTCTTTGGAATGATCCCACAATCTTTTAGGTTTCAGAATTAGCTCACACCATTCTCTAGCAAGCTGATTGGATTACATATCTACACAGACTATAAGGTTTTAGTATGATGACAACAATAGAATTCTTGTAAGACCTGCGTGAAGGGCACACAATAGTTAAAGGTAGAATTATACCAGTATCCGAAGAAGTAATTTACTAGGTCTCTAGACTTTTAATAGAAGGGAAAAAATGGATTGATAAACATGTCCTCATACAAGAATCAATTTCATTGTATCAGGATCCAGATGAGTGACGAGTACGAAAAGGAAAAGGTATTGACCCTACGTCATTGAAGCAGCCCTGGCAAGAACTAGAAGTCTTCATCCAAAAGTATATCACATGTGATAGATTCCAGGATTTGGCAAAGTCCCGTCAACTAAAACTGTTAGTTGTTATTAAACAAAATATTTCAGTTATTTTTCCTTTTTTATTGAATTCTATATTGCATGATACTGTTGTTCGAATTAGGAAAGCTAAAACACTCAAGAAATTTTCATCCACCATGGCTTGATAAAATTGATTATTATTCATGAGTTAAACAAAATTCATTCAACATGGGATAGCTTTGTCAATCCTTCCATACCTGCCCTTGAAGAAAACTCTGACAGAGAATAAATTGAACTTCCTAGAATAGTCATGCCCAGGAAAGCTAGAGGGAAGAGAACCCATGTTTCGACCTCAGAACTAGTAAGAGGGAGATGGTACAAAAGATTAAAATGACAACAAAATACCTCAACATTGCTAGATGAGACACGATATTCCTATATACCACCTCTGAGCCCTCAAAATGCATATTTATAAGAAAATGAGGAGGAAATGGCTCAAGTATTAGGAAAAATGAGAGTGTCTTGTGAAATTGGGAACCCATCTGAACAATCCAAGGAAGAGAGGGACCATTTGAACCTGTCTTCCTCTGCTGGAAACTCTGGCCATACTGAAATACTACCTTCCAATGATGAGTTGCAGGATTTGAGGGTTTTATCTCCCTCTGATAATGAATGGGTGAATAGGGAAGACCAGATAGAGAGAACGTCTGAGTCTAGAAACTAGTCAGGGGAAATTGTTCTATTAGAATAGGATACAAGTATTGTGACAAATCCTCTGACACCTAAAGTAAATATTGCTCCACTCATTCAAGACATCAATGTTGGAATAACCTCTTGGATGCCTGAAGAAAAATTATTTCATTTAATGATAACCCTAATACTGGCACAGAACTTCCTGAACCTGAAGTCGTTGTTGTTCCTTCTCCTACCAAAACCCCTTCAAAAAAAGAATCAACTAAGGTTAAGCTGAGAAAGATGAGCAGGAAATGCATAAAATTGAGGAAAAAGGTAAAACAGTTAAGGGAATGGTTTAAGGAAGCAGAAAAGGCTTGGAAGCCTAAGAATGAATTAACTACCATGGGGCCCAAACATGTTTTGTCACTCAAATAGTAGATACTGCTGAAGTATCTGTGCAGACTGATTTGATACTTACATAGGACAAATAAAATCTAACAGAGGAAACACCTGCTTACACTCCTTTGGTAGAAATATCCACCAATAAAATGTTTTGCAATTAATTAATTCAAGTTCAGCGTGAACTGGCCTAGTATAAGAAGGAAGTAGTTCCCATGCAAGAACATCAGGCATTACTAAAATGATTTAAAGAACATTCTGCAACTGAAGAAGAAACATTTGCCATACTTAGGGAATAAAGAGTAAAAGTGAAAAGGGCACGTGATCAACTTGAACAGGCTAAGGAACAAACCAGTGTTTTTTGTTCTCTTTACTGAAATGTATTGACTTGCAGGGCACCGACCACCAATTATGCCTTATTTTTAGTCGAAAGGTATTTTTTTCTTAATATCAAAGTTGTCAGAGAAGGAAAACCTACTTCATTTGAAACCATTGAAGAATTTTTCCAATTGTGTAATGATCAAGATGAATAGGTCCAACACCTTCTATGTGAATTGTGTTTGCGCAATTTCATTTTAGAAGAGGATAGAGATAGTAACCCTAGTCCCTTCATTGGCTACATTCAGTTACAATATTTTTTGTCCTTTTCCAAAAGTAATATTAGATGGGCTAAAGCCTACAATATATTTTAGAAAAGAGAACATGGTTTATATATATGGGTCAAAGGGGAGCCTAGAAAACCTCTACTTTTCTTTACTCAACATAAGAATTTTATGCAATTGGAAGGATTGATGGCCAAGTTGGGGCCAATTCACAAATATATTGTATAGAATGGAAGAACATACTTCCACGATATTTAGGAAGAAGCTTTATTAGTAGCAAAACAGAGATGGAAAGCTTATACCCATAACATTAAGAATAGGGAGCCATTTGGGTATAGGAATTTTAAAGTTGTTGATTCTCGTTTTCATTTGTATAGTAATATAATTTTTAACATGGGTCCTACATGAATAGGATGAAAATATAGATGTCCCATCATATGGTACCCCCCTGAAGACTACCATCATGATTAATAATTACTAGAGGGACATACAAACTCAACATTTCCAAAAATAAAACAAAAACTGGGTTTTATACTTTACATGGAGGAAGTGTATCCTACCTATTCCTTAACTCAAATACACCTCAATCATATGTTTACATGAGCAAATGAAAAAAGGTAATAAGGGGAGTCTGTTGGGCCGAGGAAAATGTATAGTTTACCCCTATATTTATCGTGATTTATCATTAACTTTTATTTCCATTTTAGAAATAAATGAAAGGAGAATAATGTAAAATTAGGGTAAAAATAATTATTAGTAAAAGGTGTGTTTAATAGTATGAAAACTATTTTTTTTTTTCATTACTGATATGGAATCAAAACAAACCAATTGTTGATAAAAAAATAATAAACAACAACAATCAAGAAAAGTAAATGGAATGGCATCGGTTGCTACGAATCAGCAACAGATGCAGAGGCATGCCTATTATTGAAGCATTTGGTTGATGGCTACAAAGCCTCAATATCTCCTCAGCCTTAGGATTCTTTATTTTTTTTTTCACCTTTAATTTATAAAAGGTTGTAGTTGAAAGAGACAGAGAGTTGTTCATGTATAAGAATTTTCTGTAATAAAATTATTTAGAAAAAACCTTCGAACTCATGATGATGTATTTCCCCATTGATTAATGAAGAAGTTGGTGTTTTAATTATAAGAGGATTATGAGTATTTCTTGGATGAAGACTTCTAGAGGCTTCAGTTCCGTTCCTTGGGCGTTCTCCTGCTATTTTGTGTTATATGTTTATTTCTGATTCTTGAAATTTAGTTATTCTCTGCGCTTTGTAATATTACCATTAAATTCATTACTCGCAAGCGTGATGTGTTACAACTCCATTTTCAATAGGTTGAATTTATCATTGATGTTCCTTTATTATCAAGTCACACCTTTACATTCATTATATTGATTTCATCATGTTTAAGTAGTTGTTATTCAGTTCTGCATACGGTTATTTCTTAAGCCTTTCCATCATAAGTGTGAATGTATGGTTTGTTGTTCAATTATGAATGTTTCTATTAGTTGAGTTATAAAGAATTCCATTCCAAAATGTTAAATAATTAATTATTGTTCAATTCATTAGTATTGTTTTTCAATTTATCAAGGTTGTTTTTCAATTCATTAATCTTGTTGTTCAATTGCAAAAGGCCCCTTATTTCAGCATTGAGTGTTTATTTCTGCATAGATTTAAATTAAAATTTTATTCATATTTTACTTTTGATTTGGCCTGATTGAACTTTTAGAATTATATAATGTTTCTTACAACGATTTAGAGTAGTTAAAATCTGGTTTCACTTGCATATATTTTTCTCGCACTCTTGAAATAAAAGGACTTGCCCTCGGTTGATGATTATTGTGAAGCATTAAGGTTACCTTTAACAGTCACCTTCTTGACCCAATAAACTCGATGAAGTATTTATAATGACTTCTTCATGAAAATAGATAATAATAATAATAATAATGCTTATTCGAGCTTTATAACACAATTCATTGTGCTATTTACAATCAAAACCACACACACGCACACACACATTTACATACACCAAAAATATCACTTTCCTCAACTCACAAATAACGAAGGGTAAAAATCCCACATTTGATCATCCATCTCCCATGTAGCTTCATCAGGCCCAAAGTGCACCCACTATAATTTAACTTTCTTCGTTGCTCAGTTCCAGAGCATGATTTTTTTCAGCTAAAAATTTCACTTTGGTTCTGTTTGGAGCTCTCCCTCTCATTTCACCTACAATATAAAGCAATCAATCACATGATCAACATCCTGCACATATCCCTTAAGGAATGAAACATGGAAAACATAATGGAATTTTAATGTTGGAGGTAGTGCAGGTTTGTAGGCCACTACTCCAAGCCCCTCATGGATCTCAAAAGGCCAATTGTACCGAGGTGCTATCTTGGCACATGACCTAATCCTCAAAGAAATCCTATTGGGATTAATGCATAAGTACACATGCTCCATAACCTCAAACTCCTTGAATGTCTATGTTAATCTGCATAAATCTTATTCTTGTCATGTCTTACCTTCAATTTCCTTTTAATAATACATATCCTACTCCGTCTCACACAAGATATATAGTCTAATGAACATCCTATTCACTGGATTACTCTAGGTGATGGAAGTATTACAACTCCATCTATACAGAGCCTTAAATGGAATAATATTCAATGATTCATAGTACCCATTATTATATGCAAAATCCGCTAGTAGAAGATACTCCTTCCACTTCCTCTCTTGATGCATGACATACATTCTCAATGTATCCTTAAAAATATTTTTGACCCTCTATGTATCCCATCTGTCTACAGATGATAACATTTAATGAAGGCTAACTTCTTCCCCAATCCTATAAAAAATTCCCTCCAAAACCTAGAAGTGAACTTGGTATCTTTATTTGATATGATCTTCTTTCGAAAACCATGAAACGTTACTATCTCACTGATGGATATTCAAGCTACCTCACTAGATAAATTCATATACTTCGTTAAAATGGAGTGACTTACCTTTCTCAACCTATCAACCAAAAACATGATGGATTCATGTTGTCTCGATGTCATTATCCAAGTTGTATTGAATTCCATGAAAATGACCTCCCATTTCCATTCTCTCTTTGGAATAGGATGTAATAGAAAAATTGGGTGTTTGCATTGAACTTTCTTCTACTGATAGTCAAAACACCTTGCAACAAACTCAACTTCCTCTTTCGTCAAATTTTACAAATTGTAAAACTTCTTTAGATCTATCAATGTCTTGATATATCTCTAGTGGCCTCAATATCTCTTACATGAAACCCCGTCAATATAAGCATCATCAAATCACTTCTATATGGCACATAAATCTTCATCCTAAATCTTACCAAGCCACATGTCATGAGGTGTTACTCCTCATCCCTATCACCTTCACCCTGCTACTACAGCCTCTACTTCAACTACTATTACCTCTCATCATACTTCCATGTCTGCAATATCCCCTATTTAAAAAATGTCCCATAAGATCTCACAATATAAATATTATTTACCTTAACTCTCCTGCTGAGAGTATTTGAAAACCAATTCCCTTACACTTGATGTATATGATTTAAAAGTAAAATTCACTGAGGATATCCAACCATATAGCATGCTTGGCATTCAAACTACATTGGTAAAAAATATAACTCAATCTAGTGTGACTACTCATCAAGATGAAGCTCTTTCCAAGGAGATTATCTCTCCACATCTTCAATGCATGAATTATATCTTCCAACTCAAGATCGTGAGTCACATAGTTCTTGTCGCACTCATTCAACTTCCTCAACTCATAACATACCACCTATCCTTCTTGCACTATGACTCAACCACATCCCTTATTCCAAGCATCTGTACACACCATGAACTCCTTATTAGGATTTGTAATCCTCAACACTGGAGCATTTGTAAGAAAATTCTTAAAGTGCTCAAAACTAGATACACACTCCTTGGCCAATTCAAACTTCTTTCCCTTCCTATGTAAATATATGATAAGATAGCCAATACTTGATAATATATTTATGAAATTCATGTAATAACCTACTATTCCCATGAATGATCTTAGCTCATCCACATTCCTAGGAGTTGGCCTCTCCATGATAACCTTATCCTTTTCCAGATCCAATTTTATCCACTTCTTGGAAATGAGAATTCCCAGGTAATGAATATGAGTATAAGGGAAGCTACAATTACTTTTCTTGGCACACAATTGATTCTCTCTCAATAATATAAACACTTCAGCTAGGTTCTTTTCATGATCCTCCTCATTCTTGCATTACATCAATATATCATCAATAAACACTATCACAAACTTGTCCAAGTGGGGATGCAACACACTATTCATCAAACACGTGAAGGTGGTTGGATCATTATTAAGACCAAAAGGAACAACCATAAACCCATAATTCCCATACCTAGTATGAAATGTAGCGTTTTAAATCTCTTCTCCTTTGATGTGCATTTCATGATACCCTAATTTCAAATAAATCTTGGAAAATACTACTGCTCTCTTTTGGTGATCAATAAAATCATCAATATGAGACAATTATAGCCTCTTCTTGATATTCACCTTATTCAATTTCATATAATTTATTCAAAACCTTTGAGTACCTTCCTATATATTTACAACAAGCACTAGTGAACCCCAAGGAAATTCACTTGGCCTTTGGTATCCTTTATCAAACACTTCCTTGAGTTGTAAATTCAATTCCATCAACTCTGGAGTTCTCATCTTGTAAGGTGATTTTGATGTTGGTGCTACTCTTGGTACCAACTCAATAGATAATTTCAATTCCCTATGAGGTAGTAACTCTGAAATATCTGCAAGAAAAACATCCAAAACTACTGTAAAATAGGGTACCTCTTCATGACTTCATCATCATCCACATCCTTCGCTTTTCACTGGAAATATGCACTGGAAACAATACACAACCCTTCCTACAACCACGTTTAGCTTTCATAGTTGTAACCATTCTCGTTAATGGAGGCGTATTCTTTCACTACAAGATTTGCCTTTATCCATCATCATCCATGCACTCAATATAGTTCTCCTAACAATCTACCTTGATCATGTGAGTGAACAACAAATACATGTCCAATAGTATACTATATGATCCCAAAGTAAGCACATTTAGATTTGATAATGTAGGCATACCATTTAGATCAAATGAGCAAGCTCTCACACAATGATGAGCGCCTATCTTCGTCCTTTTAGTCAACTGCGCCAACCAATATTTTGGATGGAATTATTTACTCAAACCACATTTATCCACAAAGTCAATACTAACATAAGTACATTTAAATCGAGGATTACTCAAAATAGAAACAACTTGATCATAAAGATTAACTTTCGTCTCAATAATAGATGATCGATGATCTATCTGCTTATTATCAAGTGCTATGTAGATACGAGGAATGCTTTGAAAAACATGCCCAACTGTTTGTGCCCTGAGCACTATAGATCTAAGGTATGCCACCATGGTACAATGGAATATCCTTCTTTTGATGATCTTTTACACAATTTGAAAATTGCAATGGTCCCCTAAAATTACTTTTATTATGATTATGTATAGGCTGAAACCCATCTCCTTTCTCATATACATTAAGTTTATTATGAAGAGACAAATTTTATTTGTCAATTGCATCCTAAGATTCTCCCCGCTTCTGAGGCCATTTTTCCTTAGCCAACACATTCACTTTCCAGCTTCGCTTGTTATAAGGATTTCACTTTGACTGCCCATATAAATTATTTGATTTCCTAATGGATTCCTCTAATGACTAAGGATCATAAAGCTTATTTCGATCTATGAATTCTACTATAAACCCACTCATGAACCTTTGAATGATAGCCTTCTCTTCCATGAGGTGACGCATAAACCCGAACAACTAGAAGAATTTTCTTGTGTACTCATCATCTATTATGGAACACATCTTCAGCTCATAGAAATCCTTAGCGCTATCATCATAGTATCTTTCATAGAAGAATATCTTCTTGAATAGTCTCTCAAAGTCATCCTAGATCAACTCATTTTTTCTAATGCTTCCAACATTCTTCACATTTTCTCACTAGATATCTAATTTCCCTTTGTGAATAAGGGTAGAAAACTTAGATTTCATGTTCTCTAAGTATTTGTGTAATATAAATAAATTTTTCATCTAAATAAACCATTCATCTAAATCCTCTAAATTTGTCTCTCAATAGAAATTGGTTGGCATTATGATTGCATGTGTTGTCCTTGATGACAACCCACTTGTGAAAGACCAAGTACACTTGTTATGGATAAGCTAAGAGGTGGAAAAGTGATGGAAAATAATGTTAGAATGATGTGACAAAATTTTTACAGACCAAATTCAAAAGATGGATAAAGTACATATTTGAGGAACTATACACGAGTTGGTAAAGTAAATGTCGCGTATACATGTGGGTACAAACAAGCGAAGTGACGTATGAGATAGTACACTAGTTGTATGATACTAGGGGACCTTGATATGGTATTAGCCCGCAATATTGAGCACAATAACGATTATTTGATCACATCCAATAATACCATCGACACTTGTGTTGTTTTGGCTCATGGTATTGGCCAAGGATCAAACTATATAAGGTGGCGAAGATCATAGTGCTAAGTCTGCACAAGTATGAAAATTGAATGAATACTTCAATATGAATTATATATACATGGAATGGGCTTTAATCAATAGATGGATATGATATTACGATGCACTTATGAATACAATGATGGATTGGGCTCCCTAGACCTAAAATGACTATGTATTTGCATGATCTATTTATTAGTTGTTTAGATCTATGGTCTGGCACATATTTTATGAAGTGAAGGGTATGTTCTGAAGTGTTGCGTAGTCCTAAATTATTTATAGATCTATATGCAGGGTTTTCTCATGGAAGGCGTGTATACACGTGGGTTCAGCTCAGTGAAGGTGTGTATATATTCAATTAAATCTATACGCAAGTTGGTTTTGGAAGAAGCATGTAAAATCATGGATTTGTCTTATGGAAAGCATGCATACAAGCCAGGGTTTTACTGAAGAATGATGAAGGAAATTTATGATCAGTTTTTTGTATTTCTGATGTCTGTTAATAATTTCTTCATAAAGATCTAGGTTATTTGGGTACTGATTATGATGCTAGTTGATTGTGTATAAACATCATTGATTGGTTGATTGAATATGATGTATGCTAATGAGTGTATGAGGGCTCTATAAATCTGAAAAAATATGGTTGAATATCTTTGATCTATTCTAGGTCTCGTGAGAACATTAATATTAGTATATTAATATCATACGGAGGTTTCTCCACATAAAAGCATGTATGCACGTGGGTTGTTGTAAGAAAAGTAGTGTATACATATATTGTGTGAATGATCAGGGTTGCAGATGATTTTGTCTGCTGATGCAGAAGTCAGGGTTTAGTTTTGTTGTGTGGATACAATGATCTCATTGTTCTGTTTGAATTTGGTTGATGGTTTTTTCAACTGATATAAAAGTTGTGTTGAGTTAAAATTTGTTAGATTTAGTGTGGAAATTTATGAAACATGGTGTGCAGTGGTTTACAAGGTTGAATAATTTAGTGTGGAAGTCTAATATTCAAGCCAGTAGGAGTTGGTAATCAGATCATGGGATTGTAGCTCCATTCTAGTGGTGGCTGGTAAACAATATTAGGAGGTTGTATCTCCCTTCGACTAGTAGCTACAGAACAAGAGGAGATTGTAGCCTTTTGTAGGTGGGTGATTATGTGTTGGTATGAGTCTGCACGAGTGAAAGATTGTAAGCAATTTTCTATATAATAAATATCTAAGATAGGGATGAAAGTAATGGTAGTTTTCTTCAAAATTGGATTTCCACCTTAAATCCTGGTGTTCATGTGTGTTGCTTATGTGTCATGATTTATTTTTCTCTTACTGCACATGTTTACTGCTTACTAAATGTATGATGAATGAATGATGCACTTTTCTAAGTAATGTTACTAAAGATTTATCTGAATAATAAGGGCACTTGGCCTATGTATTTTTACCTAAATAAATTTGTGTATATATGCTAGTTTTATTAAGTGAAGTCGCATATATAAATTTGTGAAGTAATGAAAGGTTTGTACGAGAGTTTTAAAATAACTATTGACTACCCCCCCCCCCCCCCGCCTCGTAGTATTTTTCCCAAAAAAATAAGGAGGCTTTCCTTTTCTAAACTCCTCTCGCAAGTACTCACTCCTCCTATGGTGTTAGAGGTGACGACGATGATGTCTCCTAGAAGAAGAACTAGAATAAAACCCATATATACCAGTCCTCCTGTTAGGTGTAACCAAGAAGTTTCCATTCTTGATTGGATTTTCATGTAAAACCAATGTCTCCTTTGAGACCTTCTACCATATGCCCCATTAGCATTATCCTCTCATCCATGATTGATCCCCATCTATCCTTGCTTTTATAAATTTGAAAGAGTCTATAAAATCACTACATTAACATTTTCCCGCTTTTCCCAAACTCTAGAAATACTTTCTTGTGCCTCAATCATCCAGTTATTATCTTCATTGCAATTTTTGATATTTTCCCTTAGACTCGTCAATGTATCTACTATATCAAGAGAGTTCTCCTCTACATTCTACTCAACTAACCTTTCCCATTCCATCGAATTCACATTAGATATGTAAGTGGAGTCATGTGAGCTATATTCCACCATTATTTTCTTCACCTTTGGCTCGATCTTTCATGCAAGAATTCCATGCTAGATCAAGAAAATATCAACATAATAAAAATAATACCTCAATGTATTTCAAGGGAGGCTATCTCATTTGTAAAATCAGTCAATATTAGAATAATATAAATATATAATAAAATCAAAATATTGAGATCGTGCATCATAAAATACAAATGAAATAATAACCACATCCATGATAACCATAACCATAAAAATGCATGTCCCTTATACATTCATTTATCTTCTCCAGTCCAAGTTTAAACCTAGAAGCTCTAATACCAATCTGTAATGTCTCCTCACACATTTACTTACTTTTACAAACTCTCAAGGAAAATCATAATGTTAGTGTCACTATGATATGACAAGAGATATTAGTTCTGGTTAAGGAAGTGGGGCCTACAATTTAAACATTTATTAACATCCCTTACGAACTACAAACCACTCAAGATCCTGAAAACCACCCCAGGTGATCATTCCCTAAGCTTGATTTAATTGTCTTTGACTTAACTCCACAACCACACCCATATGATGTCATTGATCTAGTTATGAGGCTCCAACCAGACCCGTAAGCATGTCTCCATGTGGTTATGGCCCAAAATACAAGTTATGTGCATGCACTCAAGAGATATATGCCACTTTTTCAGGATAGCCTCCATTTAGCTGCCCAAAACTTCTTCTAACTTTATAGAATCACGATTAGGGTGATAAAAATTCTAGCTGTTCGAAAATTGAATAAGATCTTGACTTAGAGATGCCTAGTACATGATATAGATTTTTCCAAACATATGATAAACATATAAGCTACATTTCATCAATGCATATTGATAATAAACTTCAAAAATTCATTTGGAATCACTATGAAGGCTCAAATTCTTCTCAAGCTAGCTACAAAAACACTTGTTAGCCCATTCATTCACCAACCATTCAATATCTTATCAAATGATGATCAAGAGCCATAGGTAGAGCACATAATGAAACCATGCATACAATCAACATATAACCATAATAAAAACTATGGGAAATCTAACATAAGATAACAATAATAATCATAAAGAGCTCATATTGACATATGAAAATCCCAAAAGGGTCAGGGAATTCCACGTACGACCCAACAATATATTGAGTTGAACCAAATCATTATTTAACCCAATCACCCATATTCCATATTCCAAGCATGAATTTTGGATCTCACGGGATAAACCAAGACATAATAAAATAGGGAATCTATAAGTTAAACCCTCTCCAACCTCAAGCCACTATCATCTCCCCTAAATCTGCCCAGAGATAAAAAAACCAAGACAAGATTGGAGGGCTCAAAATTCCTTCACCATACATTAAGGATTTTTTCTATCTCCATTCACTTTTCAAGGGCTTCCTAGAGAAAACCATATCCATCCCCAACTCATGGGATTTTCTTGAGACGAGGTCACTTGGTTCCAAAACCTTTTAACTATCCAAAGCTCAACCAAGAATGAATCCCATCACACCATCACTATCCAAGAAATGTGAAGGCGATGATGAAGCCATTATCAAACCATCCAAACTCCATCCCAATGACATTAAATGAGCCAAATAACAAAATTCATGTTTTGGTAGTGTGTTTTTTGCATGGATGTATGAAATCACACCAGCTTAAGGGGTGTGGTTTACCCTCTTAAGTTATTGGTCACATGAAAAAAAAATATGGAGTCAAGCAAGTTAGTGGAACATGCTAGAAGATAAACATAATAGATAGAGAAATAGCATGCATATTCAAACATAACTATTAAACTAAAGCTAAAAATAATAAGAAAAAACATCTAAATAGAGTCAAACAACTACAATAATCCAGAAATTAGTGCTTACGTCCCCTCTTATTGAGTGCTGGTAGGAAATGAGGATGTAACTTTAACCCACTTCCCAAGGGGGCCTTAGAACTTGGGGTTCTAAGTCCCAATGCAAGGATGTCTTTAATTCCGAGCTTCCCTCGATGCAAACTCTCCCTCTGTCTACCATGGTGGACTAGAGTTTTTGGATGGCAAACAATTGTGCCCCCCTATCTCTGCTTCAGATCACACATTGCTTGTATTTCTTGGGCCAATTTTGGCTATCATAACAATGTGCTCTCAAGCTACTCATCTCTTGGTGGCCTTTTATAGGAGAATTTAAGTCCTCCTTCCCTCTTTTGGTACATTGTGGATGGTGACCCAAGAGAGGGGGATGATTCCATTGTGTGCCACATTTATTCCCTTGTGTGCTCCCTTGATGTCCTAAGCAGGCTTTGCTAGTTGTCTGTAGGTGGCATCAAGTGTGGAATCAATGTCCCAGAGTGTGCTTTTTCTGGTCCCGGAAAGTGAATTCTTCCACACCGAGGATTACACACTTTTCGAGTTTAAAGGCGCGCAAAGGAGCTCATATCGAAGGATTTTGTGCAAAAAATCATTTATAAACTGTCCAAATTTTCTTTTTCCTCATACCTTAGAGATTTTTAAACACTTTCCAAATTCTCTAATGTGTCTCATCCCTGTAAATCCTTTTGTCTGCCATTAAATAATTTCATCTTTGATTTTATTGTTTTCCAGTGTTAACAGTTGCCCCATAATGTGTGAGGTCTAGGAAGAACTGTATAGATGAAATACATTATAGTTTCTTTTCTGTATACTGTGTGTAGAGAGAGACATAGAGAGAATTGTGTATAGCTCGGAATTGGAGACACCCTGCACCAGTTTGAAGAACAACCATGTCCTGTGGGACCCCTGTAAGAAAATATAATACAATATATAAAAATTATCTACGAGGAGGGCATGTCCCATGCTCTTAATGTTGTGGCTAGTTGAAAAAATCTAGTTGACACATACATGTTCTGTCTATGTCACTAATATGGTAGTGATATGTTGGTTGATGACAATGCTCGTTCATGCCATGAGGGGTATTTTTCCTTTGAAAATAGTGGAATGTGGTGCCCATATGCATAAACATGGTATGACATATAATTGCGCATTGTATGCATAGGTGTCGGTTGGGACCTTCCCGTCTAAGAATTGCTGACAAGACACTTATGAAGGCACGGGTCTTCGATGAATTTGATCAAAGTGCAGTGGTTGTAAGGTATGATACCATCTTGACATGAAAGCTTGTGTTGTAGTTGAATGTTAGGAGGATCGATGACATCTGTGGGAAATGATGTCTCCCACAGTGGCACCTGAAGATTCCATTTTTATGGAGAGGGATGATCCAAAGTACCTCTTCCTTTTTGGAAAATAGTTGTTAGAGTCGACAAAAAGGAAGCTTCAACCGAATAGGGGGGTCGCTGATATGAAGTATCAAGCTCTTGGATGTGATGGGTTTAACATAGGCATGGTGGTGAGGGGTGATCGAAAACTGATGATGGGGATTTAGTGGCCTGAGGTCGGAGTATAATAAGCAGCTTGACAACAGTCATAAATATTTGTAATGGGGAAATACGTGGAGTCAGTAGGACTTCTAGGGTCGGTATAAATTAGTTATGAATTTCATGGTGGATTTTCCGTGAGTGTGTGATACTCCGACCAAGGGTGTTTAGGCACTGCTACCATGGGAGGAAAAATGAATGAGTGGGTGGAGGATGTAGTGCACCATTTGCGGTCTCTATACACTTACCAAAAGAATAAAATAATTGGGTTTGGTTTCTACCAGACACAGAGACGGGTGCCCCAAAACATGAAAGTGCTCACTCGTTGATGACGTGAGGAAGGTATTTTATTGAGGGTGGGGGGCTGATTGGTTGATCTCATGTGTGAGGTTGATGAAGCAAATGAAAAATTATCGCATATGGAATTATATTGATGGAGGTATGCTGGACAAAATGTCAGGCGCGGTAGTGCGCTTTTGATCTTCTTTTACAACATAACCATCTGGGACAGGGGTTTTATCTCATATGGTAAAACTGGACCTTTATCCATGGTGGATGGGTGGGCATGAGGTGCTTCCCAGATTGAAGTGGTATGGCCATGGCATCAGTTTTGTTGTGACTTATGGTCTACTGTGGTTTACAAGCACCATGGAGGGAAGGCTCTACCAAGAAACGAGGATGTTTATCATGTGCAGGGCAAGGTGATGATAAACATGGTCAGATATGTGGAAAATATGGTTGATTTCTGATGGCGAAAAGATGTCAAGATATGCAGAGTTTGTTGTCAAGTCAGCTCCATAAATAGAAGAAAAGAGATATCAACGCCTTAGAACTAAGCCACTTCGAGGGGGCAACCTCCAATATATTACATGAATGAAAAATTCCTGGATGATACAAATGAAAAAACCTCCTTTGTATATATAGGACTCCATGGGTCCGCAATGTAATCCTAGTGGGGCCACAATGTAATCCTAGCTGACCTAACAATACTAATGTAAGGGCACAATAATAACAATATGGGGGTTACAAGGGTACAAAAATAGCAATAAGGGGGCTACACTAACATAGTAAGGGACTACACTATTAATGTAGGGACTTGAATGCCCCTCTCCTTCAAACAGGTGTTGTCCTAAAAGCTTGATTATTTCTTGATGCTTTTGTATAAAATTCTCAGCCTCCCATGTGGAATCTTCTTCAGGAAAGTTCTTCCAGTTGCTGAGATACTCTGAAATTGATTGTACTTGTCGAGTTCTTGTTTATGTTACTACTTCAAATCTTCTTTCGATGTGATGTTGATCTTACTATTGTTTCATTAGATTTTGCACCAAAGTTAGGTTATCCTTTGAGAGTTGGAGAACTTGTTGTTGATGCTCGATGTGATCTTCCACTAAATTATCATCCATATTAGCTATTATTGGATCCCTCAAACCATCCAACTTAGCCTCCATTTCTACTTTTAAACCATCTTTGTCATCTTTGGTTGCTCTTCGTAAGATCAAAATTTGTTGCACTTGGTACCATAATTTTGATATCTCATATTGCAATTCTTTCTCTTCATGTGTCATAGTATACATTTTTGAGGGCTTAATGGGTATGGAATTATTTTTTGGAGGCATTATAGAACACAATATTGATAAAAATTCTAAAATATGCCCTTGGATTCACTTCAAACTACTTTTTTAAAGAAATGTTATGCAATTTTAAAAACCAAATACACACCTTTTTCTTTCTTTTGAGAAGCTTGATATTGAAAATGAATTATCTATGTGATTTCAGATCCTCGATAACTGAAATTTTTCCTTGAGGTAGCTCTCTGAATCCTCTTTCGAATGCCATAGGTCTGACCTAATTTTGATTTTTAAAGACCGAGTTGTGCCCAATCTCCTACGATGACCTAATTATGAACTCGTTCAATGGAGTGAACTTGTACGACTTGCCATGTGTCATTGTTCCCTCCTTCGGCTCTAAAATTGATAGAAAGGAAACTATCGTCTGTGTAATTGCAGCTACATTTTACATAATTCCAATCCGATGCTCAGAGAGAGAGTTATGAATATTTTCCCATGATCACCTATTTGAGATGAAATTCAGGAGCATGCAAAAGACCCAACTTCCATAGACCATATCTCCGAAAATGTTGTGAACCAAGGTCTGAAATTTTATGACGATTTTCCTCAGGATTTTGGCTTCGCACTCTAAAATTTTTTACTTCTGAACCTTCGTAGAAAAAACGTTATAGTGAAAATTCCACGATGACCTGTTTGGAGTAGAAAAACCCTAGAATCCAAAGCTTTGATACCAATTGTTGTGAAACTAGCTTCAAAAAAAGAAGAAAAGACATATCAATGCCTTAGAAATAAGCCACTTCAAGGGGGAAACCTCCAATACATTAGATGAATGAAAAATTATTGGATGATACAAATGAAAAAACCTCCTTTCTATATGTAGGAGTCCATGGGGCCATAATGTAATCCTCACTGACCTAACAATAATAACGTAAGGGCACAATAATAACAATATGGGGGTTACAAGGGTACAAAAATAACAATAAGGGGGGTTACACAAACATAATAATGGACTACACTATCAATATAGGGACTTGACAGAGTTTTCACGGGACTCTATCATGTTGGGGATAGAATGATTCCTGCTCTGGAACATTTAGTGGACGAAGGTATGGATGGTTTGCGAGATTTCCTGGAAAAAAAAATACCTCAAGTGAAACCATTTTCTTTATAAAATATTATTGAATGTCATGAGATTTAAAAAATAAGATGAGAGAGGGCATACCTACCGGCAGTAAAAAAATATTTTTTCGAGAGTGTGAATGTGTGGCATCGCCTCTGTTCGCTATGGAGTGCTGATCACAGTGCTTCTTTTGGTTCAGAGAATGGAGCTTCTCATCTCTCATCATGGTCTTCCAAATTTTTTGAAAATGGTGATATATAGGTGAATATGACCCTAATTCAATTCATTTTTACTTGTTGAACTTTTGAGAGGTTAGAGGCTTTTGCGAAGCAGTACTTGCCACTATGGTCAACATGAGCACTAGGGATTAGCGATATAATTCCCAGGTAACCTCCATGACGTCTTGCACTTTAATTTTTTTTAGTGTGACAGTGCCAGGATCCGTACAAAATTGGTTTGTACGGATTCTTGAGTATTTTTGGATGATGTCGAGGAGGTCTGGCTAGAGACGCCAATGGCACAGGAAAGGGACTATCAACATATTTTATGTCGGGTGATTGTCTCAGTTTTGACAATGTCTCCAGTAGTGGTACTGGGAGCAGCTATGGGTCCGGGAGTGGTTGTCGTTCCAGGTGCGCCGTTTAGGTGAGCACTACCCTAGAGTTTACCTGTACATGCGGAAAGCACCCATTATGAGAATGCTTTTCTTATTTTTACGAATTTTTATGTATCTTTAGGATGGCCGATGGGTTAGAAACACTATTTTTTGTACTCATACATATACACCATCATATATATATATATGAGAGATATTTTTTGTGGCTCTACACGTTGTGCCTCTTGTTTCTGGCTATGGATAATGTTATATAGATGGATATCTATGTTTTTTGTTTTTTATGTATGATGGTTTATTCGAGATGCATTCCAGTTTAGAATATTGTTACCTATGCAATCAGTTGTTTGGCATTGACTCTTTGGTACATGTGTAAATGTAATGTAGTGAAATTGTCTCCTTAATCTTTTTGCACGCAAATATTTTCTAAATAGTTGTGAATATTTTGTCTCAAATGTTTGGTTTAACTGTGACACTGCTAACTGGGAATTGAGGTAGACATGCATATTTTGTATGCCTTGATGGAGGGCATCACACATAATTCCAATGACAGCATCATATTCTACCTAATTGTTTGTTGTTGAACCAATACACACACCGTTGGTGTAGGTTGGTGATTGGTCAGGGTGATAGATGAACCAGGAAACTTCTGCTAAAATTTGAGATCATCTTGATGCTCCATCAGCAAATCCGAAGTAAGGTTTAGGTTGGTAATCCATTGCGGCACGAGAGCATGTTTTGTAATAATTTTTTTGGTCAAAAATTTAAAGTGGTTGGGTTTGTGTGCGTTAACTCTAGGGTAGAGCCTGCATTTCCCTCATGGGTAGAACTTCTTGAGGTAAAGGTCGTTGACGGGGTTGATAAGGCCTGCACCATCTGGTTTTGTCAAGATGTATGCCCCCTGGCGGAGGAAATGTTTTATGATGTAGGGTCCTTTCCATAAGGTTTCGAACATTTCTGGTCCAAGGGATTATTTTGGGACATCATAGCAGAGGATTAGTTCTCCCTCGGTGAATAAGTGAGGATTGATGTGGCAGTTGAATGATGCTTTTACCAATTTTTTATTGGCCTCTTTGTGTTTTAGTGACTGCTTTTTTATTTCATCGACGAGCTCTAGTTGTACTAGGCATTGATCTAGAGGTTGGGTATCATCGAGGAGTTCGATGGCGGCATGAAAATTCGGGATCTCGTGTTCTATGGGAATCACGACTTCGACCCCATATACCAAGTGGAAGGGAGTGAAACCAGTGCATGTCTTCATAGCGATATGGTATGCCCACAGGGTAGAGAAGAGCATATTGTGCCAGTTGTTTTTATGGTTATTCACCATGTGTTGTAACATAGTTTTAAGTACTTTTTTTACAGCTTTTGCTTATCAATTAGAATGGGAGTAGTATGGTGAAGCGAATTCTAGGGTGAATCCAAGGTGGTGAGATAGCTCCTTGAAAACTTCATTCTCGACGTTTTTCCCATGGTTAGATACTAACTGTTTAGGAAGGCTGAACCGGGAAATCACATGGTTAAAAAGAAATTGAGCGATGGTTTCTGTGGTGTTGTTGTATGTGGGCATGGCCTCTACCCACTTGGTGAAATAATCGACATTCAGTATGATATATTTATGGTTTCCCAATGATGCATGGTTACAATTCATGAAGTCAATTCCCCATTTACAAAAGGGGCGAGCAACGATGACAGGTTGTAGACAAATGAGTGGGGCTCTTGCATTATGGGTGAAGTGTTGGCATTACTCATATTTCTTGACTTCTGTAATGCAATCGTGAACCAGGGAGGGCCAAAAATACCTTCCCGTAGGAATTTTTGGGTTGTGGCCATTCTAGATAGGTGGCCACCGCAAGCACCTCCGTGGCAGTCATTAAGGGATTTTTCTGCTTGTTCATGAGTGAGGCATCGACGTAAAATGGTACCAATACCTCGTCGGTACAAGACATCTCCCATGAGGAGATCTCTGGGGGCCTACTGGCATCTACACCGATGGTCATCTCGCATGAGATGAGGTCTATAATTTTGAGCTCATAGGAAGAGGATAATCTCTCCATATCAAGGCTCGTTGGTTTCTATGAAGAAGAGATTCTCATCTAGTAGCGAATCATTCACTGGTGATCCCTTGGTATATCTTAGGAGATCTGTAATGAACTTTGATAAGGTAAGTTCCTTTTAGCTTTTAGGGGAGCAAAAATGTAAGTCGTATTCTTGCAGAATGACTATCCAATGGGTGTACATATGGTTCATTAAGCGGCGTGTGGGAAGGTATTTGATGGGATTAATATCTGCGATAACCATGGTGTTTTTTAAGATGATGTAGTGGAGTAGATTCTAGAATCTATGGATTATTGCTACGACAGTATTTTCCTCAGGCTCATATATTAATGCTAGGCCCGATAAGGTTTTTTTGATTTAATACATTACGTGTTCCTTTCCGCCCAGGCCTTCTTGGATCAACACTCTTGCCAATGTGGACTCGAAAGATGATAGGTACAGGATGTAATATTTTTCATAGTCTGGGGGACTCAATAAGGGTGCTAAAGATAAATTTTCTTTCAGCACATCAAAAAAATTTTGGGCGTGATAATCCCATTTCAATGGTATTTCTTGGTGAAGGAGTTGTAGGAACCCTTGAGTGCAAGTGGCATAATCTGGGATGAAGCATCTCAGAAAATATGCCTTTCCTTGTAGGCTTTGCAGTTGCCTTAGGGTTGGAGGTCGAGGTACCTCTTTTATGGGTTGGACCTTTAGGGTGTCCACACGAATCCATTACCGAGACACAACAACACCTAAGAGTCCTACTACACTGACGCAAAAGACACACTTGAGGGGGTTCAAGTGTATTTTGTATTGGCGACATCATTGGAATACCAATCGCAAATCATCAAGATGGTCTCAACACTTCTTGGAGCGGACGGTCAAGTTTTCCATGTAAGCAAGGATAAGGTGTGCAAAATCATGAAATATATAGTTAATGGCCCTATGGAAGGGGGATCCAACATTTTTTAGGACAAATGGCATTATCTTGTATGTGAATGTGCCCCAGGGATTGGTGAACACGGTTTTGTATTGGTCTGTGTGGTGGATTTGAATTTAGTTGTACCCGAAGAATCCATCCATTAAGGATAGAGCCTCGTGTCTTGCACAAACATCGATGACCTGGTCAATGAATGGAGTGGAATAATTTCGTTTGGGAAATGCTTTGTTCAAATCCCTATAATTGGTACAAACGCGTATGGTGCCCTATTTTTCATGACGGGAATACGGTTGGAAACCCAAGATGTATAGGCGATGGGGTAGATAAACTCAGATTTGTGAAGCTTATCGATTTCTCATTTTATTTCATCTTCCTTTGATGGGTGTAGTTGACATTGTTTTTGGTGCACTAGAGGTACATTAGGCCAAATTTCAATATGGTGCTTTACAATAATGGGACTAAGCCCAGGCACTTTTGAGTAGTCCCATGCAAAGATATCTCGATACTCTTGTAGCAATTTTCTATAAGAGGATATTTCTTCTGGAGAGCATGCTACCCCCAACAAGATCTCTCCAACCTTTGTAGGATTTTTGGATATGTTCACCTTGATAGCAGGTGAGATGTTTGACATATTTCCTTCCTCGAATGCATCAGGTGCTAGGATGGGATTTTTGAACCAATCGACCTGATTGGAGGAAATCTTTTGATTCGATCGCATAAATCTCATTTTATTTTTTCTTGTCATAACTAAACATGTTCTTGGGGAGAAAAAGCAAATGATGATGCATTACAGCCCATGGGAAATCTGGCTCCATCATTACCTCTAGGATGTCCTCATCCGAATGAAATAAGGATCCTAAGGGGGATTAATCCTGAGAAAGGCTATCCTGAATAGGTTCAATCCTTATCGAGCTGGTTGAGAGACACGAGAAATATTCCATCGTTGATGTCATGGATCCATACGTGGTCGAAAAAGTGTAGAAAAATTGGGTCTGCACTTTCGTAGGTACAACTACTCTCGTAGTTGCAGCTGACTTGATAACTCCGGTAGATGATCAAACAACTCGGGTCATAGTTATGATACATGAGGATATGAATCGTAAATGGTGTATCGTGTCATCAGTGTTTGGTGGGGGGATAATCTCTATTATGGGATTTTGCGTAAGTGCAAGGTTGTGTTCCTCGCAAGGATGGTCAATTTCATGCTGGTGGAAATTGTGCTTGTTGCAGAGGTGCCTGAATGTTTCCATTAGCGGGTACGCCTCTGGTTCATGGTTTTTTCGAGTAAAAATGGTGCATGGTACCACTGTGCCAATGGAGTAGGTTTTGTGGGAACCAACAGTACTCTTTGTCTCGGATGTGGACGCATGGAAAGGATCTGTTGTAGAAGATGAGGTCTTCTGCTTCCATTTTTGTGTCATTGGTTTAAGTGCGTCTAGCTGTGTGGGGGAGCATAGACTTAACGCTACTCTTACTACTCTTGGCTTAGGGAGATGCTCACATTTAATTTTATGATGAAATTTTCAAAAAATACGGCAATAGGTATGCGTGATCTTCTCTTGGTTAGAGAGAAATATCTAAAGGAGTGAAGATGCTGTGCGAAAACTGATTGCGCGGGGTTTCAGTTCTTTACACTGAATGACCTGATAGTCATTCAGGTCACATAGTCCGCATGTTACCCTAGGTTGGGCCTGGGTTATACTTGATTGGTGTGATTTCGTAGCTTTCACATCATGCCGATGTGGGTGTGGGGTTGTTAGTCTGGGGGTGATGTACCTTCTAAATTACTTGAGTTCATCGTCTCATTTCTTGTCTACTGTATGAATCATATCAATGAGGGGAGAGACTCGCGAGATATAAGTATAGTGTTGTCCACACTGATTTCCCTAAGATACAGGACAAAATAGCCTAGATATGGGGGTCCCATCGTGCTCAGTTTGTGGTTAGGCAGGGTACCATCATCATAGCACTACTAAATCAGGGAAAATGGTGACCACATGATTGGGCGTTTTGCATAGCGTGCATGTTGATATTCTCTGTAGAGAGAAGTTGGGGGTAACTAGGGATTCCCTGATTGGCCTCTTTTCAGCTGACAAGAGTAGGATGGATCTGCTCGTCACATATTCTTGGGTTGTTGATTTTTTCATGGATTTCGAGTCTGTGTCATCTTCTTGGGAGAAGTGAACTATGGTTGATCGCATACAGTCTAGTGCTTCGCAGAATCTCGGTATGTAGTGACAATGACATACTGGGTGGTTTTCACCACATATCTGACATGAATACTGGATTTCCACGTTGTCGAGATATAATATATGAACTAGATTCCACTATTGGAACATTTCCAAAGCTGGGCAATCAATGATGAAATGAAAAAGCTCATCACAAAGTATGCATCATTCAATTGGGTGAAGGGACCTCACGAGGGACCTTTCAGGTGATCATCATTCCTCCTGTAGGTGCAGGATGATATGAGGTCCATCTCTAGTTGACTAGATCAGGGTATCCTCTTGATAGGATCACTCAATGGCATGTAAGGCATCCCTATACAGTGAGATCTCTGGGAAATGATGGGTATAGTGCCCATAATTGATGCAGATAGTGCATGCGTGATTGGTATGCAATTATTTTATTTTACCTTTGGTGGTGCATTTTGTTGGGTGTGGAGCCTGATTATCTTGTGTACTTTGTATCACAGCATTGGACCCCTATACCTTAAAAGGGGCGGAAACACCGCCCGTAATTAATCGTTGTCATGGGGCGACCATGTGGGGCGGTAGCACTTTTTTGGAGCCCCCCCCTAGTGGGGGGTTTTGGGGGCAGTGCCCTCGAAGCTAAAAATAGATGTAAAATTCCCTTGTAAAAGTATAGTAATTTCTAGTCAATCTGGGCCGTTCATAGGCAGATGATCTGATGGTAGAAGTTAGGTTTAGATTAGGTTTTTTTTGCCCTAGAAGGAAACCCCTTGATTTTATGAGGGTATTGTATTGTGGCTGTGTATTGTGTGTGTATTATCGGAGTGAGAAACAGAGAGGGACACTGTGAGAGAGAATAGAGGATATTACAGCGGATCTGTTGTAGGTTTTGTCTCTTCATTTTGCTGGATAATAGAAAGGAAGGACTGACTGTTCTGGGTGAACGTAGCCCAAACTGGGTGAACCACATATATCTGTGTCTCTCTGGTTTTATGTGTTTTGTGTGCTTCTATTTTCCACATATTTTATGTATTGCATTGAATTGTTAGGTAAACATGACTCGGGGTAGAGTCAAAGTTCACTAGGGTAAATAGTAGTGGTTTTGGGGCACATGGTTTTGTTCACCCATGGTTTTAGCCCATGGTATTGAATGTAATGGAGCCTATAAAAGGTTGGGAAGACTTCATTGTAATGTAAGGTCTAGAGGTGAGCGGTGAAGGCTCACTTGGCCAGATTGGCCAGGGTTTTGGCCAATGGTTAATGAAATTTATTGCTTGGAATTTTCCCCGGATTTGGGGTTCTCCCGGATAAACATCTGTGTTTATGTTAATGTTTTGTTGCTGCCTCTTTTATGGCTTATTATTCCTCTCAGTAAATATTTTATTTTTGCGTTAAATTTCTTAACAAATGGTATCAGAGCCATGGTTCATGTTTTGGCTTCAGAGAGATGCTTTTGTAGCCTAGGGTTTTTTTTTTTGGCCTGTGAATGGAGATATGATTTGTTGTAGGAGATAGATCTGGTGTGGATCTACAATCCAGAGCAACGATGTTGCATGTGAATGACCAAGAATATATTGGACGTGTCTGGAAATCAAAATATTATCCCAGCTCAAATATTTGAAGGTGCATGCAATACTCTATCGAAGCAGAGGCCATGGATGGAAATGGATGGATCGGTTGTTATGCATAGATCAGGCTATGAATAAATCTACGTAGCAGTAAAAAGTGCCAAAATCAGTAGCTTCTAGTGTGGCAAGAGGAGATGCTCTGTGAAGAGCAGGCCCTTTGGGAGGTGGCAGAAGATCGCGCGTTCGAATCTCAACAACGTCAACGTTCTCGACTCTTTCACTGAAAAGGGGTTTCCAACAATGCTGGGAGTGAACCAGAGGTCATGTGCAGTACCTAAAGGAACCCCTTCAAGGGAAAACAATTTAAACATAAAAGTCACCCTGGTGGAGGGGGTGAGGCTTCTTATAACACGTCCAGATCTGATAGGGAAAGAGGGTCCAAATCTGGAGGTTTAAACAGATGAAGTGAACGGGTTGAGGAATATAGAGACGAAAACATCGGTTAGCAGGGTTATAACAGTTGATCAAACACAAATTCACTAGTTGCTACTCAGATGCAACATATTGCTGCTCAGAGATTACAACACAATTCTGGCTCACAGCCTTATCAAGGCATGGGAGATGTCCCATCCATGGACATGGATCAACGTTATGGGTCTCCCAAGGCAAATGGACGCTGGAAGTGAGAAGGTGCTTGTAATGGAACTAATTCTGTACCAACTCACTTGTATAACGAAGGAAGAGGTCCCTCAGATAATGTGAGGCATCGGGAGCACACGCGAGAGATTCATCAACAATACCAGGCAAAGATGGTAGCATTGACAGCGCAACATGGCAAGCGACGAGAAGAATTTTTTTTTTCCATGAGATGCTTTCACGAGTTGGGAAACATAAACCACCAGTTATTTCAAAACAATATCATGAAACGGCTGGTGGTTCAATGCTTGGTCATCGTGGCTACGGTGCCAGCCTTGGTGAAGGTCATTAGGTCTACCTTGGAGGGTATGAATCATGCAGAGATGAAATGCAGTTGGTAGGCAGATTTATGTACAAATATGATGTCCTCTTTGGAGAGGACATCATGAATGAACGAGAAAGGATATGATTACCTGGATTAATTAATTGATGAACCATGTATTTGAGGAGAACTCCTAGAAGACTGGTGGTTACAGAGGCTAGTGACCCATGTAATCTGGTAGATGGGTTCCTTTTATATGGACATCGATTTCATATGTACAAAGACAACAACAATGAAACAAAAAAAAAATATTATTATAATGGAGTTAATTTTATTACATGTAAATGGGCATACTGTTGTAAGACATGGTATGGCATGCGTACCCCTGGGTAATCACTGGTAAAGTCTGGGCTAGACCTAGGTGATAGGCAGGGATGTCAAGTTAACAATTACCCTGGGTAAAAATATTGAGGGGGGAAAGGGCTATAGTGAGCGGGGTTGTCTCATTTAGCAGGTTTGGCTGGATTTAGTCAATAATCCCGAAGTCAAGTTTAAAGGGGGGAATTGTTAGGTAAACATGACTCGGGGTAGAGTCAAAGTTGACTAGGGTAAATAGTAGTGGTTTTGGGACACATGGTTTTGTGCGCCCATGGTCTTAGCCCATGGTATTGCATGTAATGGAGCCTATAAAAGGCTTGGAAGACTTCATTGTAATGTAAGGCCTGGAGGTGAGCGGTGAAGGCTCACTTGGCCAGATTTGCCAGGGTTTTGGCCAATGGTTAATGAAATTTCATTGGTTGGGTTTTTCCCTGGATTTGGGGTTTTCTTGGATAAACATCTGTGTTTATGTTAATGTTTTGTTGCTGGCTCTTTTATGGTTTATTATTCCTCTAAGTGAATATTGTATTTCTGCGATACATTTCTTAACATGTTCCTTTTTATGGGAATGCTGCGTTGCGATGTCTACCTCAGAGCAGAGCATTAGTTTTAATTCATTAGGCTTTGGGCAGATATTGTTAGGGTATCCTATTACGTCGCATATGGTGGAAACTAGTGATTCCCATTTTATGGAGGGAGTTTCCAACTTGTTTCCTCTCTTCTCCATTTTCTTATCCGTAATAATAGGTTTTGCAATGGGAATTTCCTTTGCAATGATGTTTTTTACCATTTCTTGTATGGGCGGGGCCTCCACGGTACTGAGGGGTTTTAACCCTGTGGCAGTGATGTGTGTGGCTCCAGTCCCAGTAGGGGTAATCAGATGCCAAACTTGTATTGCAAATGATATGTTTGGTAACAATAGTGTTGCCAAAACATTTTGGGAAATGAAACTATATGGGTGGTAGAGGAAACAGGTTTGGGAATTGGCATAGGCTAGAGAGGCTGTCGTGGCCAAGGACTCAGTGTCATTACTGCTTGTGTCCATTTCCTGAATAGCTTAAGAATTTGATGTGGAAATAATGCACACCAGCTCTCCTGTGACATCGGGTGATGACTCAGGTGTAATGGGGAGATCTCTTAGGAATGATCTTAGGAAGGACAATAGATTGAACTGGGCAGGGCCATATTATTGGTATCGTGACATCATGTCTGAGGATGTATCTACATAGGGTAGAATTAATTTAGTATTTTTTATGGGTTGTTTCTCACTATGCATCAATTGGTCGATAGTAATGATGCAGTCCTTGTGGGGGAACATCATAATGCGAAAGACGGAGGAGGCTATGGCTGACATGGCATACATATAACTTCGACCAAGGAGTATATTATAGTCCAAGTGAGAATCTAAGAATTCAATGTCTATAAGGACTATATTTCCAACTAAGCAGTCTGGGACGTTTTGGTAGATACCGACGGGGTTTAAAGGACGACCATCTTATGCTCTAGGCATGATGACTAATGGTTTTAGTTTAGGAGACCCTAACTTCTACCAAATATTTTTTGACATGATGCATATGGATAAACCCTCGTTAATGACACATTGGTGAATGGTGATATTTTGGACCAAGATTGGTATCTGGAAGGTGACCATCGAAGGAAGCCTCGGGCTGGCTTTGTCTAAATCAAAAGCCATTAGGCGTGTATCAGCATAGTCGATAGCACCTAATGGAAAAATCAAGGCTTTCTGTTGTTTTGGGCATGACTGCAATACTTCCAAAGCTGATGTTGGGTCTCAGTCTAGTCTCCTAAACTGAGCTCATTTAATTGTCAACCAGGATTTGTAAACTGCTGAAGTGAAGTGTACCATATGTACCGAGGTGCTTGTTTCCTAATGCGTTGTGTGTAGTGTTTTGTGATGTTTTTGGTCTTTTGATGTTTTATGATGTTTTTGGTCTTTTGATGTTTTATGCTCACAATGAAAATGCCTAGAAAACTAATGGAAACAAGTTGGTGGTCAAAAACAGAGTTAAGCCTAATGTATGGAATGGCAAATGCAATTGGAAACACTGAAGCAGAATCTAAACTATGACTAAATAAAAGCAAAAGTTTGATAATGAATTTTTAGGCAAATGACACAAACTAAACTTGAGAAATGATCACTAAATATGCAAATCTCCTAACTAAACAGTTAAACACTATTGATGCAATACTCTGTCCTAAGCTCTTCTATTCTATAATTAATTCCTAGTTCTATTTTGCAATTTAATTGAATGTCACAGAACCTATACTCAAAGAGTTATTGGTTTCTTGTTCAAAGTAGTTCTTTTGAGGAAGAGCTCTGTTTATGAAATGATGAGGAAATTACAGAGAGATTTCAGACCTTATAGTGATGTTGTCTTCTGTTCCTATGGCTATAGATCATTTGTAGTTTTTAGAACAAGAAGATGTTTGTGAATAATGAAGGCTGTCTTGTTAATCCTAACAACTGAAGTAATTTATTGTGCAATGGATGACAATTTGAATATGAGATGCAAGTGTAATGAGTTAATCTAAGAATGAACCTAAGGTGCCACTTAAATAGAACAATGCTGAACTATAAGTCATCATCAAACTTGAAACAAAGTAACTGAACATGAATTAAATGCAATGAAACTCCGGAGTATTCTAGCTATACTAACATGCATTATTCTATGAAGTTACACAATCTGTTTGTTCATCATTAGTGATATTTTGGAAGAGTTCCTTCTTTTGTCCATCTGGCAGAACACTTTTAACTGTAATGAGTGCAATCAGAAGCAATGAATCAAAGAAAAGAAAACTAGTTATCACCTCCACACTCCTACTCATTATGATAGTCTGGGTAAGCGTTTAATAGAGAAAGAGTGAACAGGATATGGCATTTAGTAATCCACACAGCCCTAAATCATCACATACAAATAAAATAACTTCTATATGTCTTCAATATTTCTTCAGATATATTATAATAAGTAACGTTTAAAATAGAATAGAAAAAACTACAACCACCCCATTATAGCTATTCATCATTCAGTCATTATAACTCTGGAAGAGTGTCTCCTTGTGGCATTTGAACAAATTATAACCAAGATGAGCTTAGTTAAAACTAAACCATAAATTCAACTCATATCCTACAATACCATAGTCATTCAACATTCATCATCTTAGTCTGTTGGAAGAGTGTCTTCTTGTGGAAGAGCTAGAATGAATACGACTACAGTAGCTAAAACAAAACAACTACCAATCCAAATGCAAAACGTAAAGGCAGCTAGGAAAACTTATCTAATTTACGCAAAAGAAATCCGTGCAAGAGGCAGGGGCCCTCTACCACTTGACGGCATTCAACTTCAAATTAAATCACGCCTTCAAAATAACTTTGTCTGCTCCATTAACGATGCAATAGTTCGAACATAACACTCTGCGTTATTAGGAATGCATCACAGAGTTTAAACAAAATCTAGCAGCAAATCTAACATAAAATCTCTAACATAGCTCTCGGTCTCCCAAGAGTTTATAAAGAAAATGCACGTAACAGTAATTACAACAATTTAGGAATAATGTCTTTCCTTATCCGAATCATGTTAGGACTCTTTGAAGTGGCTACGTGAAGAAGAAAAGACATCTGGACTGAGACAGTCCTAGTAGGAGTCTCCCTTCATAAATGTGTTCCCACGTGCATAACCGTACCCAGAATCCATTTCTTCCTCCATTATGAGCAACGAACCATGTAGACAGGACGTGGATCATGCCCATATGCGGTTTTTCTCAAGAGGCCACCTGGAACATACTCAAACATGAAGGTAGCTGCAGAATCGCCGATTAGCTACGGAATGTCTGCATTCTGCAGCTAGCTCCGGTCAAAATGCTTAACAATGGCAAAAATCACAAAATTCAACAAGTCAGTCATGTAAATCATTCTAGAAGTAATTTTAACTATATTTATTGATCAATTGGGTTTAAGATAGAAATGAACAAGGGAAAATGAGGTAAAATGAGGTGAAGGAAAGCACAAATTTGAGGCTCAACATACCCCCACTACTGTCTTTTTGCATGTCCTCATGCAAATTATCCTATGAATTCAGAGGCTTCTGCAAGGACATCTAATCCCCTTCTGCTCCTTTGTCTGAAAGCTAGAGGCCTTCTGGGTTTCCTGATCACAAGTTTGAACCTGATCACAAGTTTGAACCTGAGGTTGGTGAGTGCCCTGATTAGCTTTTTGTTCTTTGTTTTCAACTTCTCATTGATCCTCTCCACTTTGTCTATATGCAGGGATAAGGTTGAGTTCATATCAGTTTTGAGCTTGATTTGATCTTTGAGAATTTCATTCTCATTTTTGATGTGTCTATTCAATAATTCCAACTCATACCTATCCCTTCTTAATATATCTATTTCAGACAGTGGAGGACTGGGGGTTCTCTCTCTGCTTTCTGAAGCTGTCCTCTCTAAAGTTTCCACATAGTCATAAATTTCCTGTTGAGCAGGATCAATTTTAGGGGTTCCTTCATAAAAATCCTCTTCAATGGGTGTTTCTTCATCTTCTATATTGATTACCCCTGTTTGTTTGATTGGTGTTTTCTTCAGTTTTCCCTTTAATCTGTGGCTTCTCCTAGGCTGAGAGGATCCCTCTCCTTTCTCTGTGGCAGATTCCTTGATTATCTTCTCTTCCTTAAGTTGCCTCTTGATTCGAGTCAACTTCTCTAAAATGATTTCTTCACTGCTCTCTTGGACTGGTTTGTCAATTTCAACTTTTGAAGCCCTCCATTTCCTACTTCTCTTCGTAGGCTGTGGTTCAGGTGATGGTTCTTTTTCTTCTTCAAAATGATTTCTTATTAAGAAATCATCCCATGTATCATTTGTTTTAGCTAGATTATGCTCAATCAAAATTTTGACCAAACCATGATGATACAGGGTTGTCTCTAAAAATTGAATTCTTCTCTGAACACAGGAAGCCATCTTCTTCAGAATTTGATGCAAGAAATATCGTAGGTTTAAGTCTTCTCCCAGAAAATGCATCATTAGTCTAATGTGGTAGACATAAAATGTCCCATATCTACCCTCACATGTAACAAATTTTTGCAAAAGAAGTAGTATGTTTCTCCATTTGTTTTTCAATGCAGAGCTGGGAATTCCTTTCTTGAATACACTAACATCCATATTTGGTGATTTTAAAATTTGTTTCCAGGAGTCATTGTGGATCTCTCTCCAGTTCTGAGCAATCCTGTAGCCTCTGCAATAAAAACTTCAATGACAGTAAACTTGACATCCCCTACTTCAACTTCGGTTCCTTGAAATGATCTGGCAAATGTTTTAGTGAATTCCTTATGGAAGCCATTAAATTTTTCCAAAAATTGAAGCCATCCTATTTGTTGTAACATTTCCTTGCATTGTAGGTAACCTTCTAAATATTTTGAACCCAATGGTTCAGTCCTTACGATGAAACCCATGATTTTTCAATATCAAATTAACACTCTTCTACCCACAAAACAATGTCTTTCACTTTCGGATTGAAATGACTTCAAGCTCTAAATGAAAATGGCTTCAATTTTGGAATGACATACCTCTGATGGATAATAACAAATGCCTTTAAAACCTCGGACTGATATTCTTCTGTTGACAATTGAATGTCGGAGTGTTATGCCTTTGTTTGATGATGAAAGCAGTTTCAAATTTCGAGCTGAAATGTCTTTGATTGAAAATGGCAGATGGTTTCAAATTTCTTTTTGTGCAATACCTCTGGCTCTTAGTAGCAAAAGACTTCAAATTCAACGCTGCAAAATCTCTGTCTCTGGTAACAACAGACTTCAAACTCAACACTGCAACGTCTCTGTCTCTGGTAGCAAAAATCTTCAAACTGCAACACCTCTGTCTCTGGTAGCAAAAGTCTTCAAACTCAATCACTATAACACCTCTGTCTCTAGTAGCAAAAGACTTCAATTTTAACACCTCTGTCTTTTGGTAACAAAAGACTTCAAACTCATACTGCTACAATTCTGAGTTTATAGTGAAAATGCTTCAAACTCCGTCCACAGTGATATTTTATCTGCCCACGGAATCAAGTAGCTTCAAGTCCTCACACTGTTATACTTCCAAATTTACCCTTCTGCTCTGCTCTGCATTTACAATGCTCAATGCTATTCAAACTGAT